>BSBK01002121.1:0-367500 GCA_027943335.1 Chamaecyparis obtusa
TATAATATATATATATATATATATATATATATATATAATTTTAGTTGTGATATGTATTTCTTATATGTCATTAGTTTATAAATATGTATTACAATTATATATGTCATTTGTTTATAAATATTTATCTTATTGTGATAAATTAAGCTTATACATGCTATTATTTTAGGTATCTTGATTGTTACTCAAATAAATTTTCCATACATACATAACACATGAATAATATAACCATAAATAATCTACCTAAAATCTAACACTTGAAATCAAACAATTGAAATATAAGAACATTACATAGCACAAGAAATGGACATGTACTAAACATACATGTAACACACATGCAAATGTCTGAAAATAAATATGTATATAACACATTAAATATCTATATAATGTCTAAAATAAGTCCATGTAAATGTCTAGAAACATGTATGAGGTGTTCAGAACATGTATATCTAAATGTGTGAAAATAAACGTGTACATGTAATACATGAAATGTATGAAATAGAAATTCCACAACATAAAAATATATGAAAAATCAATGTCCACAAAAAGTACATAGAAATGTATCAAGAGAAAATAAGTGTCCACAATATATCAAGCTCTATCTCAAGGTGCCCTGACCACCTGTTCCCTGATCTGCTCCACCACTTGCTCAAGGGGTCTACATTGTACACAAATTCCATGTTAGAATATTATAACAAGTACAATCAATTAATTTTGAAATATGTAAAATTTAAAAAAATTAAAACACACATGTTTTTAAATATATATAAATTTACTTGTGTATCCTGATGAATATGATAAGTAGGTTCCTATAAATCTCCATATGTAACACCCATCATAGTCTCCTATACAATATATTTAAAAAATATATGATATATATGTATAGTACAAGCTCTGTATATATATATAATTAAAAAAAAATATAAATTTGGTTTCTTACCTGATTTCTCTGTTAGAATGCATGACCAATGTCTAATAACTTAGAAGATTGTAATGACGTTGCATCTGGATCAATGCCCTCATCCATAAGCAGAGATGAAAAACTAGTCTAAAATCATATCTGAGGTGTCTAATGTGGAGGAGGTGTATGATCAAATGCACTCTATTGCGGAGTTGTAGGACGTATCAAAATGTCCTTTGGTCTGGATGTACCTACCTCTGCATCTCCACGTCTGTGGCCACAACTAGTGGAGGATCTCCCAATGACTCGTCGAATGAACTTAGATGTGTCATGCAAAGTGAAGCCATGCAATATATAATAGCCCTGATAAGAATCAAGGGGATCACTCAATAAAATGGAGTTCATGCTGCGTAGATGATTCTTAGGAAGTCGCGCAAAGTTGTCAAGCGTTGGTCGCTCATAATGGATGTAGGGATCATAGAAAGGATCTAACGGGTCAACAACATGGCTGGTAAGAGATCATAGCATATACCTTCCCACACAATCAAATGAAATCTCGTAAACATGAGTCACAATGGAAAATATACTAGATAAAATGTCTAGGTGTACCTCCTCAGCTGTAGAGTCTCTTGCTTTGATGTGGGCCTCAAAACCTTTTGGAAGAACCAAAAGTTTTTACCCACAGATGCCCTCTTATTAGGGGAATGTGGTACATCAATCCATCTAAACTTATCTACAAATCTATCCTACCCCTAACCACCATGTCGTGGAAAGTCTATATAATCAACATCATACCCAAATGTAATTCTGCACACAATCGTTTGCAGAAATAAAGTGGCACCTCATCCTTCTTTGAACACATATTGTGGGTCGGAAACCATCTAGGGTATATGAAATGTGCCACAAGCTCATAAAAACACTTCGTCACTCAATATTCTCTAACAACATTCTTCTCTAGAAGTAATCTGGAGACATGCATTTCACATTGGCAACAAAAACATCCATGTCAACCCACATCCACCTGTAATACCCCAAAAATGGGCTATAAGTTCATTAATCTCCTACATCTTCAATTCGAACGAAATCGACATCAAAGTCCTAATCTAAGGCACATCTAAACATCATCGAATCATAATTGATTATCTTAAATTCTACATCGGGGAATATTCCTAGTAATATTCCTAATCATCATAATTATCTTTAATTTTATAATTATTTGGCAATAAATCACATTTATCCTAAAATTTGATTAATTAAATATTTTTGTATATTTAATTAATTAGATTTAATATTTGCCACTTAATTATTTAATTAAATTTAATTATATCTATTATTAATTGTATTATTTAATTTTGACAATAATTCAAAATTCCTATGAATAATTGATTAAATTCTTATTTAATTAATTAAAACATGTTGTCATTATTTAATAATATAATTTTTAATAAAAGTTTGGTAAAATAGTTAATTAACCCATAAATTAATTATTTTATTTCAAAAAGTAGTTAAGTTGAGCATAAATCACTTTATTTATTTATTAAATCATTATTATCCATGTGCACATTCAAGGACCAGTTAAACTCAAATTGGAGAATCAATGCAAGTTGTTAGCTTTTTGAAACTCAACATCTTTTTGAGTTTTAAAGTTGATCTAAACTTCTAATTCGAGTTGAACTATGCTTTTGCATGATTTTTGTGACTTAATTATCTTTATTTAAAAATAACTCAAAAATCAAGTTGAGTTTATTTGAGTGATTTATGGCTTTTATCCATGCACCTCAAAAGCCCTAGATTTCTATAAATTAAAGGCTTCAGCTCTTCATAATTCATCTCATATTTTTCACAATCACGCTGGAGAATTGGAGGCTGAGGAAATCAACTTGCGAATTCAAAGCTTTGTGAGATCAATTTCAATTGCATAGTTTTTATATCTTAGCATAGAATTTCATAGTTTTCATATCATTGTTAGAATCTTCATTGTTAGATCATTTAGCATCCATAGCATATCAGTTTATCATTCTTATTGCATAGAAAATATCAAAAATATAGATTAATTGCATTCAATTTCAAATCCATCTTTTGCATTCAAATCCTTCATTTAGGTGTCGTCTAGGTCACTGATCTCGATTACAATCTGAGAACATCAATCTCGCACCTATTAGAAGGCAGTAAATTGCTTGGTTAGATAGCTTTCAATTTTGCATGATTTGATTATAGCTAACCTCTAATGTTTTACTGAAGTGTTGTGTCTACAGATCAGGTACAATTTTCACACACACATTTCTGGCACCCACCGTGGGGCAACCCACCTTTGCATGCTGGTTTTGATTTTTTTGGGAGCTAAAACTCTAAAGTTTCAAAGATTTAATTTTATCTCTCAAATGGCTTGGAATTTTGGTTTGAAATTGTTTTTTCAAGTTGGTGACATGTCAGGGAAGTTACAGTAAAAAATTTAGAATTTTCTGAGATGTTTTGAATTTTTAATATTTTTTTCTTGAAATTCCAGAAAAAATTAATATCTGACGCAAATCAGCATATTTTTTAGAAATTTTTATATTTTCAGAAATCTCTTTAAATTTTACAGGGGGTCCATTCTTTGTGTTTTAAAATTAGACATGATATCATAGCTCAAATAGTCAATTTACAAAAACTAGTCTGTTTTGATAAAACGGGTCTCTAGGGCACAAATGAAGGAATTTTTCTAAATTTTTTGCATTTTTGGAAAGCTCTCTATTTTTTAGTAGGGATCTCTATTCTGAATTTTTATTTTTGTGGCTAAAATAATATCAAAAAAATTAGATCTTGTTGACTGGGTCAAATGTAGTGCAAAAAAAATTAAAATTTTGTGATGGGTATGCACTTATTTTTCATATGATTCAATGAATGATATGAGTTGTCATTTAGGTTAATTGCTGGTTATTATTGCTGATAATAATTGATTTTTAGAGCTAACCCTATGGTTTTCATAAGTTGAATATATTTTGCATATCTTGTTTGCTTGTTTGCTTGTTGGAGAATTCGTCATTTGCTTGCATGGAAAAGTTCAACAAGAATTGTTAAAAATTAGGTAAAATCTACTAAGCGCGTTACGAGGATCCCAGGTATTCTCCTTCATCTAATAACATTTTGATTTGGACTTAAAATAAACTCTTATGTGTCTGGCTTGTGTGCATCTTTTCATGCTTTTGTTTATTTCTACACACTTGCATAATTGATACTAAGTTGTGACCCCTTAAGGATTTATTAAGTAGTCTTAGATACTTGTGATTGATCTTGATTGCTATCTTGGGTTATTGGACTCCCTAATCCACCGGCCCCTCATTTCCGCCCCATGGTTGCAATCTCAGTGCCATAAAGGGGAGGGGTCAACAGGACAGAAGCGTTAAGTGTTCCACTTGGCAACCCTTTTGTGCTTTTAGGAACTCACTTGTTTTCTAAGTTGGGGACTCATTTTTAGCTTGTGTGAGGTGTTAAGTGTTCCACCTTGTGGACTCATCTCATATTTGCTTTAAGCATTAAGTGTTCCTCTTTCTACTTTTTGGGTACTTTTGGTAGATTTGCTTTCGGGAATATATCTGTGCTCACATAGTAATTAGGCCCTATGAACACTATTCGTGATTCTTGAGAGATTGGATTCCTAGAGAAATCTTTCTTTACGACAGAATCCTTGTAGGTAGGGAGGATACTTAGTGCGTTTCACATTCAACTTGGTTAGTGCATCTTCTCTTATTGATCGACACATTCTCTCTCCGGAGAGGTTGATAGATCACGTGGGGTTGATATCATGAGCTTTGATGAATCAAAATTGGTTAGTGCATCTTCTCTTATTGATTGATACATTCTCTCCCCGGAGAGGTTGATAGATCATGTGGAGTTGATATCACAGACCTTGGTGGAACAAAACTTTGTCTTAGCGTGTCGAATTAATTTGCTTGCTTTGTTTGGGTTAAAAGTGAAGAGGTGTCAAAACCTTGAATCTGGAGCTAGGTCCCCTTGTGGTATAAATCTGTGAGTCGCCTTTAGAGAGGGTTAACCGTAGCAGAAAATCCCTTTACAGGGCAAACTGCGTTGACGGAACCTCAAGCGGTAATAGCCATTTTCGCCATGGTAGTGACAGTCGCTATATAAATGTCCTTGTGGAAGAAATCTCCATGGGTATGGTTCATTGTTGGGTTGTCAGATCTCCCTAGCAGATCTTGAAGATTAAGTTCTCGGACTGTGTCAAAACCCTGGTGCGCCGGGATTGGAGTTCACCCCTTTGAATCATAAAAGTTGCAGAGTCAAATCATTATTAAAAACCCTAGAGAGGCCAATTTTTCATTCTCAGGTATATGTGTGTTATTGCAAAACTTTTCAGAACATACACAATTAGTACTCTCAGGGATTAGCACAATTTGGTCACTTGATTGTTCATGCGCAAGGTTACTTTTGCCCTTGTTCATTGTTTTCAGACGTGCTTGGAATCACTTGCTTGCTGTTCTGCATGTTTGTTTATCTATGTGGCTATTAAAAATGATCAAATCTGGTATAACCTTCAAAATCTGGACAGTACAATTTGCAAACAATCCAGAACTGAAAACCTTAAATTTTGCAAAAATTGACGTAAAATTCTTTCTGGAGTCAAAAGTCATTTCAGGAAGTCAAAAGTCATACGACTTTTTATCAAATGTCATTTTAGTATTGCCCATTTGTCGTATGATTGAGAACCCAGTGTCGTACGAGTTTTCATGCTAGCAAATCCAAGGAAGTCAAAATCCTGTTATCAACTGTCGTATGATATTTACAACTATCATTTCATTGCTACCCAACTGTTGTACGAGTTTAGCAACTGTCATTTTATAGACTACCCAGTGTCGTATGAGTCTGCAGAGTGTCGTTTGGAAAAATTTGAGAGAGTTGTCAGAAATTGTCAAATTGCAAGATATCCAATGTTTCTAGCCTAGTTCTAGAATCTGTCAAAAATATCATTGTGTCAGGAACAGAGCAGTAGCTATTGGGCATTCTACCATTTTTTGAGTTTGATCTTTTGAATCCGATCTAGTCTTCTATTTGATCAATTTGAGTCCTTTTTATCTCATGTCAAAACCTTGTCATAACTATCAATCTTCAATCAATCTCCAAAAATAGACTAAGTGTTGAGAACTCATGTCCGCTATCTTTTGGGCGATCTATCCCATACATCCACAGCACAGTATCCTTCACCCACGTCTCATCAGATCTTCAAAACTATCATAATCTTGACAAGGTTGCGTCATCCGATTTTCTCGAATCAAATTGTTCTTTAGTTGTCTTCATCCTTTTCTTCCGTTTCATTCAAAGTTAATGGTGGAGACCAGAGCTTCTTCACATAAGAAATCAGAAGAAACATTTCAGAACTTACTTTTGACCAATACCCCAAGTCCAACTCTTGAACAACTCATCAAGTTAGGTATCTACGAAGACGACGGTCTCGGTAACTTTCGATTGAAAACTGGTTACATACCTCCTCTATCAACTCACAGAGGTAATCAACAAACTCCTCCTCAATCTGTTCCAGGGAGCCCAAAAACTCCTACCATGTCTCAAGCAGGGACAAACCACGGTTCTCTAGGAGGAGGATCCCAAGGACACCATTCTCAACATAATGTTGACCAAGAACCTACACCCTCTGAAATCCATCGATGTCAGAATGATGATGAATTCAAGAGAATGATGAGGCATTTCTTGAAAGTGGATAGAGAGGCATACTTTTTGCAATTAGCCTAGGAAGGAGCTAAACTTCCTCCTCACTTCAATGTTGAAGATATCATCACGCATGAGGAAGAAACTCTGATGACGGCCATAATGAACCAGCTGCACACTATGCAGGTCAAAATGAATAAAATTGAGAAAGAGAAGGAACCCAAGGAATTCTCCATGGAGGCCCTTTGTCCTTTCCCTTTTGACAAAGACTTGTATATGCCTCCATTCCCAAAAGAGTGGAGATGCCAAAGTACGACAAATATGACGGACACTCTGATCCTCAAGATCATGTCAGAGAGTTCTGTACGCACTCCATGGAATTCATGCATGAACCGACCTATCTGATGCATCTTTTTCCTAGATCCTTGGGAGGAGCATCCATTCAATGGTTTTCAAGATTACCTTCTACAATCAAAACTTTTGAGGAATTGATTAAATTGTTTTATCAACAATATTCCTACAATATTCAACATCTGATTACCATGATCGATATCTATAACCTCAAGCAATATCCAGGGGAATCATTCCTAACTTTTCTCAAGAGGTGGCGAAAGAAGTTTTCTCTATATGCTAGACCAATTCCCGAAATGGAGAAACTTGAAATCTTTATCAATAACCTTGTTCCAGAGCTCAACTATCCATTACAAATGCAAGATCATGTATCTTTTGATAAAATGGTGGATAATGCAATCAAGATTGAGAAAGTACTTGTCAAGAAAGGAGAAATCACACTTCAAAAGGACAAGTCTGAATCTGGATCTAGCTCAAAAGATAAAAACAAGAGCTAGAATAGACACAAAGGTATCGTCTCTAATGGTGTTGTTGACACTATCCGCACCCCATCAAAGGCACCGGCCTACAATCTCACCCTTGCCACCAAAGCCATTGAAGCTTCAGAGAAAAAATCTATTGAACCATCTCCAAAGAAGCCATTCAAACGATGGGATAATAAATGAAAGTATACTCCCCTGGGAGAATCTTTGGAATCCGCCCTGAGAACCCTGATAGCTGATAACATGATCTCTTTACCACCAATCTGAAACCTTGATCCGGATCCAAAACCATATTGGTGGAAAGATAATGAATTTTGTGCTTTCCATCGGACTAAAGGCCACAAGACTAATGGATGCTTCCACTTGAGGCATACCATTCAAGACTTGATAGATCAAGGGGACATCACGATCGATAATCCTACTAGCAATAATGATCACAGAACATTTACAGAACCGTTTCCACAACATGGCAAGGGAGTTTCCACTTCTCAGCCTAACATGGGGCCAAAAGTCAACTATGCCTACCCTGGAAACAATGTTGTCATCAATATGGTTGAACCATGTCTCTCTGAGAGCTGCAATGTCATCATAATTGTGCGAAGAGACTGAAATCATTCCTCAACTAATGCAGTTACCAGATCACAAGCTCAGGCTCATCTGAAAGGACAAACACCAAGTTCATCTAATGTCCCTAAGATACCTTTCAACCTCACATCTGCTTCCAAACAGAAGGCTGCCTCGAAATCTTCCAATCAAAAGGATACAAGACCTACATCTTACAACATCATCCAACAATTCCAGCATACCAATGCCAAAATCTCTATGTTTGAGTTACTTCAAATATCTCTAGCTCACAGAGATATCCTAGACAAAGCTTTGCTTGGCTCTAATGTTCCTGATGATCTAGATCTAGACAGGTTCCAGACTATGGTTGGTCATCTAACGTCTCCGCAATATATCTCCTTTTCAGAGGAAGATGACAACTCTTTGAGTCACCCACATAATCAGCGCTTACACATAGAAGTCTTGATCCAGAACCGTTGAGTCAAACGTGTGTTGATAGATGGGGGTGCAGGCCTCAACATTTGTTCTTACAACTTAATCACATAGTTGGGATTCTCAGAGATGGCTATTGATCCTCGAAAGAAGATCACCATAAAAGCCTATGACGAACAAGAAAGAGCTTCTAAAGGCACCATTGTCTTACCCATCCGAGTGGGTCCGGTCATCAAAGATACCACATGTCAGGTGCTTGATCTACCATTGGCTTACAATATCCTTCTAGGGAGACCCTGGATCCATGAAATGCAAGCCATTCCTTCTACGTACTATCAATGCTTGAAATTTCCCTATGAAGGGGTAGAAGTTACTATCCCAGCAGATCTAAGTACAACTTGCAATACATTGAAGGAAAGTGCCGATAAGCTTGTACCTAATAACAGAGAATCTTCCATCAAGCAACAAAATGTGGCTTCCACATCCAAGATGGAAGACATTGCTAAAGAGATCAATATCAAAGAAAATGGGATGGGAGAATACACTATAGAGCCAGTCTTGTCTCTGACATCTCTCCCAATCTCACCTAAGTCGTATGGACAATCCTTGAAGCAGTCTAAATTAGAACCTAAGGAACCTATGGAAGCATACAAAAGAAATTTTGTGGCGGAGCAAGTATCCAAACAAGAATTTGAAGAGGATGAAGCTGTGCTTGCATGGCTATACAAAGATGATTCTGAATCCAAAATTGTTCAACCTAGTGAATCTATAGCACCTACAATCCCTTCTAATTCCTATGGTCTAGGGAACAAATTGATAGCCAAGATGGGATATTCCGGTCAAGGACCTCTAGGAATTAGAGGAAAGGGTCTTTTGACACCCATTCCACATATTGGTAGAGCCAAAAAAGATACTGGTGGCTTAGGCTTTAAGAAGAAACCCTATCATCTCAAAGGTGGTTGTTCTCATGTCATAGAACAAATTGCACCAGGAGAACCCTTTCTCAAGAAAGAAGAGACAGAACCCTCAGATGATGATTCAGATAGTTCAGAACTCATCCCCTATGAAAAATTGCCTAAAGAGATCAAAGATCTTCTTGATGATAAAGATGATCCTATCAAAAGAATTAATGTAGTAGACACACAAGAACCTACTGTAGCACAAGAGATGGTTTCACCACAAGAACCAGCCAATCTCGAAGGCAATCAAACTGATCAAGAAGAAGGGGGTAGTTATTCTGACACTGATTCCCATGAATATGAATTCAAGTCAGAGACTGAGGGTAATCCTTCTTGGGGTATTCATCCTGATTTCACACATTTTCTAAGATTTCCTAGAGATCCTGAATCAGAAGCTGAGTCAAATGACTATGAATGGGGTGCCATTCCAGAAGAAGATGAGCTTATCACAGAGAAATATATTGATGTTATTCACCAATATGTATCTCAACCCAACGTAGGTCTAGAGCGAAACAATGAACTTAACGTGTCTGATCCACCTATGGCTGAAGAGGACTCCCATGATGATGTTGAGCCTATTCATGAATTGAACATTTTGAGCTGTAATATCACCTTTGAACTTGAGCATCAGGTTAGGACCAATGATGACATATCCATGTTTGTGAACACCATATCCCAAGCCTTTCCCGCTTTAACTATCCAACACCCTGATCTTATCGACCAAACTTCCACAAACCCAAGCCATGGTGTTTACACCTTTTCCAGTGACTATGCCCTTGCTTGTTACCTCAATGCAGTTGAGCCTATGAGGACTTCCATCAGTGAACCGAGCGTCAGCATGACTGAGTCGGACATCAAATATCTTAGTCAAAAAAATAAAAATAAAAAGAAAAAGAGTTCTGAGGGTGAAAACCACTTTGTGGCAGTCTCAGATCCTACAAAAGTAAAAAGAAAAGATGTATCTGAAGGTGAAAACCTCTCTGAGGCACCTAAGGATGAGATATTTGATGTCCTTTCGAGTCATTTACAGGATAGATCTCCAGTTCTGATTGAGCCCACTCAATCCATCAATTTGGGTACAACAGAGGAACCACAATTGGTACATGTAGCACAATCTCTATCAGAAGAAGAGAAACAAAAATTCACTACATTCTTATCAGAAAAAAAGATCAATTTTGCATGGAAATATTCAGATATGCCAGGATTGGATCCCAATCTCATTATGCACCATCTATCCATTGCTCCTGGAGTAAAACCAATCAAGCAAAAATTGAGAAAGATGCATCCTCATGTTGCACTCTTAGTCAAAGCAGAACTAGAAAAACTCCTAAAAGCTGGATTCATCCGTGTCATAGACTATGCTGAGTGGATCTCTAACATTGTACCTGTTTCAAAACTAGATGGTTCAATCAGAGTGTGCATGGACTTTAGAGATGTGAACAGAGCATGCCCTAAGGATGATTTTCCACTGCCTAACATTGATATGATAGTGGACATGACTGCGGGCTATGAAATGTATTCCTTAATGGATGGCTTTTCTGGGTACAACCAAATCAAAATTGCTCCAGAAGATCAAGAGAAAATAACTTTCACATGTGCGTGGGGAATCTTCTATTGGAATGTTATGCCATTCGGACTCAAAAATGCAGGAGCTACATACCAAAGAGCAATGACATCTATTTTTCATGATATGATGCATAGAACAATGGAGGATTATGTTGATGATACCTTAGCAAAATCAATGATCAGAACTGAACATCTAACTGACTTGAGCATGATCCTTGACAGAATGGAAAAATTTAGTCTCCAACTAAATCCTAAGAAGTGTGCTTTTGGTGTCACTTCTGGAAAGCTCTTAGGATACATAGTTTCAAAGAAAGGCATTGAAGTTGATCCGGCTAAAGTCAAGGCTATAATAGAGATGCAACCTCCCACAAATATCAGTCAAATAAGGACGTTGCAAGGCAGAGTTCAATCTATCAGAAGATTCATATCACAGCTAGCGGACATATCACAGCCTTTTACAAAAACATTACATAAAGGTGTGACCTTTGCATGGAATGAAGAATGCGAGAACAACTTTAACCATATCAAGAAGTATCTATCAAATCTGCCTATCTTGATGCCTCCTATTCATGGGAAGCCATTGATCTTGTATGTCTCTGCAACAGCCACATCACTGGGGGCATTGCTAGCGCAACATGATGAAGACAAAAAGGAAAGAGCCATCTACTATATAAGTAGAACATTGGTGGCGTATGAAAAGAACTATTCTATGATTGAGAAAGCTTGTCTCACTGTGATCTTTGCATCACAAAAATTGAGACACTACATGTTAGCTCATACTACTCATTTGGTAGCTAAAATTGATCCACTGAAATATCTCCTAAGCAAAGTTGCCCTCATAGGTAGACTAGCTAAATGGGTCATGCTCTTGAGCGAATTTGACATTGAATATGTTGAAAGAAAAGCTATCAAAGGATAAGTCATTGCTGATCAATTAGCTGAAGCACCACTGTTTGATGATACACCCATGCAAATGGAATTTCCCGATTCCTCTATCATGCACCTCTCTTCTAGAGCATGGCGGTTATTCTTTGATGGCTCCTACACACAGAATGGATCTGGAGCAGGCATATTGTTCATCACTCCTCAAGGATACTCGATACCCAAAGCATTCAGATTAAAGTTTCCTTGCACAAATAATATTGTTGAATATGAGGCACTTCTCAATGGTATGAAAATGGCAATACAGTGGAGAGTTATAGAGATGCACATCCATGGAGACTCACAATTGGTTATCTACCAAGTCAATGATGTGTACCAAACCAAAGATGAAAAACTCATTCCTTACAAGAGAATGGTAGATGATTTAAAGAAATACTTCATCTCTATCACATTTGAGCAAATACCCAGAACGGAGAATAAGGCTACTGATGCAATGGCGACACTATCTACTCTCTTACAACACCCCAAACATGAGCTACGCTATGAGTTCTTGGTGGAAGCCCTATCTTATCCTGCATATGACTCCCCTGAAACCCGCATGATCTGCACTATTGTAGGTTATGACTCATCTCGCTACAAAAATCTATTCTCCTATCTCCACGACCAAATCATCCCTGAGTCCTTTAACCATTTTGAGAAATGAAACCTTATCCGATCTGCATCCCGATATGTCATCATTGGTAATGATCTGTACAAACGAGGTCTAGATGGTACACTACTTAGATGTTTAGAACGGGAAGAGTCTCAACGTGCATTAGAGGAAGTCCACGAGGGTATATGTGGGTCACACTTGAATGGTTTAACGTTAGCTTGAAAACTTATTAGGGTCGGGTACTATTGGCCTGAAATGGAGAAAGAGGCTATTAAATTTGCTAAAAACTGTCAACAGTGTCAAGTACATGGCAACTTGATTCATGCTCCAAGGAGAGATCTAATTCCCTTTACTACACAATGGCCTTTTCAACAATGGGCATTTGATCTCATAGGCACTATCCATCCGCACTCTTCTAATGGACATACCCATATCATCACAACTACAAATTATTTTACAAAATGGGTAGAAGCAGTTCCTCTAACACAAGCAACGGGGAAACAGATCTCTATGTTCATCCTGAACTACATCATTTGCAGATATGGGATCCCTCATTCCATAGTCACAGACAATGGGGGACAATTCAAAAACAAGGACCTAGATGACTTATGTGCCAAATTCAAGATTACTCAACATTGGTCATCTATCTACTATCCTTAAGGGAATGGACAAGCTGAAGCTTCAAACAAAAATCTCTTGAAAATCTTGCACAGAACAGTGAATAAAACAGGAAGAGACTGGCATCTCATGATCAATCCAGCTCTCTGGGCATACAGAACTAGTATCAGAACACCTACAGGGACTACACCTTTCGCTTTAGTTTATGGGTCTGAAGCGGTACTGCCTATTGAGGTTGAAATCCCATCACTCAGAATCAGAATGCATGGACTTGTCATTGATGAAGACTACAGAGTGTCTAGGTTACAAGAACTTGAATTACTAGATGAACGCAGGCAAATAGCGTATGATCATCTCAGAGTGTATCAGAAAAGAATTTCTAGAGGCTACAACAAAAAAGTCAGACATAGAGAATTTCAGGTTGGCGATCTAGTGTTGAGAGAAAATCCTAAAAATCAATCACATTGAGAACGCAAGGGGAAGTTCGAACCCAATTGGCTGGGTCCCTTTGTTATCACTGCTACTTTTGGCTCTGGTGCCTATCAACTCTCAACGACTGAAGGAGAAAAGCTCTGAGAACCAATCAACATTCTCCATCTAAAGAAATTCTATGCCTAAGGCATTTAGTCTATGGTTAAATATCCTGAAAAAATCCTAAAAATTGGAAAAAGTCCTGAAAAAATGAACATCTTGGTGAAAACCTAGCAATAGGTGCCTTGATGATTCACAAAAAAAATCAAACAATGTAAAAAATAAAAAAATATCAAAAAATATCAAAAATTAAAAAAAAATTGAAAAAATGAAAAAAACAAAAAAAAAAATTAAAAAAAAAAGAAAAAGTGCCTTGTTGAAAACTTGGAAATAGGCACCTTGGTAGCAAAAATAGAATCTCTGCCAAGATGGTGAAAACTCGGCAAACGGGCGCCACTTGTTCCAAAATGCTCCATCTATCGGCACAATCTTGGTCTTTCCCAGCTTTCAGTCTTGCTTTAGTTTGTACATATCTCCCGGTTTGTTTCTGCATATCCTAGTTTCAATAAGTCGGTCTATACACCAATCAGCTCAAGCGTCTGTATCCTATCAATGTTCAAATTTGGGGGCAATCAATGTCATATCCTATGGTCTCCCATGTATCTTAGACATTTCCTATCCAGTCAGAGTCCTTTGAAGCTTCCAGTTGAGTCTGTCTGTCTGTCTCGTCTCCAGAAAGGATTTTGCATCTACAACAATCAAAAATCAAAACTTAACTGAAAACAATTTGTGCTTTTCATGCTTTTATCTCCTTGTATGCTTGCTGATCCGCATTGAGATTTTGCATATTGTGTCCCTTCGAGCTCTTCGATGATGTCCTTTATAGGATTTAGAGGGTGATGACTGGGGGCATAATCTTTTCTTTGTCTTCTGCTTTTATGTGAAAATCTAACAACTTTGGAAATTCTGGATTGAAATGGTGTCCGACTGTAAGAGCCTCTATCTCGAATTGGATGGCCATGCGTACCTCAACCATTGATACCCAAAAAATTCAAGGATGTTTGATCTAACTATTATCTTTTTAAAGTAAATTCTTTCTCCTACTGTGAAACGTGATCTTGCCTAAGGAGGTGAACAATAAAGGGTCACTACGGGTAATTCACACTAGATTTAGAATGATCTTTTGATTGTTTGATGTGTAAACAATAAAGGGTCACTACGGGTAATTCACACTAGATTTAGAATGATCTTTTGATTGTTTGATGTGTATGTTAAACGCAAGGCGTACTCAGGTCATCACAACGTTTATGTTTTGATGCTTGTACAAATTGCTATATCAAAATGGACATGATATTCAGGTCATCCTAGCGTTTGTGCCTTGGTGCTTATATCTAATCCAACATTCTGAATACAAATCAATATTCATATGTCCATGGTTGTATAACCAGTGGGTGTTGTATTGATTCTTGCGCATACAAATCGATATTCATATGTCTATGGTTTCATGGCTAGTGGGCATTGTATTGATTTATTCGGTTACCTAAAAGTTCAATGATGATAACAAATCAACACATGATCAGTGACTAGGTCCTAGGTCTTAGGTTGCATTTCATCTTGCATGTCTCTTTGCATTTTGCATGTTTGCATGATCTCACAATGGCTAAACAAACTTCGAAGCTTAAATGATTCTCCACTCGCATCTTCCAATCTAACAAGAGCTGAATCCCACACGAAGGTTCCTCCAACGAAATAGCAAGTAGAATCCTTTTTCGGGATCAAAATCAAAATCTGAGATCATTCATATTGTCAACTACTTGCATAATCAACCTTCAATCATAGTAGAAATCCATTTTTCAACTTAACTGATTATATTACATCAAACTATCAAAATTTCAACTTGGTCAACTATGGTCAACTCATGATCAAACCTAGTCAACCTTGGTCTCCAGGACCTCTAAACGATGTAGAATTCATTCACCGGACGTGTTTAACCACTTCTCAAATCAATTAACATGCTTCTAAACTCTCAACACTGACTTTTCTTGTCAGATTTCAATTTTAATCCCGAAGGGGGCATGGTATTGCATATCATTCAAAGTCTGTAATCAAATTGGAAATCAATATCTTTCATCAGTAATCAAGACAATAATCACATCTAGTTACCGATTCATCAAAAAGACCTCATCGCTCGGGGCAAATCTACCATCACTTGGGGCATATCAGATTCATCAAGATCCATATCAATCTGGTATTCTCCTAATCTTGTAAACTATATCAGTTTTTGCATCCATCGGTTCATCAGTGTTCTTCCCTTGGTTCTTTGGCAACTGAAGGATTCGGATGTGATACCTGCTAGTTCTGCTAAGACAATCGAGTCTAGAACGGGTCACTCACTTCTTTGCAATCCTAAAGTTTGGAATCAGGTGTTTTGACACTTTTTCGCAATCTGCGGTTCATCGCTGCTATAGTGAACATTATCTTTGGTCATTCAGGACCTATTATCTTCATATCAAATCAATATCAATCATCTTCTGTCTCATATCAATTATCAATTTCGCATCAGTTTCATATCTCTATCAAACACAGACTTTCTTTGAACCACTATGCTTCGCACAGTAATTCAAAGAGGGGCAAAATGTAATACCCCAAAAATGGGCTATAAGTTCATTAATCTCCTACATCTTCAATTCGAATGAAATCGACATCAAAGTCCTAATCTAAGGCACATCTAAACATCATCGAATCATAATTGATTATCTTAAATTCTACATCGGGGAATATTCCTAGTAATATTCCTAATCATCATAATTATCTTTAATTTTATAATTATTTGGCAATAAATCACATTTATCCTAAAATTTGATTAATTAAATATTTTGCATATTTAATTAATTAGATTTAATATTTGCCACTTAATTGTTTAATTAAATTTAATTATATCTATTATTAATTGTATTATTTAATTTTGACAATAAATCAAAATTCCTATGAATAATTGATTAAATTCTTATTTAATTAATTAAAGCATGTTGTCATTATTTAATAATATAATTTTTAATAAAAGTTTGGTAAAATAGTTAATTAACCCATAAATTAATTATTTTATTTCAAAAAGTAGTTAAGTTGAGCATAAATCACTTTATTTATTTATTAAATCATAATTATCCATGTGCACATTCAAGGACCAGTTAAACTCAAATTGGAGAATCAATGCAAGTTGTTAGCTTTTTGAAACTCAACATCTTTTTGAGTTTTAAAGTTGATCTAAACTTCTAATTCGAGTTGAACTATGCTTTTGCATGATTTTTGTGACTTAATTATCTTTATTTAAAAATAACTCAAAAATCAAGTTGAGTTTATTTGAGTGATTTATGGCTTTTATCCATGCACCTCAAAAGCCCTGGATTTCTATAAATTAAAGGCTTCAGCTCTTCATAATTCATCTCATATTTTGCACAATCACGCTGGAGAATTGGAGGCTGAGGAAATCAACTTGCGAATTCAAAGCTTTGTGAGATCAATTTCAATTGCATAGTTTTTATATCTTAGCATAGAATTTCATAGTTTTCATATCATTGTTAGAATCTTCATTGTTAGATCATTTAGCATCCATAGCATATCAGTTTATCATTCTTATTGCATAGAAAATATCAAAAATATAGATTAATTGCATTCAATTTCATATCCATCTTTTGCATTCAAATCCTTCATTTAGGTGTCGTCTAGGTCACTGATCTCGATTACAATCTGAGAACATCAATCTCGCACCTATTAGAAGGCAGTAAATCGCTTGGTTAGATAGCTTTCAATTTTGCATGATTTGATTATAGCTAACCTCTAATGTTTTACTGAAGTGTTGTGTCTACAGATCAGGTACAATTTTCACACACACACCACCTAACTGGCCCATGATAGTGTGAGATAAAATCTGATAAAATTTGTCAATGATTAGGTCATCATAGGGATTGTATGATTTAGCCTTTTGAATCATACACATCAAATTAGTCCTAATGGATGTAAGCTTCTCCCTATGAGGGAGGACAACAATATTTTGCAATGTCGTCTCTAGCTGCGCTAAAGCGGAATGCACTCTATCTATGGTCTCTTGTTGAGTCATCTCCCTACCCTGGGGAGTAGTGCAAGATGAGAAATATGAGGCATGCTCACTATCAAGATGAACACTAGGCTTAGATCTGCTAGATGTCATGTATGATTTGACAAATATATGAAAATATATAAAATCTGCATGTGTACATACATTAAATAGAATTAAAAAAATAGTTCATATATATGTGTACATCTAAACAAGACATTCAAATCATCAAAAATTAAACATATATAGTCATTAAAATTAAACATTCGATAAATTAAGTTCATTAAAAACTTTGTCTATAAACATTAAAAACATTGTATTATAAACAAATTCATTTCCCTAAGACATTCAAATCATCAAGTGTACTTACATTTTGCATACATACATTTCAAGATTCTTTTTAAAAGAATATGAATTTCATGTTATAATCAATATTAAAAACACTGTATTAAAAACAAATTATTTTCCCTAATAATAGATTGGACATCTATGTACGCATTCCAAACTTCTTGGGAGACATAAAATATACACAAGATTTTCAAGGTTAGAGACACTTGACTTAATCCTAACATTTAATATTCAATGAAGGAAAAACATTATCTAACAAAGATAGGGAATTTATATTGGAGCACCACACTATGTTAAAAGTATAACTGATGAATAATATGATCATCATATTGTTAGAAAGTAAAGTCCACCAAGATAAATGAGAGAAGGGGGGGGGTGAATCAATGATCTGATTAAAACAACTCTTATTAACCTTATTAAATCTGAAACATGAAATTATCATAAACATCAACCATAAAAAGATAACCATATACAATGACACCATAATTGATAACTAGGGAACCTCTTGATCAGATAGTAAACCCCGGCGGGGATGGTACCCACAAAAGATATACTAATATGAAAGTTCTTTGTGAGAGGATGGACCCTGTTAGGAGTCTATGAAATACATTCAGTACATATCAGTCCCTGTGAGGAGACATTGAATCCCTATGAGAAGATTCTAACCCTGTTAGGAGTTGTGGAAGATAGAAGGACCCACTGTCCAAACAGCTTCAAGGGAAAGATCACCGAACTCACTGTCAAATTGATATATGTATTATCCCCTATAGAATAATGCCAAAAATAACTATTCTCAACAACTTTTCTTCTCTCCTCTGACCGTGCCTATGCTGCACCAAATACTTTCCATATCTCAATACCAGATCTGCACACTTCACATCACATAACAATCCTTCAGATCACTTACTTGCATTATTTCACACTTCACAACTTATTTTCACACAAGAAATTACATACAATTAAGGAAACAATTCTCTCTTTATACCGCACCCAATATTTCATAATTGAGTTGGCCAATTAGGCTTTACCAATTACAACATATAAAACAATACACATTACATATTAATTTCATAATTACACAATACTGTCATCTCACAAACTTAATAAATCTTCACACATGCAACCTATGACTATGCTAACTTAGCCAGATCACCTTCGCAATGTCTTAAACCTCTATATAACTTCACTTGTCTAGATTTTATCCATGTTAGGAGATATAATCCAATCATCACAAACTGCTTCTCAGGAACTCTGTTAGAATACAGTCTTCACTAGATCTCATATAACTGTCCCAATTAATTTAATTTTTGTACGCACTCTTGACCATGTCATCAAAACACTATGAGAAATACGTCCTCAAGTGTACATGACCTCATATGCAATCCACTGTGTGCGCTAACTAAAACTTTTTCTGCTACTCTGTTAATCCTCAGTAAAACAATATGTTAACATCAATGACAAACACATTCATGAATGCAAAATGTGACTGCTCCAGTAATGCTAGAATACTCCCCCATAGGAAATATTCAAAATTCATGCTAACAATCTCCCCCTTTGGCATTGATGGCAACATAGATGAAAAACATCCAAGTTCCATGAATACCAAAATGTAACTCTGTTTCTCTTGTCTTGTCTTTTCAAATCCTCTTCATCAATCACTTCTCTCCCACTCTATATACTCACTTCTCTTATACATTCCTAGGAGATATTTTTCATGCATTCTTCTCCCCCATTGACATCAATGAAAAAGGCATCATTATGTCAGATCCAACTCAAAAAACTTAACCAAATCAAGTGTCCAAAGACACTATTTGAAAATACCTCTTATCGAGAGTCCTTCATGACTCAGCTCAAACACAAATACTCCCCCATATAGGAAGCATCAACATGTAGTCCAAAAAATAAATATGATGCTTTGTACTACTGGACTGATGTAACTTTTGACATCACTACTCAAAAGTAGGCTAGGGCATAACCCCAAGCATACCTCTCAAATACTCAAATGTATCCTTAGGGTAAATGATTTGTAAAGATATCTGCTATCTGCTCCTTTGTGCTGATAAAATCAAGCCTGACTTCCTTCTCTGCAACTTTCACTTTTACAACATGATACTTTAACTCTATATGTTTTGTTTTTGAATATAACACATGATTCTTAGACATACTTACTGTACTTGTGTTATCACAATGTATGATAATAGGTTCATTAAACTCAATTCCAATATCCTACAACATTTTTTTCATCCATATTATCTGATTACAATTATTTGTTGTTGCTACATACTCTGCTTCTGTTGTACTTTGTGAGATAAAATTTTGTTTTTTTCTTAGCCAAGAAACCAATCTTCCTCCAAAAAAGAATGCTCCACCACTTTTACTCTTTTTATCATCCATACTACCTCTTGAATCCGCATCTGTATATGCACATAGGGTAAAGTCATTTGATTTTTCATACCAAAACCCAAACTCAGTTGTGCCTTTCAAATATCTGAATATCCTTTTTACTACTGCATAATGTGATTCCTTAGGATCAACTTGAAATCTTGCAATAATTCCAACTGCATTAGCTATATTTGGTATTTTATGAGTTAGATATTGCAAACCTACAATCATAGATCTGTACTTCCTTTGTTCAACTGCAGGAGTCTCATCTTTGCTATATAACTTATGACCAGTTACCATAGGTGTACCAGCAAGCTTACAATTTTCCAAGACAAATATCTACAATAAGTCTTTCAGATACTTAGTTTGGGATAAAAAACAATATCATCACTATTTTGCATAATTTGCAAAACCAAGAAAATTTTCATTTCTTCAATCATGCTCATCTCAAATTCCTTCTTTATTTCATCAGAAAATTTATCACTTGCTTCATCCTCACCTCCAAAGATTATATCATCCACAAAAATAACAATAATCAATAGACCATTCTCTATTTCTTTTAGATATAAGTTACTATTTGCAATACCTTTAGTAAATCCTAATTTTGCCAAATATTTATCCAATCTTGCATACCAGGTTCTAGGTGCTTTTTTTAGTCCATATAGTGCTTTGTTTAATTTGCAAACCATATCTTCTTCTTGATTTAAAGGAAAACCATTAGGCTGCTCAATGTAGACTTCTTCTTCTAATTCACCATTCATAAATGCTGACTTCACATCCATCTGATACACTTTGAATTTCTTATAAGCTGCATAAGCCAAGAACATCCTTACTGCTTCAATTCTTGCAATAGGTGCAAATATTTCTTCATAATCTATACCTTCTTGTTGTGAGTATCCTTTGCATACCAGTCTTTCTTTGTTTCTTACAACTTCACCTTGTTCATTCATCTTGTTTCTAAACCCCCATTTAGTTCCAATAACATTTTTGTCCTTAGGTTTGGGAACCAATTCCCAAGAGTTATTCTTCTTGATCTGATCCAATTCTTCCTTCATTGCTTGAATCCAATGATCATCTTTACAAGCTTCATCAATATTCTTAGGTTCAATATGAGAAATCAAACACAATTCTTCGTGTACCTTATTTATTGTCATAACTCCTTTGTCTTTGCTCCCAATAATCTGATCAACAGGTTGGTTCCTTATCAAGTTCCTATTTGGTGTTACTGTTTCAACTCTTTCTTCAATTCTAGGTTTAGATCTTGGTTCTTCTCTTTGTTCCTCATCTTGAATCTCATTCTGCAAATCATTATTAGTTTCAAAAAATAACTCAACATTCTCTTGATTAGTTTTAGGATAGGCTTCTTCATTTGAATCATAATCAAGAACTCTTTCCTGAATTCTAAACTTTTCATCCACTTTAACATTTGCACTCTCAACAGTAGTCTTAGTTCTCTGATTAAAGTATCTACAAGCTTTTCTTTTCAATGAATAACCAAGGAACATACCTTCATCACTTCTTAGATCAAACTTACCAATGTTATCATCTCTTTTAATGTAGCACTTACTTCCAAAGATTCTCAAGTATTTTACTGATGGTGCATGTCCAAACCATAATTCATAAGTAGTCTTGTTTGTATCTTCTCTGATCTGCATTCTATTCATTGTATACATTGCTATATTTATTGCTTCTCTCCAAAATATATTTGCTACATCATTTTCAAACAACATAGCTCTTTCTGCCTTAGTTACCGACTTGTTTCTTCTTTCAACAATACCATTTTTCTTGGGTGGTTTATGGGCTCAAAGTTGTCTTTTAATGCCATTCACTTCACAAAAAGTGTTAAACTCATTTGAAGTAAATTCTCCACCTCCATCAGATCTTAGACATTTAATATTCATTCTTGATTCATTCTCAACTCTATTTTTAAGAAATCTAAATTTTTCAAATGCTTATAACTTTTCTTTAAGAAATACTACCCACATCATCCTAGTAAAATCATCAACAAGAATCATAAAATACCTTTCACCATAGAATCCTCTTATTCTTGTAGGACCTCTCATATCTGTGTGAACAATCTCCAATTTTGCTGCTGTGGTGAACTTCTTGCTGGGAAAAAAACTTGTCTTCTATTTTTCCATAACACATTCCTTGCACACCATGTTAGTAGGTTTTACAATTTTAGGCAAATCCCTTACTACAAATGTAGTGCTTTCTTTCACAATGTTATCACAATTTATGTGATAAAACCTTTTTTTTCCATAACCAATTGTCATCAACCTTAGCAATCAATCATGTCATCTTGGTAGGATTCAAATGAAATATATTACCTCCAGTTCTTGTTCCTGTCCCAACCATCTTACCATCCTTATCCTTGATAATACAAGTCTTTTCTGCAAACCATACTTGATATCCCTTATCAACGATCTGTCCAAAACTTAATAGATTATGTTTCAATCTAGCTACAAAGTAAACATCATCAATGTTAGTCTTTCCATCAAGAGTAATAGATCCAATTCCTTTTATGTGACAGGGTGCATTGTTTCCAACTCTAACAATTCCTCCATCATAGTTGTTAAACTTGATAAACTTATGCATATCACCATTCATATGATGTGGACAACCACTATCTATGATCCAATCAGTTTTATTTTCAACTTGTGACACCAAAGATTTTTCTTCTTTGACTTCTATTTCAGGATTTTCTTCTTTTATTGCAACAAATCCTATATCATCACTTTCACTTAGGAATTTTACCATACTAGCTTCAAATTCTTCATCATTCGCATAGTAACATTCTTTAGGTCTTCTAGGCTTAAATTTATTCTTGTATTTCTTCACTCTTTTAGGACATTTAGAAGAAAAATGACCATATCTCTTTTTACAAGCAAGGTAATTCCTTCTTCAATCTTTCTGTCTTCTTCAGATTTAGATTTGTTTTTGCTGGCATAATCTCCACTGATACTAGCACTTCTTAACAAAGTAGGGTGAACACTAAGTGCGCTATAAGCATTTTCAATTCTGGGAAAATCTCCAGATTGTTTCAAACTTATCTCTGTTGCTTCCAATCTTCCAAGAAGAGTCTCACTAGTAAACTTCTCAGTACAGGGTATAACTTGCTCAATCATATGTGCTGTCTACTTAAATGTAGGAGTCAAGGTTTTAAAGATCTTCCACATGATCTCATCTTCATCCTTATTTCCTTTGTAAGCTTTGATACCTGCAAAAATCTCTGAAATTATGCCAATATAACTTCTAACAGATTCATCTTCTATCATTTTAGCTTCTTCAAATAAACATATCCAATTTTGTAATTTGATTCTCTTAGCATGTTTATCACCTTCAAAAGTAGATTCCAAAGCTAACCAAATTTCATGAGATGTATTTAATGATTTTACCTAAGTGTCCTCATTCTCAAGAAGAGCTGACAAAAGTGCTTCTCTATCAAGTATGTTACACATGAATAGATCTCTTTCTTTTTCAGTGCATCCCCAATATTTTCTTCTTTAATGATAGTTTTCTCATTCTTTGTGATCAACCAATATCCTAGCCCTAAACATAGCAGACATGTCTTCATCTTCTCTTTCCAGCTGTCATAGTTAACTCCATCAAACTTAGGACTTTTTTTTTTTGAAATGACTCACCATGGATCTCCTTAAGTTGTTAAGCTTATCCTTCAAGGACTTGATGCTCTGATACCAATTGTTAGAAAGTAAAGTCCACTAAGATAAATGAGAGGGGGTGTGAATCAGCTATCTGATTAAAACAACTCTTATTAACCTTATTAAATCTGAAACATGAAATTAACATAAATATCAACCATAAAAAGATAACCATACACAATGACACTAGAATTGTTAACTAGGGAACCTCTTGATCAGAGAGAAAACCTCGATGGGGATGGTACCCACAAAAGATGTACTAATATGAAAGTTCCTTGTGAGATGATGGACCCTGTTAGGAGTCTATGAAATACATTGAGTACATATGAGTCCCTGTGAGGAGACTTTGAATCCCTATGAGGAGATTCCAACACTGTTAGGACTTGTGGAAGACAAAAGGACCCATCGTCCAAATAGCTTCAAGAGAAAGATTAGCGAACTCACTGTCAAACTGATCTCTGTATTATCCCTAATAGAATAATACCAAATATAATTGATCTTAGCAACTTATATTCTCTCCTCTAACCATGCCCACGTCGCACCGAATACTTTCCAGATCTCAATACTAGATCTACACACTTTGCATCACATAAAAATCCTTAAGATCGCTTACTTGCATTATTTCACACTTCACAACTTATTTTCAGACAAGAAATTACATACAATTAAGGAAACAATCCTTCCTTTATACCGATCCCAATATTTTATAACTGATTCGGCCAATTAGGCTTTACCAATTAAAAAATATAAAACAATAGACATTACATATTAATTTCATAATTACACAACATTGTCAGCTCACAAACTTAATAAATCTTCACACGTGCAACCTATGACTATGCTAACTTAGCCATATCGCCTTCACAATGTCTTCAACCTTTGTATAACTTCTCTTGTCCAAATTTTATTCCAGTTAGGAGATATAATCCAATCATCACAAACTGCTTCTCATGAACTCTGTCAGAATACAATCTTCACTAAATCTCTTATAACTGCCCCAATTACTTTAATTTTCGTACATTCTCTTGACCATGTCATCAAGACACTATGAGAAACACGTCCTCAACTACACATGACCTCATGTGAAATCCATTGTGTGTGCTAACTCAAACTCTGTCTGCTACTCTATCAATCTTCAGTAAACCAATATGTTGACATCAATGACAAACATAGTCATGAATGCAACATGTGACTGCTCCAGTAATGTTAGAATACTCCCCCATAGGACATATTCAACATTCATGCTAACACATATATAGGGTTCTTCTACCACCTAAAGGAGTTTACTTAGTGATACACAAGTGTTAGAGAATTGCGTGCATGCAATATATGATCAAATAAGAATCCAGTTTTAAATGAGTACTTAATAGTTACATGATTGGAAGAAAGGGGTATGGAGAGGATAGGGGGAAGTAGAAAAGGAATTATGTGAGCATTAGGAGATTGACAAGGGAAGACCACAATTGTTAAATGAACATAACCTCTAGAAGTGATGAATGATGTATGAAGATATAAGGATTGAGGAAAATGTTAGGTCTAGATAATGTAAGGATAGAAATAGAATGAAAGGACATGGACAAATAAAAGGGTACAAATTATTCAGGAATTTACCTAATGATATACAAACTTGACAGAGAATTATGCATGCAATATAGGGTCAAATAAGAATCTAGTTAAATGAGTGCTAATAGTTACACGATTAGGGGATACCATTGTAGGATATTTGATGTGTGTAAGGATGTGTTTTTTTAATGGTTTAAGTCAAGTATTATAGGTTTAATAGTTTAATGCTTTAAGTCAAGTATTATAGGTTTAATAGAACTTAATTGTTTAAGTTTTGTTATAGGTTTAATAGTTTGAAGGTTTAAATTTTTTAATAGGTTTAATAGTTTAAGTTGTATTTAAATCTAATGGTTTAAATTGTATTTCAATCTAAAGATTTAAGTTACATATTTACATCTATTCTAAATGCTAAAAAATAAATTAAATTTACAAAAAAATCTTTCAAAAATATTTTTCCACAATAAAATGTTAAAACTACGTTGTTTATACATATGATTATAAAAAACATGAAAAATTAAACATTTGCTACTAATACAACATTTAAAAAACATTTTTAAAGCATATAATTACTTAAAATATAAAAAATACAAAAAAAATTGAAAAATGGAAAAAAGTGGGGACCCTACCTCACACTTGATTGAGTACCCCTGTAGCCTCCTACTCTGCTTCACAAGCCTCTCACTATGCAAATGAGGGGCTTAAAGCAGACTTTGGGGTATTTATAATGGCAAGTAACACTCGACCAAGTAGTGCATGCCATGTAGGAGCCACTAGGCACCACACAATGCTTATGTGGCCTCGATGGAGTTCTTAGGGTTAGCCTAAAGTGCGACACCTGACCATGCTTTTACCCTGATGTGTATAGTTTAATGGATCCATCTAAATAGTAATGACATGTTTATAGTTAAATATTTATAATGTGATGCGTAAATAATTTTTACAATACAATATAAAAATCCCAAACTAAAACAAGAAACTCTTCATATCTTTTAGAAAGATATATTTAAATATATGCAAGTTAATATCATTGAAATACCTTTGGATTATGTATAAAATGTAATCAAATACAAATTTTATACAATACTTTATCATAATGTAGTTTTTGAATCACTCATTGACCCACGTTTCATGAGTAGTGGTTCACAAGAACCTATCTATCGTGAGAATGAATGAAACACTTAGCACAAATTGCATGAGGTCACCCATCCTACTTTTTGGTCCAACTCAAGCACGCTTAAGCATGAAATTAGTTTTTAAAATTATGAAAATTGAACAAAATATTATATTATGAATTCACAATAATGATAACAATATAATATTATTAAATGAAATATGATGTGAGCATCACCTAGATGTAATGAGTGCTTAAGTGTTCTATCCATTTTCATGAGAGATGAATTCTTGTGAACCGCTACTCATGAAACATGGGTCAATGAATTTGATTTGAAAACTACACTGCATAGCAATATCATAATTTATTAAATTTATGATTTTCATGAAATTAGATTAAAAATGTTAAAGATTAACTTTAAAAAATAAGAAAATATATTATGAAATCATATTATAATGATAATTATAAGAAATAATTAGATAGAAAAAAATTATTGTATTACTTTTTTCAAATATTAAATATTTATTAAGAATTTATAAATTTTAGATTAAATTAGTGTTAAAAATTACAAAAGTAAAAAAATTATATTTGAAATCATAACAAAAACAATTATTAAAAATATACGTTTTTCCAAAAAAAATTAAATTAAAAATGGTAAAAAATAATATTAGAAAGGTAAATTTATATGATGATTAAATTAATAAAAATGAACACTTTTAGATTAAAAATTAAAAATAAAATAAAAAGTCATTCATATTGTTAAAACAATTAATACTAAGATGGATATAGACACATCTTTTAGAACAATTAATACATTCTCAAGTGCTAAGGAAATGTTAAAACAAATAAAATAGAAATTAAACTGTAGCTAATAATTTTTTTTTGGAACAATGTAATTACGGTGATGACTACTGTCTAATTTTTTTAGCAACTGTGAAATGGAATGGTCAGATTGCAGTTATGGGCATGAGAAGCATGTTGTATATAGATGCATTTTATGAGCTGAATAGCTTTAATAGGATAGGGGTATACTTTTTAAAACAATTAATATATTTTTAAATGCAGTAAGATGTAATATGTGAAAAAAAAGGAAAAGAAAACAGAAATATTTAACAGTCAGGTCAAAGATAAGTGGTGTGATGATTACCATGGGGCATAAGAGGCATAGATGTATTTTAGGGACTGTATAGTCATAATTAGTATATGATTACTTAGAATCTTTTATTGACGAAAGATTTTGCCCTACTAATTTAAGAATGTCATGTAAGTTTATATTCTTCTTAAAAAAAATTCAAAACAAAAATGATTCTTTTGTTTTACTTGCATTTCATTAACATTGCACACTGTAGAAGACTAACAATCAACAAGTGAACTGGTGAAACTACCAACTTTCTAAAATTTAAAATTACACTGTTTTTACAATATTCATTGAACTACAACTTTAAAATATTTAAAGATCCTTTAGCCACAACCCAACCTTAATTAACTCTTTAACATTCTTACATAATTTTGATATGTAAAGGGTTTCATTTTTGTCAATACGTATTTGGTCCATTTATGTTGTATATATATTATATTTTATATAGTAATACAATATTCTACTAATAACAAATGATATATTAAAATTTAACTAGAAAATTTTAGATTAAATTTTGGTCAATCTTTAAAATGTCATTTTTTTACACGAATCACTAGGTGTGCTATTTTAAGGAATTGCATGATGAGTCACACTTTCAAACCTTGGTTGTAAGTAGTTTAGTTTTTATTTGACATTTCTTAAAAAAATAAAAATGTTACGATATTCCGCAACAAAAAACAAAAATATTACGATATTTCACAACAAAACAAAAATGTTATGAAATTCCACAATGACTACAATATTAACGAAGTTAGCCTCACGACTACTGATCCCCTCCCCTAACCAGACTTCTCATATATTTCAAAATAAAACTAGTTTATACACGAATGCCCATGCAAATACGGTCATACCTTAAGTGAAATTAGTAAACAATGATGTTATTATTAGTAAAATTGTATCCACTCGAGAACATATACAGAAAACGTTTGGCACAGCAATGCTTTTCAGAGCAGTGTGCTGCAAGACTTGGTAGCAGGATTCCACATTGCCGGCAGTAAAAATTGACGCCCATTTAGTCCATGCGCGTTATAGCTCGCCCCCGTTGTTCTGTCCACCAACACCTCGCCTGGGTAACCCGGGTACGCCCCTTTCCCGTAAATTCCCGCGCAAGCCGAGACGGCCTCCAGCGGAGCAGCGGCATCACCTTGAAAATAACCCGTATTAAATGGGTTTGTCACCGCTCCGGCCAAAACACTCGCAATATTGATGATCATTCCGTCGATACCCACGTCAGCATTAGGCGGCAACAAAGGAGGGGTCTGAGGGCCGTAGAGTGGCTGATGAAACGGCCACGCACACTGCCCCGGGCACTGACTCACCGCGTTACCCACCCACGCATACGGAAGACGGGATCCTAATGTGTGGTCATGGTATCCGCAAGAGCTCACGCAGAACCTCTCCACCGCCACGTCCTCAGACGTCAGTACCAAATATACTGCGTTTGTATGCCTCGCCGGCGGCGGCAGAGCTCTGGATTTGACGGCACCCTCAACCAGAGCAGCAATGTCCGTCCTCTTCAACAACTTGCCAAGGGAATACGAATCGTCCATCTTTTGCTTCCCCAGCCTTGCAATACTCAGAGCCGCCTTATTAGAGGCGGCGCTCTTGTATTTTCCGGTTGTTTTCCACCACGTGGAAACAGAGAGCTGCCTCTCTTTCCCTTGCAATTTTGCAGCGAGGGACTGCAAATAGTCAGCCACAATGGACCGCTGAACGGAGCTAAATTTGCCATACCAGATCACATGAACATCAATGGTCTTAGTGGAGAGCAAAGGGCCTTTATGATAGGCTAGAACGAGTGGCTGCTCCTCCACCAAAGCCGCTTCTGCACCAGCTGCGCACAGTTCTATAACAAATACAACCACTAATACCCTAAGATACCCCATCTCAGACCTCTTTAGGACCACAATATGTATATCAGGAGCAATCCAGATATAGCCTTTGGTTCAGCTCCAAACCAAGTATTGATGATGTGTTAAGGATTTGATCATTATATAGGGGCTTTGGCGGTTATCCTTTGTTCTGTTAGGTTTGGAAGATTCCAAATTGCTTCTAGAACACGCGCCGCGTGGGCTTCCATTATTGAAGACCATGGCCGCTTCTTGGAGAAGTCTCCAAACAACACGCTGCACGTATTTAAAATTGTTCGCCTGCTTGTCGGTATGTTGCTGCCTCTCTACAAAATTGTAACAGTATCTTTGGCAAAAAAAACCTAAAAAGTTGGTTTTCTAGTATATTGCTTGCATTTAACATCAATTGGCTGCACTCTCTTTAGCAGACAATTACCGCGGCTCATTCCACTTGTATTGTTCCACCTGTCATAGATTACAAATTGTGGTATTGGTTTCGATTTTAAATCGAGTTTGTCCAATAAAAGATTTTTATGTTCGAAAACGAGTGACCATCCCAATTCTTTTTTTAATCTATTTTAAGATTCGGTACAGAGCATACTTTTTGAAGTCACAAATTGGAAGTGTAGTACAGAGAGTACTTAATGGTTATCTACCAAAGTAATCATGAACATTTTACATGTCGAACAATGCATTTAAAACCTGTTCCTCGTCTCTTTTGCCATTAGCTTTCGTGTTGAATATGATTGGTGGACAAATGACGGTGTAGATCCTACCACTTAGAAAAGTGTGGAGATGAAATGAGTGGCTGAACCCACGCGAGGCTATTTCTTGGGCGTTGGTACGAGTGAGATCCTGGTCCATGGTAGATGTGGCCCCATTTATCAAACTTGTCTTACTTCATGTTTGACGGTTTCGCGTGTTTGTCCACGTACTCTTTATGTATCCCAACTCATCCCAGTAACAGAGCTTCTCCCAATACCTTGCAATTTGCCAGCTGTGACAGAAAAGCGTTGCCTATCACGCGCGAAACACGGCGCAGCGTATAGTTGGCATGACAAGAGAAATAAAAAGGAAGCAGGTGCCCACGTAGACATTCACTCCAGTAAAGCACCATTGGCAAAAACCTTTTGTTAGTTACGTTGTGTGCCACCGGCTATCCAGCCATCAGATTCTAAACTTACTAGAGAGAGTTAAAAAATAAAAATTGTTGGGTTCCCTGGTAAGAATTCAGATTCTGATAGCTGGATAGAGTACATCACTCTAACATTTTCCCACATACAGTCTTGTGTAGATATTTTAATTCATTTTTAATTTTGTACAGATTTATTTTTTAAGCTTTTTTATTATATTATTTGGGTTCAAAGCTTAGAAGTTCAAAAATGAAGTAGCATTTGCATGCTTTTTGATGTGTATAAAATAAATCTAAAAATAAATAAGACATAAAGTTGTGGAATAAATCATGTTTTATTGGTGCATTAATCTAATTCTGCATTATTTGTTAATAATTTAAATCTAAGAAATATTTCAATTTTTGATGATAAATTGAATATCTTATAATTATTTAAGCCTCTAATAAGATATCATATTAATCAACTTGTATACCCACTATAACTCATATTCCACTATTGAACCCTTTCCTCTATAATATTAAAAAACTAGCACATATCTTTAGTAAATAAATATAATTATAGGAGATATATCATTACAAAAATGTTTATTTAATTTGTGTATATATTTTTCAGTGAAATAGTAGAATAATTAAATAAATATGACATAATTTATATATATTTAGATTATGCTAGTAATAGTATTGGTCTATGGTAATAGTTTTGGATGATTAGGTCTTGCCATCCTTGGTTGAATCCTTAGTTGATAGACTACCAAAGCTAGTGGATCAACAACTTGGTTTTGATCAAATGGGTCCTCAAGTGGGCGAATATTCAGATGGGTAAATATGTCAACAAAGGGATTAGGGTCAACTGATTCTTCTTCCAAGGAAGAGGAAGATGAAGGGGCTAAAATTACTATTGCGTCAGCATAGGGGTTTTCCTCTTCTTCTTGGTGAACAAAGATCTCACCTAATTGGTTTCTAGGATAGGGTTCATTAGGAAGGAATCTTCCAAAGTCATCTCTTCTTTCTCTATGCATGTAGATTGAAATGAATTTAAAGCGACTTGAACTAGAATATAACTTAACATTGACTGAATCTAAGGCAAGCTAAAGGAAACATGAAAGGAACTAAAAATAACTAAAACTCATGGCTGCAATAGGTCCTTAGTTGACACCATCCTCGACAAAAATGCCAAAAATGTTGGATTTCCCAATTCTAGATCAATAACTAGGCTATAAAAGTTCAACTCAGGGATTGTACATCCATGCTAAGTAGCTATCTTTCTTATGGCGAAGACTCATGTAGAAAGGGGGAATGCGATAAATAGTAATACTTTTATCAGCACTCATCCTTAACTCATTCTAGATCTACTTTAGAAGAGGATTCAAGTTAGATAAGATCCCTCATAGGGGTAGGGAGGTAGGGCATGTAAACCTACCCAGACTGTTCCTATATAACTATTTAGAAAACTATTTTCCCCTCCATTGAACTATTATTCTCATTCATCTATTTTAACTTAGTAAATTCAACCATGGAAAGCATTATTCTATATGTACAATAGATAATCAAACAATAGTATTTTGAGATCAATTTGAGATTGATCAAGAAATTAAACTTCTAAATGATTTTTGTAACATAAGAAATGGGGATCAAGAGGGAGATCCTATTTCCTATATCACATTCAAAAGGAAGCTAACACACTACTTGATTTAAAAAGGGCTCAAGTGTTGAATGGGTATCATGATATTTCACTAAATATAAAGTAAAAAAGGAGGTAATTGATAGTAAAATGAAAGATGTAAGATGAAATGGAGGAAAAGAGTGACTTTCTATACACACAAACTAATAGAAACCTTATAGAAAAACTGACTATGATGTTGACAATAGAAACCAAAAATTGTAACTAACCTTTGAATTCAATTTTAAGTTGTTTTGGAGGGACTAGGTCGACTAGGTCAGTCTATTCCTAGGACTAGGTTGACTAGGTCCTTATGTTCCCTAAACTTTCTAATGATTTTACTTGCAAACTATAGTCAAGCTCCTCTACTTACCAAGTATGATCCTAACACTAGCATTGCCTATTCCTACATACAAAAAAGAAGGAAATTATTGTGTAGAGAGGGGTTTTCTTAGTCAACCCCTAATTTGAATCAACCTTGAAATGAATTGAAATAAAGGAAATCATGCTAACTGAGAGTAGATGCTAGATCTAAAACACAAAGTATTTTATACCTTCGAAATAAAAATGATTATTTGAATGTGACCACAAATATTGATGCAATAGCTTGATGTTGCAAAAAATCCTAAAAGGAAATCATGAAAGACATGTCTTGCATAATAATTTTTGTTGTAATGTCTCGCCCAAGAATCCTTGCAACACAAGGATAAAATATGCACTAAACAATTTTTTATTAAATACAAGTTAACATAGCATAAGCATCATGTAACCAAGTGCATCATTTAAACATCTCATAAATACTAAGACACCTCTCAAGCTAACATCACAAACATCACATGTTCATACACAAGAAGAAGTCTTCGCGGCACTTGAAAAGGTTCCCAAGCAACCAAGCAACCAACCATACACTTGGAATGAAGAACACACGATCCTGAGTATCCCTTCAAGGATCTGGACAACATCTATAGACCAAAAGAGGATAATTTGGAAAACAATCATGACTAACATAAAGGAAGATAATTAACCAATTCAATTCCAATCCATAGATGTTCTTTTTAAGCCCGAAGAGATATTTGTACTATAATTAGCCATACATGTTCATTCCTTTCTAACCATGACCATAAGAAATAAGTGAAAAAAACATCAATGAGAGAACATAAAAAAGGCCCACAAAGAATCCAAGAACCATTAGGAATCCAACCCAAAAGCACTTGCAAAACACCCATCTTTGAAATTGCTTGTATTTCCAAACTAGGTAGAGATAATGAGGGTAGGAAGAGACATCGATCTTTGATTGGTGAACTCCTAAGATGAAAAAGTCTCAGTCAAGTGAGGGCGCATAATTTGAACAATAGGTATAGACGCCAATCAACGTAGACGTCAGTGAGTAGACGAAGACACTGAAATGTTAACCTGGTCCAAAATGCATAAATTAAAAAATCCAATCCTAAGCTGACACCAACGTACAGATGGTAAATTTGTCTATCTCCACACAAGGGAGTACCAGATACACATATATCAGGGCCTTGATCACTTGATCATCAATAATATATAAATGAAAGCATAATGAGAATTAGGCTAGAATCAAGGACATCAATCAATAATATGAGCATATATCAATACAACATGGAAGAGTGAGATCTCAAGATCCAAGTTCCTATAGATAGAGAAATTCTATCCCTTTATGCTAGTCTCCAGTAGTGGTGTAGTATTGCAATGTTTCCCTACCACGTGGAACCCTCAGGCCCACCCCATTATGCTCCTAGTGCTGTAACCCGACCAAAAACACAAGGTAACCACACACACACTAGATAAGGCTAAACTCATGCAAAGCATATGTATAGTTTCATAAAAAATATATAAAATCCAATACAAGTACATATTGCAAGATATAAAACACATGGAGATCACTCAACATGGAAACCAACATCCATTATTAGTCACAAAAACACACATCCCAACACATCAAAGTGCTACTCAACACTAATGGACCTAGACATGAGAGTACCAACCATAGGGAGTATCCTACCCGTACAAGGGTCAATACTGACATCCAAGCTGCAAGTATCATCTACCACCCACAAAAAGGTCAATCCTGACATATGGGGTACAAATACCTACCACCCGCACAAGGGTACCTACCACCCGCACAAGGGTCAATCCTGGCATCCAGAGTGAAATGGTTTGTAGTTCCCACTCAAGAGTCAATCTTGACATTTGGGGAATAGCAATTAATCTTGGTTTAGTGTTTAAACCCAATTGTTTTATTACATTATCACTTTTTTTAGTAAACTCCTAAATGCCTCTACCGGAGCCACTTATAGGCTAGGGTCAACATAAGGAGCTACTCCTTCAACTCAATCTACATGAGGACACAATACGCTCTTCATCCACTTGGCTACCCAAGGACGATAATATTTACTTTGTTCACTCATCTACACGAGGATGATATAAATCAATTTATTTATGCTCATCTACATTAGGAAATACATACAAGCATCATCTTTGTGGTTTACACCAATGCCAAAATCAAAATCATTAAAGGTGCTTGAGGAAAGATTGGACAAGAAACCTATTCCACAACACTCAAACATGAAAGCTAAGAAAACATAGCTAAAAGCCCAAAGGAACACCTCTCGATTGGCCACTATGCTAGGTGCATAGATTCCCATGGAATCCATTATACATCTTGTTAGAAGATGAGGAAACCCTTAGAGGTCAAGAATAGCCAAAACCTCAATTTTTAGCAAATTCTGACAAGTGAAAATCAGGAAAAATAAATTCAACAAGGCATATTTGGATTGTGGTAGAAGATAATTGGAATGACCTATATCCATTCTATCTTCACAATCATAAAATAGACATGGGGGACTACTAAGGTTACTCACTCATTCGTGCCCAACAAATTTTAAACATAATCTGGGTAACACACAAAATGCTCGAAAAACACAAAAACACCCAAGATTCAACCACCATGGAAATCAACAAAATTTAAAATCATTTCCTATTTTCTCCCAAAATTCCAAAAATCCAATTAAATATTAATTTTTAGAATGCATGCAAAATACGATAGCGGAACCGTACAAAAACTTCCAAACTTAAATGAGCAATTACAAAAATACTCACGCCTATCCAACCGGGTGATGAAATAGAATGAAATCATGGGGGAATACCAATTCTCAACCCACCAATCTATTGCAAGAAATCTCATGCAATAAAACAAAGTAAATTGAAAATAGTAGGAAGCCCTATGTCTCACGAATAGAAAAAAACAAGAAAGGAAAGCAAATAATGAAGACTCCATGAAAACATGAACGACTCCACAAGAAGTTGGAGATACATGGAATGAATCCAACAAGCCACTCCACATGAAAGTTCGATGCCCCAATCACACACAAGCAAAAGAGTGGTTTTATCCAAGTGGGTTTTGGAGCAAGATCCTAATTTTTCTCAAAACATAATATGAGAATTGAGTGAAAAACTCACTTTTCTAACATAAAAGAACTTTTAAAAATTGGCTTACAAAATAGATTATTTAAATATTTAAATAACCTAACTAACCCTTTCCTAAATTAAATAAATCAATCCCATTGATCTAGAATCCAACTACATAAAATTACTCGACAACTAAAATTAAATATTAAAAATCCCCAAAATACATTAAATCAACATTTTAATTAAATCCTTCTGCGACAACTGTGGAGCACTAAATGCATAGACAGACACTAGTTAGTCACAAATGCAATATGAATCCGGATTTACCAATCACGTATCGGAGGGAAATAATACAATACTATAGATACATCATCCATATAGGGACGACACTGGCTCAATATGCAAGGCCAAAGCTACTATCTCCTATGCCATTATGGGGGCATAAACACATACAAATCATGTGGCTCAGATAAAATGTGTCTAGTGCCTATTCATGAAAACAAGAAAGCATCAAGTGCAGATGCTCGTAATATAAATAGCTAAAGCAAATATAATACATGATAACAATAGTGAAGGAGAGTAGTACATCATGTAGATCTCATGAATGAGTAACTATGACGTTGTCTCGCTTTGTATAGACACAAAGGGAATAATGCTTAGCAATTGTGTGGTAAAGCAATAAATATCATATTATTAAATTAACATTATATTTAAATAATTATTATATAGAAATATGAGCATAAGATATGAAAGGTAAATAACTGATATATCCACAACATAAAGGTACAATAATCAAGGAGTCCAATCACCTCATCCTAATAACATAAATCAATAGTTTCAGGTACAAAATAAACCATATATCATCATAAGACATCATGTCACATCACTAGCATCATCATGTAGATATGATCAAACTGAAACAACGACATAGTCTAACCATCTACCACAACCAAGATACTAGCAAGAAATAATAATAATTGTCATTGATGCATCTCATCATGTAGAGATAATCATAATACCACAATAAGAGTAAATCTTAGATCAAAATAATCATGTAACAAAATGCAAACATAGGAGACACTATAGTTGTAGTTTTCCATAATGCTTGATATGATGAAAAAGAAAGGAATGAATTCTTGAAGACTTGAATGCTTGAATGGATGGAGATAGATAAATGTGCTATTCTCTTCTTCCCTAGTCGTGATTTCCTCTACTTAGCCTTCACGTGAGAGAATCTTGCTACAGTGGAGAAGATAGCTTTGAGCATTCCTTGGATGTTTTAAATCTTCCTTAGAATGATTAGGATGTAAAATTGTAGGGGATATCTTGAATACTTATGCTATGATATCCATATAAGGAGAGTTAGGTTTCTTATATACCCCTCACAAGCATTTTGGAGCTCAAAACTCAAATAGGACCAACATGAATTTGGATTTCTTGCTCAAGCATTGAGACAAGCCTCTAGTTCAAATTTTGGAGGAAAAATTGGGGAATAGGCCATCTAGGTAAATCTATTCCTAAGAATAGGCTGACCAAGTCAACTTGTTCACCCCCCCCCCCCCAGCAAAAAAAAAAAAATTGTCTTGGGGTTCTCAATTGAAGAGGGGATGCTAGAGTGAGAAGAAGAATCAGAGTTGGAGTAAAAATAATCAGTTTGGGAACCATTACATGCTAAAATGGGGCCTAACTCAACATCTAATTTTAGGTGTTTACAATTCAGGATGGTACATTTATCCCCCACTTTAGTGGGAGTATGATTCCACATCATGCTCATAGGAGAGAGAGGGAGAGAGGGAGAGAGAGAGAGAGAGAGAGAGAGAGAGAGAGAGAGAGAGAGAGAGAGAGAGGCAAAACTATAAAGAGATAAGATGTCACTAAATTTAAGGACACAAGACCCCAAACAAAGGATCTCAACTCATACGTCCATTTCCAAGGGTGCACAATAAAAAATAAAAAGATAAAAGATAATAAAAACAATAAAGGGTGACCCCACAATAGTGGGTTACACTTTTTTAGACATGCTAATTTTTGCTGAAATAACACATTTTTAATAAAATATGATGATTTAAGCCTTGAAAGGTTCCATTTAAAGGAATTAATTACAAATGGTTAGCTCAAAGCCTCTTAGATAAAAAAACATTGATATAACATCTATACTCCTCATTCATACCTACAATGGAGTCTCCTTCTCATCTATTAAAATGCTGACAAAAAATCACTTCGACTTTATCTTTTGGTATATCAAATGAATCCATTTGACAAACGTATCTTTGTAGTAAGTTACTACTGAGAAAAATCTTTCCAATTATTATAATGTTAATATATATTAAGTTTATTATGATATTATATTTTTAGTTTTACTAATCATGATGATGTCATCAAACCAATTGCATGCCCTCTGTATAGATGTTATAAAAATAAATTAGAAATAATCACATTGACATCTATTTTAGAAAAAAGAGTTATGCTCTATGAAAATAATGTAACTCTTTGAAAATGACGTTTTCAACAACATACCAATTTTTGTGAGAGAAAGAAAAAACCATTCAAATAAATTCAAAAATAGAAATAAAAAATATATTTAGAATCTAGACAAAAAATCTTAAAAGACTCTAATTTACTTTATCTTCTGATTTCAAATGGTTTAACAACAATATGCATCCGAATCTGAATATTTTTTTCAAAATGTAGAGTTCAGTGTCCGTTCAATCAAAAAAGTGTAACCCACTATTGTGGGTTCACCCTAAAAAGAATTTTAGTACTAAAAATAAAACTTCAAATTGACCTAGTTGAAGAGACCTCGACCAATAAAATGTCTCAAGTAGTAGTATCATATACAAGAAGCTATTGTAAAAGAACACATTGTCACATGGAAAGGAAAGAGTATCACCAAAGAAAATATAAGAATCCATGGTATAACCCACTATAAAAGATATTAGATTTTAGAGAGAGAGAGAGAGAGAGAGTCTAATATAATAGAAAGTTGCAGTATGCTACGTGATCCATGGAAGGAAAGAAAAAGAAAGAGTAGAAAGGATAGAAATTGGTGTTATACTAGTTCCAATCATCCCAAAAATAGAGCTTGGATTAAAGTTAGAATCAATGGTCTAACAAGTTGTGTTATGCAAGTCAACTCTACCTATAAAATGTAATGAAATAGGTTAAATAGTCTAGAAAGTTCTATTATGCTAGTTCAACCTATCTAAGAAAGAAGACTATTGTTACTTAAGGAAAAAAATGTTAATGGATATATTGCAACAAGTGGAAGGAGAACCTTGAAATAAAGAGATCTTTGTTACGAGAGATCTACCTCCAAGATGAGTTCTTAAAAAAAAAACATCTTCATGATGATGAGGGGTAGGAGAACAATAATGCACCCTTTTAGCCCCCTTATTGCTAGGTGAAAAAGGGATTCTTGATGAAGGATGACACATTTTAAGCCCCCAAGAAAAGAGTATTTTTTTGACATGAACATGATTCTTCAAATAAGGAAGATGTTGTGATCAAGGATACACATCTCTTCCATAAGAGAGAATCATAAACCAAGACAAATAATTTCATATAAGAGAAGGATGTTGCATGATAAAAAATAAAAATGAAACACCACTCCACCAAGGAAAGTAGATCCTTAGAGAAAAAGATAAAAGATGTGAAGAAAATACATTTCCTCCCAATCATAGTTGCAAGGAAAAATATAACTCATTATGCATCCTAAGTTAATAATCAATTGCAATATATATATATATATATATATATATATATATATATATATATATATATATATATATATATATATATATATATATATATATATATATTTCCAAAAAAGGAAGAGATTGTAAACAAGGATACCAATATTTGGAGAAGAGAAAGATCCTAAGACAAAAATATCCATGCAAACAAGGATACCATGTTATAATTGATACAAACAACAAAGAGATAATGGATCTTTTGGAAAGGAGAGGACCACATTAAGAACCCTAATTAAAAGATCATTTATAATAGATATACACTTTGAAGCGTGAAAAGGATCTTGTTAACAAAGATGAAATGCTTTGCATAATAAAAGAAGAATTTCATGCTAGAAAGGATATGCCATTATAAAATATACAAATAAGGAAAGGGAAAATGAGTACTTTGAAAAATGAGAATGAATTAAAGAGGGAAACATTTCCCCCCAATTGGAAAGACAAGGAAAGGTCCTATTATGCTTCTCCAAATGAAAGATTTGGAGAGTAAATCATAGCATCATGCAAACCAAAGGGACCCTAATGAATTAAGCCACTAAGATTGCATGATGCAGAGTAACATAATAGGCAAAAAGAATTCTAAGGAACATTTTTGAAATCAAGAAAAAGTATAAGATCTATTGTTAAGAAAATAAGAGATATAACTATGCTAAATCTTGAACAAATTGTCTAAATTCAATATAATCGGTGAGAGAATGTTTATCACTTTTATGAAAAAAAAAAGAATCACAATTGTTTGGAAATTATCTTAAAGGAAAATGAATGTTAGTATTGTCTTTAAGTCTCCAAAATATTCCCCTAGCCAAAGCCAAAACGTCATCAAAAGGAAGTGTAACAATGAATGAGGTCGGTAAAAATATTCTTAAACAAGGGCATCTAGGTTGTAAGGAAGAAGGATCAAGAGGATTGAAAGAAGAAGGAAATTTTTTAGTTTGAGGTATAAATCCTTTACCATTTCTAGTGACTTGTGTAGGAGGATCTATAGGAACCTTTATACCTTGTTCACGAGTACCAAGACCTTGTTGAGAAGTAATGTCATAACCCACATCTTATAATTTTCCTTTAATGTAGAGGGAGAAGTAAATTCATCATGAGGTTTATGGAAATGTGTAGTATAATGAGGAATAAGAAGGCAATTTTTATATTTAGGGAGATTAGGATTCCTATCATTATTCACATATTCTTTAGGTAGGGAAAAAGAAGAAGGTTTATCAATATCTTCACGCTTACTTAATGTTATCTTTAGAGATAAATAATTAAGGAAACAATCAAATTGGGCACATGAGTGAGAAGGGGATGAAGATTCTCAATTACAAGAATTTATTATCAGGTTTGAAACAAGTTGATTTGTATTTTTGTGAAAACTATGTTTATGAAAAATAAAAGAGAGTCAAATTTCTCAGAGTTGGGAAGGAAAAGAAGAGTGAAAAGTTAGAGCTTGTACATTCATATGTATGGGGACCAACTCAAGTATCATCTCGTAGTGTCTCTTATTATTATGTTACTTTTATTAATTATACAACTAGAAAAATTTGGGTTTATTTCAAATTCCTAGAAAATCTAATGTATTTGAAATATTTAAGAAATGGAAAATTTTGGTTAAGAATGAGATAGGAAATAAGTTGAAGTGTCCGATATCAAATAATAGAGATGAATACTGCAATAGAGAGTTTGATAGTTATTGTTCATACCATGGGATTCATAGAAAAATGATAGTTCCTAGAACACCACAACAAAATGGTGTGTCTAAAAGGATGAATAAAAAAATCATAGAGGATGCAAGTAGCATGAAATTGCATGCAGGATTGCCCTTACAATTTTGGGCAGATTTTGTAGATAATATTGTTTACTTAATAAATGGAGGGCCTTAAAGTTCCTTACATGGTGGTATTCCAAAGGAGGCATGGATAGGAAAAAAGGTAGACTACTTAGTCCTAGAAACTTTTGGTTGTCAAACATTTGTCCATATTGATAGAGAAAAATGATCAAAGCTTAAGGAAAAATACAAGAAGTGTACTTTCATTGGATATGGAGTTGATGATTTTTATTATCATTTATGAGATTATGAGAATCACAAAATCATTAGGAGTAGAGATGTCATATTCAATAAACTATCGTGTATAAGAATCAGATACATGGTAAGAAGAAAGAAAAGGAACACACAAAATATAGGGTGCTTGATGAAATCCTAGTAATTGTTGTACCACCAATGATAGAAAATATTGAGCAACCAAAACCATAATAGGTTCCTCAAACTTTAGTAAGATATTATAGGATAAGTAGACCTCCTGAATGATATTCTCCTTCTTTATATTATGCATTATTGATTGATTTAGGTGAACCAAAAAGTTATTCAAAAACAATGCATGTTGAAACCAAAAAGAAATGGGAGTAAGGAATAAAAGAGGAGATAAATTCTTTGATACAAAATAAAACTTCGGAGTTAGTTGAATTTCCTGAAGGAAAAATACATTTTTCTAACAAACGGGTTTACAAGTTAAAGGAAGAACATAGAGGAAAGAAAAGATACAAGGATAGACTTTTGGTAAAAGGTTTTGCATAGAAAAAGGTATTACTTTTGATGAAAATTTATCTCCTGTTGTTAAGATGAATTCAATTCAAACTATTCTAAATCTTGTGGCTACATAATATTTGCATTTGGAACAACAAGATGTCAAGATAGCTTTTCTCCATGGAGATTTTGAGGAAGAGATTTATGTTTAGAAATCATAAGGGTATGAGGTCAAAGGTAAGGAGGACTTAGTGTGTATGTTGAAGAAGAGTTTGCATGGGCTAAAACAAACACCCTAACAATGGTATTTTAAATTTGATTGGTTTAGCGATGAACAAGGTTAAATAGAAATATCATTCTAATCATTATGTTTATTTTAAGAGTTTGGATAATGGTAGCTATATTTTTTTATTATATACCGATGACATGCTTGTTGTTGGGTCTAATATGCAACATATAAATGACCTTAAAGATGAATTAGCATTGTCATTTACTATGAAAGATTTAGGTGTAGAAAAATAAATTCTTGGTATGAGGGTAACTACAGACATGAAAAATCACACATTAACATGTTGTCTATAAGTAATTGTATAGAGAAGGTGTTGAAAATATTTCAGATACAAGATGCAAAACTAGTTAGTACACCTTTTCCTAGTTATTTTAAATTGTCCAAGGAGATGAGCCCCGATAGAGTAAATGTCTAAGGTTCCATACCCTTCAGTAGTTAGCAGCTTGATGTATGCCATCATGGGTACTACACCAGATATTGCACATGCAATGGGAGTTGTAAGAAGGTATATGAATACTCCTAGAAAAGAGCATTGGAATACAGTAAAGGGGATTCTCAACTATTTGTGATGTACAAGAACTCAATCCTTATGTTTTGGAGGTTCTCGTTCCACTTTACAAGGCTATGTTGATTCGAATTTAACATGAGATATTGATAGTAGGAGGAACACTGCAAGGTATATTTTTGTTGTAGATAACACAACAGTTAGTTGGATTTATAGATTGCAAAAGGTTGTAGAAATTTCCACAACATAAGAAAAATAGGTTGATGCTATGGAGGCTATTAAGGATTTGATTTGGTTACAAAGCTTTATAGAGGAATTGAGCACGACATTAGAGAATAACATGTTGTATAGTAACAATCAAAGTGTGATTCATCTTGCAAAGAACTAAAACCTTTACTCTAATACCAAACACATAAAGCTTTGATATCATTTCTGTGAGCAAGGCTATTTGTATCTATTTTGAAAAGCTCAAATCAGTCAAACATTAAGTTCTAATCTAGCATCATATCAATTCAAAACAAGAACATCTAAGCTAAGCCACCTCAGATTGAGCCTAAACAAGTGCACCCAAGCACTGTTTGATTTGCTCATATAAAAGGAATGTGGGTATGCTCTCAAAGCACTTGGAGCATCTTCCTAATGTAGATTTGGAGGATTTAAGCTTCATGAAAACCCCATAAATGGCACAATATTGGGTAGAACACCCAAAATTGCCCCTAAGGCTTCAAGAACTCAAGATTATGCAACTAATAATGATTAAGTAAATTTTTAAGCCCAAAATAGATGTGATATGATGTATGAACAAGAATCAAACTAAGTTAATCCATTAGTTCTATATTAAGATGAGCTAAAAATGCTTGAAAGTAAGCTAAATTAGAATGATTATACTAAATCTAGAGCTAAATTAGCATGATAACAATGCTTGAAATAAAAGGTGAATGAGTATTTTGCTCTTGGAAATGAGGAGTATTTATAAGCTTTGGGAAGGAGGAATGAGTGGCCAGGATCAAAATCCTTAAGAGAGGCCAAGATTCATTCAAAGGGGAGCACATGGATTGTGCTAGTTCAGGGCCACTTCCTTGTGACAAGTGTCACAAGGGCATTGGGTTGAAAGATGGGAGGGATGTGCACAATATGGGAAATGTGCCTAAGGTCAAATGGTGTAAGAAAGGGGTGAGTGGCTTCTTAAATGCATCATAAATGCATGTAAGAGGGATAAGGAGGCTTTAAATGCATTTAATGCATGTAAGAGAAGTTTCTAGAAGTTTGTTGACTTTGGGTTAAGCTTAGGAGTTGGCTAACCTTGGTTAGGGAATGTGACAAGGTTAGGGGGGGATTAGGATTAGGATTAGGATTAGGGGGACAAGGATAAGACTTTCTAGAAGAGTCTAGAACTTCCTTAGGATAAACATAGATTTTAGGAAATAGATAAAGATTTATTTATTTCCATGGTTTAGGTTTTGAGAATATTTATTAAAATGAATTTAATAAACATGAGGATTAAATATTTAATCTTAATTAAATATTTTGAGTTGGGATTAGGGTTAGGAAATGATGGGATTAGCCTTTAATCGAAATTAAAGAGGGATTAGAAGATTCTAGAAGAGGTTAGTGGTCTTAAGGAAATTGGCCAAGTTTTGGGCAAAAAATAAATAAATTATTTATTTTGAGATTTTTGGTCAATTTATTAATTAAATAATTAATAAATAGGGGAATAATGTTTAAATAAGATTTAAACATTTTTGGGAGGGATTTCTTAATTAAATATTTTTAATTAAGATAAACGGATTTAATGGCATAAAAATAAATAAATTAATTAAATAATTAATTAATTAATAAATGATGATGTCATCAGGGATTTTTTAGAAAATAAAAATATTTTATTTTCTAAAGGATTTTTAGGTGTCTACAATTTCATATGCTCAGTTTTAGAGGTTGGACAAGTGAAGCTGGAGAAGATACACACTAGCAAGAATCTTGCGGATATGTTGACCAAGATAGTAACTTGAGATAAAATGACTTCCTACTTAGTTTCTATTGGCCTTCAAGCTTGATCATAGTGGAGATGAGAACCAGTCAAGTCCAAATGCTTCAATCCAATGGGAGCTATAGGGGTAGCAGTGTTGCTATAGGATCAATCTCCAAGTTGGAGATTGTTTGGCATGGAGCTTGATTCTCTGGTGGATAATAAAATAAGTGGATAACTATTTCTCTGGTGGATGTAGCCTATATTAGGTGAGCCATGATAAATCTCTTCATTATAGTATTTAGGTCTTCTCTTATTTTTGCATTATCTTAATATTATTTATTGCTCATATCTCATGAAACCCTAACACTTCAAATGGTTCCATTGGGAAAGGAAGCTTCTCATCATCCCCAAACACATCCAACTGGTTCTTTTCCAAGCCAGGCTTGTGCAAAGGAAGTTTCCATCTTTTGTAATTGTTGTCCATTATGTAATATTCTTCCTTCAATTCTCTTGTATTCAATTTCATGTTCGTGTTTATATCTAATTGGAAAACCATAAAGATGTTTTTTTTGAAATGGAGATGAAAGAATATTTTTCTACAAAGATGTTTTTTTTGGTGGAAGGATCATATTTGACGGAAAGTACTTTTAACTGCTCAATATTTACAAATATGTATGGCACTACCAAGTTTCCAAGATTCAATCTCTAGTGGTTACATATTGGTTGATCTTGATACATCTTCATGTAATGATACCTATACATATCAAATTCCCTCATAGGGGTCTAGGCCTCTCCTACATTATTTTTTATCATCTAGCTCATCAGATGTAGGATTTAATTGTAAATTTCTTTTTTTAGGGCCGAACCCAGAACATTGGTTAATCAAGTTCTGATTTGCATTCCTAATCTCATCCTTTGGTTTGACCTTTTGTTTTTTGGTTTTCAATTTATCTTGTGTGTTTCTCATGGTTCAAAAATTCTTCACAAAAAGAAGAAAATTCAAACCCTAGCCTTTGTTCTTAACTCAATAGCCCTTAAAATTGTAACACACTAGAAGTATGCTACTTAATTAACGAGGGACTATACCAATTTGAGCATTAGAGACTTACTTGATGATGATAGTTCTTTAATGCAGCAAGAAATTGTCAATTTTGTTTCACCAAGATCACCTATGTAACTCCATTGATTCCACTTTTGTCTCTTTGCAAGCTTAAGTGACAAAAATCACTAGTACAGTTTGCACCATTTTTCGATGCACTATTGGTTGAAGTTTCTACCCAACACGGTCGAATAGTCGACCAACTATTTCGTTGCTATTATCGACATCGAAATATCAACCCATTGTTGAAATCGTCGAATGATCGATGTCAATATTGGTCAAAACTGAGGGCAATGTAGGCCAAAAATAACATTGGCAAGTGTTGGTGCATTGGTCGATCTTTCGACCAATATAAATTAATATTGGTCAAAAACTTTGGTCACTCTGACCAAGATGCCAAACTCGCGACGGTCATATTTCGACCACATTTGGTCAAAATATTTAGCAGCTCCAACCAGGATGCCAAACCCACGATGCCACATTTCGACACAGAATGGTCGATTTTAGGCCAAACTTTCGACACAGGTGGGTCAAAATTTTAACGCAATGCAAAGTGTTTAAATTGATGAAATTAAAGATAAATATCTAGACTAATCACCAATGACATCCTGATTAGTGATTAGTCAAGATATTTATCTTTAGGTGTCCACACTCATTCTGCTGCTTGTTTCCAATGGGTCCTTGCTCGTTCTATTTTCCAGACTACTTTGGGCTCTAGCAATCCATCTGCTCTACGTGAAATTGTGGGTTTTTTCATTTTGTTTGAACTATTTGAGAGACGGGCTTTGACTGGTGATCCATGAATTGGTAGAGATTCCTCTTAGATGCCTACAACTCTTCAAATCTATTGGTGTGAAGCCCCCAAAGGGTATTCTGCACTATGGGCCTCCTGGTTCTGGGAAAAATTTAATTGCTAGGGTAGTGGCAAATGAAACCGGTGCCTTCTTTTTCTATATGAATGGACCTGAGATCATGTCAAAGTTGGCTAGAGAAAGTGAAAGCAATCTCTAGAAGGCTTTTGAGGAGGCTGAGAACAATGCTCCATCCATTATATTTATTGATGAGATATTACATAGATTTGTCAACGGGCTTGCAAGTATGCTATTAGAGAAAATATTGAGAAGGTAAGTTTCAATTGTGGCGGCTTTTGCAAACTAGATTTGGTTATGAATTTCTTAATGGTTTTTTTTTAACTGGTTTGTTAGAATTTTACATTTTTTGATTAAATTTTCCTCAACTTGTATCTTATTATTTCAATTTGTCATGTTCTCTTTCCTCTGCACTTTTACAAGATAATATTGAATGTGAAAGAAAAAGAAGTGAGAACCACGAGGCAATGGATGAGGATGATAGTGATGAGGTAGCTGAAATAAAGGCTGCTCATTTTGAGGAGTCAATGAAATACGCCCAAAGAAGTGTCAGTGATGCTGATATTTGGAAGTATCAAGCCTTTGCACAAACACTACATCAATCTCGAGGTTTTGGTTCTGAATTTCAATTTCTTTGTGCTTCTTCTAGTGCTTCGGATGTATTTTCTACAATAGATAATAAAGATGACGATGACTTATATAGTTAGGAAACTTAGTACACAATTGTCATCTTAATGAAGTGACAAATGTGTCTGTTCTAGCAGGGACCTTCCTCTGACAAATAGCCAATGCTATTCAATTTGGCTCTGGCTTTTGCTTGTATGAGTTTTATCTGTTCATATGTTTGAAATTTTATTTAGTTTATCAACCCTTTAGCCAAGGACTTACTAACTTGTAAGTCTTTAGAGATATATTAACTGTGGCAAGGAAATTTAGCTATGGAAAATTTTGCTCAAGTGGTAGATAATGCTATGAAAACCTTGCTTTTTGAAAAAAAAATCCTGCTGGAAAATATTCTATACTAAATCAGTTCTACAACAAAGAAATTCTAGCTCAACTAATTTTGACTAGTGATCTGTGAATTGGTAGAGCTTCCTCTTAGATGCCCAAAACTCTTCAAATCTATTGGTGTGAAGCCCCCAAAGGTTATTCTTCTCTATGGGCCTCTTGGTTCTGGGAAAACTTTAATTGCTAGGGCAGTGGCAAATGAAATTGGTGCCTTCTTTTTCTGTATCAATGGACTTGAGATCATGTCAAATTTGGTTGGAGAAAGTGAAAGAAATCTTTGAAAGGATTTTGAGGAGTCTGAGAAGAATGCCCCGTCCATTATATTTATTGATGAGCTATTACAGAGATTTGTTAGCGGGCTCTAGTAATCCATCTTCTCTGCTCTGCATGAAACTGTGGGTTTTTTCATTTTGTTTGAACTATTTGAGAGATAGGCTTTGACTGGTGATGCATAATTGGTTTGCATGTTTACAATGTGGAAGTAGTGTTGGGGATGCTGGTGGTGCTACAGATAGAGTCCTTAACCAGTTGTTGATAGAGATGGATGGTATGACAACCAAGAAAACAATTTTGATTATACCTAATGGCATTGGCCTATTATACATAAGGATTCAATGGAGCCAATATTACAGAGATTTTTCAGCAGGCTTGCACGTATGCTATTAGAGAAAATATTGAGAAGGTGAGTTTCAATTACGGCGGCTTTTGAAAACTAGATTTGGTTATGAATTTCTTAATGGTTTTTTTTGAACTAGTTTGTTAGAATTTTACATTTTTTGATTCAATTTTCCTCAACTTGTATCTTATTATCTCAATTTGTCATGCTCTCTTTCCTCCACACTTTTACAGGATATTGAACGTGAAAGAAAAAGAAGTGAGAACCCCAAGGCAATGGATGAGGATGATAGTGATGAGGTAGCTGAAATAAAGGCTACTCATTTTGAGGAGTCAATGAAATATGCTTGAAAAGTGTCAGTGATTTATTTGATGTTGTTGTTGCTTCTAATTCTGCTTCGAATGTATTTGCTAAGATGATTTCCCCCGCCAAGATGATGTGCATCCATTTTATGGAGATCTGCTAAATGTTTTATATGATAAAGATCACTACAAGTTGGCCCTTGGCCAGATCAATATTGCTTGCAATCTCATTGCCAAAGTGGCCAAAGACTATGTTAGGCTAATAAAATATAGGGATTCTCTTTACCGCTGAAAATATTTGAAGGTTTCTGCACTTGGACGGATATGTACCATTGTTAAGAGAATTGGACCGAGTTTGGCTTACCTCAAATAGGTGAGGCAACATATGGTTATGTTCTTTTTTCTATCTATCTGGTTTTCACTACCTATTGTTCCTTGGGATATCTTGCAAGGGTTCTATAAATTGATGGTCTATATTTTAGTGGGTGTCTTGTATGGGCCTATGAAATTTTTTATCTTGTCTTTTTTTTCAATCCTAAAACTAGATTTTGATATGTGGATTGCTTGTAAGGAGCTTTGATACCGCCATTTCAGTAGTTCTTCATATGATAGTTTTCTATGCAGTCCCCGGTCTAGGATTTATTTGTACATTTTTTTATCTCATCATTAAAATAATTAATTTAGTTAAATAAAGCTTTATGTCCCAAACACAATGACAACTAGGATGTGAATTTAATCTTTCTAACAACTAAAGAGTTAAAAGATAACAGATGGTTCAATATAACCTACAACTTTGTCCATGTAAGAGTTGAACTCTAAAATTTATGGTATGCAGACCTGCAACTTGCAGCTAAGAATATGATACTGAATAATTATGACTTAGTTTTAAAATTCAGGAAAACTTAACCGTTTTTGTAGCGATTACTTAAAAAAAAGTATACCTGATCGATGACTCAATATTTGTAACCTCTTAGAAAATTTTCCTTTGCACTTTAATATCTTTCCTTGATAATTCTTGATCTCCTCAGAACCACTAGAAAAAAAACAATGACAACAAAACTTGCTACTTTAGAAAAGTGCATCAATACTTAACTTAAACATTACAGTCATGAAGGGTGTAATAAAATTTGATATGCTAATAGACAAACTCATTTTGCACAAAATGGCATTAAGCATGGATTTTGGTTTACATGTGGTACATCAATTCCTTCATCAAAGACATTATCTATTACATTTATAATTGTTTATTTAGGTTCCATAGCACTAGCATATACACAAAAAGAATATGTATTTAAAAAAACATGGACACTACATATATATAAAAATAACCTGTTAAAAAAAAAGAGGCCACTGAGGACAATTACACAGGTCTCCAGAAAAAACATTACCCAACTCTTTCTCTCAAGCCAAAGACTCAGTGTGTTCAATTGCCCAGACTAACAATCAATTCTATGTTGAGTATATCTGTCAGGCCCTCCTGCAGTTTGAATGAATTAAGAATAGAAGATAGGAACTGATTTAACACTTCACCTACTCAAAAACACAAACCAATGAAATAATCCACATTAGGCCAAGAGAGGTTGACACATTCAATACGAGAATACTTACACAAAATGAAGGCGAATCATGCCAGACAATGACAATGAGAAGTTGACTATTGGCCCTTCTAGTTTTTTATTTGATAGTTTTGCCTGACAATGACACATTAAAAAATGCACTTATGAGAAAAGACCTAGAATGAATGAAATTGATTAAATAATGAAGGTATGTTAGTTTGAGCTTCACTTGATTTCAAGAATACTTTAATATTCTCTACTTAACAAGGCCAACCACGTGAAGGTCGAAGCTCATTTGGCCTCACCCCCCTCCCCCTAACATCAATCTAAATTCCCCATTAACACATAACAATATTGATTAACATGACATATAATTCAATATTAATACACTATAACATTCATAGATAATTACTTAAAACAACATTCATGGAGTTATTATGATAGTTTTACTGATATTTTTGTCACAATTTGATGTTCAGGTAGGGGGAAAGCATCTGCAACAACAAAGGCAATAGCTGTAGATACAGATGATGATATCCTAGAAATCCCTAATATAATAAATACGGTGAAGAAAAAACTAAAAAGATTCAATGCATAAATTATTTCTATTTTGCATGATGCTACTACTGGCCTCACCGCGATGTCCATGACTAGGTAATTGAGCAAGAAAAAAATCCTGTAACAAGAACAAATACATATTTTAGTTCACGACATAAAAGAGTATAAAATATAAACCTTTATTGAACTTTTGTTATAACTAAAGATTCATTACTGCTTACTTCAAAATGACATGCTTGCACCATCAATTCATCTATCCTCTTCAGAATCTCCTCAGTTGGATTTGCATCTTCCAAAATAGTAATAATTTCTATATTACTCTTTTTCTTCACCGTATTTATTATATTAGGGATTTGGGATATCCTCATCTGTATCTACAGCTATTGCCTCTGTTGTTGCAGGTGATTTTCCCCTATCTAATATTTATCTTCAGGTGTCCACACTCATTCTGTTGCTTGTTGCTAGCGGGTCATAGTCAGTGATTGGGAGAGCCCTATTTTGGCACTAGTCATGTAGTACAAGCACTAGAATTGAGTTTTTTGACATGGGTGGGAAATTTTTGTATATCAACATGCGATAGAGTTTTTTTCCCAAACTCTATCGCATGTTGATATACAAAAATTTCTAAGCCCGTGCCAAAAAACTCAATTCTAGTGCTTGTACTGAGAGCTTAAATTATTGAGCTTCTCTTTGTTTCAAGAATAGTTTAACATTCTCTACTTAACAGGGCCAACCACGTGAAGGTGGAAGCTCATCTGGCCCCTCCTAGGAGCCTCTTATGACCCTTTATGACATTTTAAGACCTCTAAGATGTATTCTTAGGGATTGTAAATGGTCGTAAAGGGTCATAAGGGGTCCTGGGACACAACAGCTAAGAAACATAATTGTAGGCATCATGGTCACATTTTTTTGGAGACAACGTAATTGAGTGGTATACCCAAACGATGGAGAGCAACTTCTACACCTCCGGTTCCAAGTTATTTTGCATCCCACAATGTCAACTTGGAATCAGAGGTGCAGAAGTTGCACTCTGTCTAGGTATACAAATCAATTATGTTGTCTCCAAAAAAATGTGACCATGATGCCTACAATTATTTTTGTCAGCTATTGTGAAATCCTCATCACCCTTAGCTGCCATCCTAAACCCTTCTTCCCTCTCCAGTTCTTCAAGCCTCTACAAGATATCTGGATCAATGAAGTCTCTAACATTGTGTCTATCCATGATCTCATAAATATCATCTTCTTTCCACTCTTCATTTTCCAAAATATATCTCTTCTTCAAGCTTGTAGAGTAGTCTCTAGTGGTTGCAAATCAATCTTATTACAAACCAAAATAAGAGGCTTAGTAAGTCTAATTTAATTTGTCTGTGGACTGAGACCTTAAATTATTGAGCTTCTCTTTGTTTTGAGAATAGTTTAATTAACATTCTCTACTTAGTAGGGCCAACCACGTGAAGGTGGAAGCTCATTTGGCCCCTCCTAGTAGTCTCTTATGACCCTTTACAACATTTTAAGACCTCTAAGATGTATTCTTAGAGGTCGTAAATAGTCGTAAATGGTCATAAGGGGTCCTGGGACACAACAACTGAGAAACATAATTGTAGGCATCATGGTCACATTTTTTTGGAGACAACATAATTGAGTGGTATACCTAGACGATGAAGAGAAACTTCTGCTCCTCTGGTTCCAAGTTGACACTACGGGATCCCAAGACCATAGATAAGGAGGGTAAGTGCACAAAGATGGGGGACCAAAAAGGGGGTATAAGTTGCCACTCTTTTCCTAAAATCAGAAAACTCTGAAATTCAACAAGAAATTGAAGATAGTTAGACTCAAAATTTTGACATGTGACAAAAACAAGAGTTGTAATACTCTGAATCTAGTTCCTAAACTACTAACTTATTTTGAAAATGGTGTAGATTAAGGCCCTCAAAAAGGGGGAGCACAAAAAGTGGTCCTATTTTTTGTCCAAAAACATAACATAGCATCTGGTGTGCTCCCCCTAAAATGTCAACTTTTTTAAAAAAAAATTTTAATCACTCCAGTGAGAAGTTAGCTAACACCACGTAGTTTATCCTGGATTTTTTTGGTAATTTTGTTATGAACCTATAATTTTTTATGAATTTATGAAGTGCACACATCCTGAAAACATGAAATTTCTGTGTGCTCCCCCTAGAAATCATTTAAAACTAATCGAAGCTTAAATTTTCTTTTTTTTAAAGTGTGTAGAATGGAGTCTAGTTTCTAAAAATGTAACTTATTGCAAAATTTGATGGAGCCAAAATCTATGCCCAAAATACTGCATGTTGGTTTTTTACAAAAAATGGACATACACACAAAAGAAATTAGAGTTGAAAAACTTAACATAATCTTAATTCAAAATAAATTATATGCTTAGATAGCTAACAGAGAGATCTACAATATCACGTTGTTTGATTTTTGCGTTCTTGAGCCACGAGTAAACCTGACGAGGAGCACACAAAAAAAGATGTCATTTTTTTGTATGTCTATTGGAAAACACATCTCAGGCCTATTTCAGTTGTCCAAGCCTTTGGGTTGGATCTCCAAGGCAAATCCAAGCCTTAGGATTGGTAAATTCAAATCCTTTAAAAAGCGCAAATGCCCTATAGGGCGTACGCCCTATGTAAATTTATGAGATTTACATAGTGATGAGAAATATTCAAAGTGGGAGGAAGAGAGAGAGAGATAGAGGGAGAGAGAGGGAGAGAGAGAGAGAGAGATTGTTGTCTATCTCTCTCCCTCCCCCATACTCTCTCTCTCCCTTTCTCCCCCTTATCACTCTCTCTCCCACTTATCACGCTCACTCTGACCTTCTATATCTCTCTCTCCCTTCTCTCCTGTCTCTCTCCCTCTCTCCCCCATACTCTCTCTCTCTCCCCTTATCCTTCTCTCTCTCTCTCTCTCTCTCTCTCTCTCTCTCTCTCTCTCTCTCTCTCTCTCTCTCTCTCTCTCTCTCTCACACACACACACACACCTCTCCTTACCCTTCTCTCTATCATACTCTCTCCCTTTCCCCTTCTCTCTCTCTCTCTCTCTCTCTCTCCCCTTCTCCTTCACTCTCTCCTACTCTCTCCCTTTCCCCTTCTCTAAATCTCCTTCCCCCCCTCTCTCTCTCTCTCCTTCTTCTCTCTCTCCTACTCTCTCTCCCTTTCCCCTTCTTTATCTCTCCTACAAGCTCTCTCTCTCTCTCTCTCTCTCTCTCCTTACCCTTCTCTGCTATCTATATTCTCTCTCCCTCTCCCCTTCTCTCCCATCTCTATTCTCTCTCCCTCTCCCTCTCCCCTTATCTCTCTCCTTACCCTTCTCTCCTAGTCTCTCCATTCTCTCTCTCCCTCTCTCTCTTTTCTCCCTTTTTCTTATTTTACATAGGGTGTACGCCCTATGTTTAAGACTAGATGCACATGACATGTTTTTTATTTTGTATAGGGCACGCGCCCTATAGGGAATACACCCTATAGCACGCTCGCGCTATGTAAAAATAGAAGAAATAGTCTCATTTGGCAAGGATCTCGTGAAAGAGGCCCACATTTTTTTATGCTGTCTGAATTCTGCGTTTTCTCCAACAAGCTTTCGCTTTTCATGGTGTTGATAGTGACAAATCAACATCGTTTTGCACCATAGTGACAAATTTTAGCTTTGCACCATTGTGAAAGTCAATTATTGGAATAAAAAAGACAAAAAGAGATTGAGGTAAGTTTTTAATTTTTTACATGTCAAATGTTAATAGTGTTTTGGTTTATAATTTGTATGATCATGCAAGCAAAGGTTGATGTTTCCTTGAAAGAAAATTTGACTTCTTTAAAACTTGAAGGTTGTTTCATAACCCATAGTTCCACATCTGTGAAACTTCTAAATTTTTATTTCTTTAGCATCATCTTTAGATATCAACATAGGGTGTATAAGAGGTTAAATATATTGCCAAATTTCAAGCCTAAAACCCTAAGCAAAGAGGTGAAAATGATATGCAAGAGCCTTTGTATTATGATATTTTTATGATTATTTCAACAAGACATATTTTTTCCTCCATCAATTTTTGGGGATTCATTATGGGTTTAGGATACCAAATCACTTACTAGTCCTCATCGTTGATGTATGCACATATGAAAAAATTTGGACCTTTGATTATGCATCATATATTATGAGGGAAATTCATAAATCTTTGGTGACCATAAAGAAAGACCACAAGGTAGTGCACTTCAAAACATACTCACTTTTGTGTCATGTTATTCTTTTCTCTATTTTGAAATTTTGGAAGCCCCAACTCAAGGTGAGACTATAAGAGAATAATAGAGCTTTTTCAAGTTGAGAATGGATCTACATTTGGGACAAGCACTATGAGGCATCTTATTATATAGTTTTTGAAGAATATTTTGGAAAAAAAGATTTGATTTAGATGGGACAACAAGTAGATTGGATATTGTTTGAAATTTTTAACATATTTTTAAAGAAAAAATACCTTGTGCATGAGAAGGAATAAAACACATTTGGGGTGATTAGTTTTATCAAATTTTATGGTTCACTAGTAGCATCTCATGCACTACCTAAAAATGTCCTTGATAGAATCCCATTTTTATAGAATACATGGAAATTGAATAAGGTAGATAACACTCATTTAAGAAGTGCAAAAAGGGTTCTACATGCCATCAACACGTATTTTTTATATTTTTTAGTGTTTTCCAACAAAGACCTTTAATTGATCATAAATTTCTTGATACCTTATACAAGTGGATGCACCAAAGCCATTTGATCCAAAAAAAATTTATCCATGAAGATAGGGAATCTTAGAAAATGTCTGGCTTCATGCACCAATATGATAAAATTGAGGACCTAATAAGAAATTTTTATACTATCAAGAGGTGATCATGAAGATTGTAGTGGACCCAATAGAAGATTGTAGTGGACCCTTATCCAATGGTTAAAGCATTATCTAGTTATATAAAAGGAGGATAACTTGTTGATGATGTTAGTGAATCGACACATTATAGACTTGTTCTTGATACATAATTTGATATAGGTGTAATGAATTTATATTATAATTTGTCATATTGTAAGAGGTTTATATTATAATTTGACTTATTGGTTTACATTTATATTATATTTTTAAAATTGTAATCAATTGATATGTAGAAATCATCATCATGCCAAGGAAACGAGCAAAGAATTTAACACTGGAAGAGCATGAAAGAGACAAAGAGAAGAAAAGGGAAAGAATGAGACAACTTTGTGAACAAAAAAAATTAGATACTATAGAAGAAGATTTTATTTTGGATGAGGAACATGAAACATCAATACAAAGTAAGAGAGAATTGGAATTGGAATAAAAAAGACAACAAATGAGAAACTTGCGTGCAACGAGACAATTGAATTATGAAGATGCGGGGACATCATCTACGAGTTCCCCAGTTCAAGAGACATCATCATCCAATGTTCAAGGCACACCAATGTATCATGTTGAAGGCACACCATTGTCTACTTCCGAAGGTGGAGGCACACCAATGTTTCATGTTGAAGGCACACCATTGTCTACTTCCGAAGGTGGAGGCACACCAATGTATCATGTTGAAGGCACACCATTGTCTACTTATGAAGGTGTGGGCACACTCTTTGATCATGTTGAAGGCACATGATTGTCTACTTTCGAAGGTGTGGGCACAACATCGTCCCATGTTGAAGGCACTCAAGATGGTACGCAATTCACACATAATGTTTTTGATGCTCCTAGAATTATTAAATATAGAAAACCAAAATATTTGATTGATATTGATACTAACATTTTGCAAGCAATGCTTGACAAGATTCTCACATGTACTTGTCAAAGAAATGTTAATCGTATTTGGAGATCATTTTTTGAGAATTTAAACATGACAGGAAGATGTCAACTATTTGTTGAAATGATGAGAAATCTGAAATTTAGGCCCATCATGAAAATTCTTGGGCTAAGAATGACAGACGATTCAAGTGAAAAATCTATTGTAAAGAATCTAATGACTGCATATGAGACTATGGGTTCTACATCATGCACGAAAGACAGTAATGTCACATGATGTGTACTTACATCAATGATAGTAAGCACTCAAATGAAGAAATCTCAACTCATTAGAAAGACAAGAAAAACATTGAAAATAAGTAGAAAGTCTCTAATGAGAGCCCTAAGAAGGCGTCAAAGAGTGGAAGATCCAAATAGCAATGAGTTATGGGCATTTTCCGGTAGACTACCGCGAAAAGATAAAGCAATTGTTGAAGCTTTGAAATCCTTGATTGAAGAATTTTGGAAGAATAATACATGGGTATCTCCTAATCAAAGAGATGTTGTAAGAAGGAGGATTGGTAGTCGAATTCATGTACCACATCCAAAACATTTTTTGGATTCAACTCAGACACAATTCTTTGCAAAATTTATGCATAGGTATCCTCAAATTAAAATTAGTCAGAGATATTTTGAAATGTGTAAACCTTTTTATGTCAAGATAAATCACACATGCACAACTTGTTGTTGTAGGGTACATATTGAATTTTCTAACCATTTTGAAGTTTATAGGAATATATGTGTAGCTTTGCACTCTAACAATGTTTTGTAGGATTGTAACATAAATGTCCCACCTAGATCTTCAAGGGAATTAATATCTATCATTTTATGTAAAAGAGTGGATGGTCAACAATTTTACAAGCTCTCATGCTTGAATGGTACATGCATAGATTGCAAAGGTTTGCGACGTTTGCCAATTTGTCAACATATGGAGAGTACACATGCAATCAGTAACGAAATAGTGGAATTTGGAAAATATAAGACCGTGACATACAATCTAAAAGATGGAAAAGAGGCTAAAAGATGTGATTTAGTAATTGAAAAAATTCCAGTGTATCAGTTCATGGACATTTTTTGTAAAAAAATTATTTATGAGTATGAAAGGCATACACATAGAGCGCGATGGTTAGATATGCAATTCAAGTTGTGCAAGGACACATTCCCACTTGATACCATTGTTTCAGTTGTGGACTTTGCACAGAACACACTGCAACCACAGAATGAGGTGCAAGCAAAGTATTATAGCTCTCAACAGGTTGCTATATTTGTTCATATAGCATTCATGCATGCACCAGACAGTACAGAGGAGAACAGGAAGATATTGAGGGAGTATTATTTTTATATCAGCGATGATCACTCACATTCTATAGAGTTTGTACACGGTTGCTTTCAAATATTTTATGGTCATTTGGCAAATAGGGGCATAAAATGTCATCGACGTATCATTTGGTCAAATAATTGTGCATCCCAATTCAAGAATTCATGGATGTTTTATTGGTTGTGTAGGATGCATAAGATTACTGGAATTCAATATATGTGGAATTTCAAAGAGGCCAATCATGGAAAGGGAGAGCACAATGGCGCAGGTGCATGTATTAAAAGAGCCTTAGCACATGAAGAATTAAAGTACACAGAGAAAGCAACATTGTCAGATGCAAGATGTATTGTCTAGTGGTGTAATGCTACAATGGGTCCAGGTAATGAAGGTGAGTCTACGGTTCATAAATTTTTTTGGTTTATGGATGAAACTAACATTGCACCATATGAGGATTGTTGTACATTGATAGGATCGAGTGAGCTACACTCTTTTAGAAGTTGTAATGTAGGTTCATGGAGTATCCACACATGACATATGGTGTGCTTTTGTTCATCATGTGTAGATGAAGATTGGGATGGGTGTGAGTCAAAGGAATGGGTTGACGAATGGTATACATGTATTTTGAGTCCACTTGCCTCCTATCATCCCCATGAATCACTACAACTGACAGAAATGGAATCATCCATTGACTTTGATCACTTATCTGATCTAGTACAACCAGGTCAGTATTTTCCACATACAAATAATCTCAAATTTAGTACTTTATCATAAATATTTAGTAAACTAATGTCCTCATTATGTTTATATCATTACAGGCCATGTTTTTGTTGTTATTGCACCTGAAGACAATGAAGAAGGGATAGATTATTATTTGTGTCATTGTGTAGAGGCAAAAAATAAATTAGATCACTCAGTTATCGATGGTGAAGAATTAGAATACCCTATAGGAGTAGTGGTTGTAACTGGTACATGGCTTAGATGGTATGCTATGAAGAACCCTAGGTTGTGGTTGTTCAAGGATTGGGAGACACATAGAAAAATTCTTCATTATTCAAACCTTGTCATTGCATCAAATGTCCACTTAATCAGATATGGGGGAAGACCACAAAATAAAACTATTTGGAAGGTTCGTGAGTCAGACCACAAGGCAATACTTGAGACAATCAAGGGTAGGGCAGACCCAATTGGTTCATTGGACTAAATGGAGATACAAAATATCATAACATGTCAAATTTATATAGCACTGTAAATTGGGTGGATTGTAAATTGCTCATGCATTAACCCATAAGTATAATGGGAAGTTTGTCACATTTAATGACAACCTTTCTCTTCTATTTTTTGGGGCAATACCGGAAGGTTTTCTCTACTCAGCTCTTTCCTCCGGTGCTCCTATTGAGTTGAGTTGTAAAAATATTTCTCATTATTAATAAAAAAAAAATTATAATAGAAATCTTATAGTTCAGAGATTTTTCACAGCATACATAGCATAATTCACATATTCTTGACATACAGTAAGATCTCAGTTCAACATTAACTTCCACACATAAAACCAAGCCAAAACCAACTTCTAAACAAGCCTTCCATAAACACCACATACAAAAAACCTAAATCTTCCAACAAAACCTAACCCAGAGTAGTATTAAACTTGGTAATAGCCTTACTTCCTTCAAAAGCAGCATGCCTAGCCAGCTCTCCAGGTAGAACAAACTTGATAGCAATCTCAATTTCTTTGGAGGGAAGGGTCACGATCTTGTTATATTTCAGTAGAGAAGAAGCCTCAGGAGTAATCTTATCAAAAATATCAATCATGAAGCTCTCCATGATATCCATGGCAGCACTGGATATTCCCTTGGAGGGATGCACTTGTTTCAACACCTTGTATATTAACCTTTTGTAACTTCCTACACTTCTCTTCCTCTTCTTTTTCTTATTCTCTTCCTTTTGAACATCACTTTCTTTTCTTTTCTCAGCTTTGCAGAAACCTTTACTTCATTCTCTCCTTTCATACCATCTTGATGCAGAGCCCCCCACTATCACCTTAAATAGGCGAACTCAACTCGAGGATTCAACAAGTAACTTGGAATCAACTCAAGGAATCAGTCCTATTCAAAGATCAAATGGAGTTCTCTAAATTTTTAAGTCACTTCCACAACCACACTCATGATTTCACTATCACTTTTCTTTGTTCCAGTCTCTCTAAGCACCAGTACCCTCCTAGGCCACTTAGTGCACCTAGTGCCTCCAACACACCAAAACCCAAACCAGATTTCTTACCTTGATCCCAATACTATGGATCATCTTGACATGGTACATTAGACATTTTAAAACTCCCCTTTCACTCCTATCCATTCATCTTTCACCATTCTTCCACTATAGCCTTTGAGGCCTGCCTAGTAGCCCTGCCAAAACTGAAATCAGCATTTTTCTCCCAAACTTCCCAAACAACCTATCAATTTTTTTACATTTTTGAGTACCCTTTTCAGATTTCCAAAGTTGATATCAATCTCAGACTTTAACTCTTTGACTGGTGTAGACTTCCTTTTTAAAGTGCTCTTCTCCCAGGCCTAATTAGCCCCTCCTAACAAAGCAACCCTATCACCCACTTACTTCCAGGGTTCCATGACCAAAAAAAGTATTTTATTATGATCATAAACCAAGGATTTTCCACTTTTCAAGAATAGACAACAAGTTTTAAACACCCAACTACAAAACCCTCTATTTAAGGCCTCCACACCTATGGCTTCTCCAATCTAACACCTCCACACACTTCGCAATCAAAATAAGGGTTTAAAAAAATTTAAAACAACATAATATGACCATCCAAGCCATAAAATATGGCCCTCCAATGGATGAACCTCTCAGACCATGACTGGTCCCAACACTAGTAACCCCCAATCAACACTTTACTCTCCATGTTTGTGGTCTCTCCTCCACAATACCTACCCATCCCTGCATTTAAACTTCTATACAAGGATTATATACATGTTATGACTCCTCCCACCAATCACATTGACCATAGGGGGTGGGGGAGTAAATCCATTCATTAAACTTTCAAAATAAACAAAGTGTTTTTTGCAAAATCCCTGTTCAGGACAGTCAAGAATAACTTGGATTTACTATCCCAAAATGTCACAAAATGCTTCTAGTGAATCAAAATTTAGTTTTTATAAAGATGAGATTTCAATCCTTTTGTGGATGTACATGCTCAATCGCGAGCCTATAGGATTGGCCAAGAGAAAACTGTGATTGTATATCAACTAATTACAAAATGTTCATTTGAGGAGAAAATATTACAATGATCAAGAAGAAAATTGGCTATGGAAAATATAGTTATGAATTCTATTAAGAATGAAACTATTAAGGAATTTCATGATATAGTTTAGATATTTTTCACAACATACATAGCATAATTCATATATTCTTTACATACACTAAGATCCCAGTTCAGCATTAACTTCCACACATAAACCCAAGCCAAAACCAACTTCTAAACAATCCTGCCATAAACACCACATACAAAAAACCTAAAATGTTCCAAAAAAACCTAACCCAGAGCAATAGGAAACTTGGTAATAGCCTTACTTCCTTCAGAAGTAGCATGCCTAGCCAGCTCTCTAGGCAAAACAAACTTGACAGCAATCTCAATTTCTCTGGAGGAAAGTGTCACGATCATGTTATATTTCAGCAGAGAAGCAACCTGAGGAGTAATCTTATCCAAAATATCAATCATGAAGCTCTCCATGATATCCATGGAAGCACTAGATATTCCCTTGGAGGGATGCACTTGTTTCAACACCTAATACTACTCTTCCAGATCCAGATCGCGAGCCCACATGATTGGCCAAGAGAAAACTGTGATTGTATATCAACTGATTACAAAATGTTCAGTTGAGGACAAAATATTGCAACGATCAAGAAGAAAATTGGCTATGGAATATTCAAGATGAACATGGGATTGCAGCTACATCTATTCAATATATAGAGGAAGATATAGAAAATCTTCTTAATATAGATATTAATGTGAGAGAAAAGGACATTTCAAAAGAAAATGGTTATCTTGGTGCCATCTAAGGTATGCCAATTACTTAGGACGAAGAGACAAAGCCCATAGTTAATGGGAAAGAGTGGGAAGAGCTTCTTGGACCCATGATAGAAGTTACAGATAAGGAGAAAGAGCTAGGAAGGGGAAAGCAGCAAAGGAAAGAAGAAAGATATGCGTGTGACCCTATGTCAGATGATGACGATGATTACTCACCATTTGCTAGTAGCTCAAGTAGTGTCAAAATCTCTTCAGTGCACATGTACACTGACAGCAAAAATTCAAATAGAGAAGTAACAAGTGTTGTGGAATTATCCACAGAGCAATGTGAAATGAATCCTCAAATTGGTTCATTAGCAGGCAAAAAATTTGGTCATGCACTTCATTCTAGCACCACAAATATTTCTATTAGAAATGACTATTTGTCAATGGCCTTGCATTTACGGGACTTGGGCATTATCCTTGAAATTTAAGTTTGTTGCCACCTTTGGCAAGATAGTCTCAATCCTCATTTTACAACAAAGGGCAGCCATCTATGGTCCAAGGTTTTAATTCAGCTGACAAGTGGAGAGCTTCTCAAGGTACTGATCTCTTTCATAGAGAAGTTCCTGCTTCATCTCAAGGTTCTTGGTGCAGGGCACTCTCCACTAGTAGGAAATTGAATTGCTTTATTTGTGTTTGTAATAAATAGGATTGATCTCAATAGATCATCATAATTTTGGTTTGAAAACCCTGATGTATGATCAAGGATCTTTTGGCAATATTATAAGCCTAAGATACCTTAGGTCATAGGGTTCACCTAGTTAGTAGAAATTTGCAAAGAAGTGTATAGAACAAAGAAGTGAGTGAAGTAATAATGGATTTGAGTTATTTGGAGTTGGAGAAGAGTGCCTGAAGCCCTATATCAATTCTATGAACCATATACCTCATACTTGCTTTGTAAACCAAGCCTAACTAGGCCAATTAGGTCTGTGTCCAAGGTGAGTGTTAGGTGGTGCTGGAGTGGAGTTGTAAAACAAGGCTTTCGAATATTAAATAACTTCCAAATGGGTGTCTAAAAATATCTTGATTGTGTTAAGATACCAAGTTGTGAAGAAGTTAGAGTGGAAAATCGAGGTTGAGAAGGCTACAAGGAAATTGGTGTGCAGGTCTAGTTTGCTATGGTATGGTTGTAAAGGGAACAAACCAAGAGTTTTTTTAGATTCCTTAGGTCATATGAGGACCATCTACATTCTTGGGAGTGGTCAAGAAGTCCACTGGTGAAGAGTTCTAACTAAAGGCTAGGTTTAGGCCTAGTGTCCCTAAAGCCAAAAGGGCATTGAAGTTTGATTGAGTGTATAAAATTGCAAAGAGAATTTTTTGGGATAGAAATCTATTTTATTGGTTGTGTTACACCATTGTAAGATCTTGGGAACACCCTTAAGCCTTTGTAGTTGGTTGGTGAGTTGTGGGAGCTAAAAGAAGGTAACTCCACTTTCTTGTTGTAACATCTGCATTAGTTCTCGTTTAGGTGACCAACTCCTTCAAGGTCCAAAAATAGACCCATTAATTTCCCAAATTGGTTCATTAGTAGGAAAATAATTTGGTCATGCACTTCATTCGTGCATCAGGCCCTAGTCTGAATTTGTGAGAGGATTTAGTCTAGCTAATAGGAGAAAGTTGTAAATGAGTGCATAGAATTGTTAAGTGAATGAAGTAAGAGTGTTTTTGAGTTATTTGGGGTTAGAGAAGAACATCTAGAGCACTGTACCAGTTCCAAGAACCCTACACCTTACACCTCCTTTGTAAACCAAGCCTAATTAGGCCAATTAGGTCTGTGTACTAGGTGGAAGTTAGGTGGTACTAGATTGGATTTGGAAGACAAGGCTTTGTAATATTACATAACTTCCAAATGGGTGTCTAAAAATGCCTTGATTTTATCAGGATATGTAGTGGTTCAAAAGTTAGAGTAGAAAACCTCTATTAGGAAGGCTACAAGGAAAAGTGTGTGCAGGTCTAGTTCACTATGGTACGGTCTTGATGGGAACAAACCAGTTGTTATTTAAAAGGTCTTAGGTCAAATTAGGACCATTTACATGCTTGGGAGTGGTCAGGAAGTCCACTAGTTAAGAGTTTCAACAATAAGTCACCTTTAGGCCTAGTTTCCCTAAAGCCAAAAAGACATTGAACTTTGATTAAGTGTCTAACTTTGCAAAGGGAGTTTATTGGGATAGAAACTCACTTAATTTATTGTGTTACACTATCCTAAGAGATTGGGAATACCCTTAAGTCATTACAAGTGATTGGTGAATTGTGGGAGTCAAGTGAAGGGCACACTACTTTCCGGTTGTCACCACTGCATACTAGACAAGAGGATATCCAAACAAACAAGAAGATCAAGCTACTATGAGTACTTAGTTAAGTGGAAAGATCATCCAAATGAAGATGCAACATGACTTGCACCTACAGATATCAAGATAATTGGATTCAACCTCAAGGATACCCAAACTCAAGGGACTTGAGTTAATTTTGTCTTGGGGAGTATGGTGCAGGGCACCCTCCACTAGTAGAAATTTGTGTTGCTTTGTTAGTGTTTTTAATAAATAGGATGGATCCATATAGATCATCATAATTTTGGTTTGGAATCTTGATGTGTGATCAAGGATCTTTTGGCAAAGTTATAAGCCTAAGATACCTTAAGGTCATAGGGTTCACCTAGATAGTGACAAATTGCTAGGTTAGATTTGTGAGGTTTTAAAGGTTAATTTTAGAGTCATTTGATTTTAAATAACTTGTTGATAGGTTTTGATCTCAAAAAGAAATCATAAACTCTATAAGATTCTTAAAGTTGCAAAAATGCAATAAAAAAGTTGCTGTTGCAACTTTCTAAAAGTTGCTCGAGAGATTGAAATTGGGAACCCAAGAGTCAAATGGGTTTTCAAAATGTTATACCTTCATTTTGAAGGTTATATATGCCTAACACTTCGAACAAAAATGGTAAGAAAGTGATTTTGTATAACTGATGCTATAAATGAAGAATTTCAACCGGTTTTGAGCCATTTTCTCAGACTTGTACGTGCATGTATGACTTTACAGAGCCATGATTTGCATGTGAGAATAATTTGTTGCATGTTATTAGACATTGGTTTTGGTTTGAAGAAGTTTTAAGTTTTGTTAAGTTATTTCATTTTTTCTTCTAACAGTTCAGGAAACAAGGGTTTCAAGAGCCCTGAACACAAATGAGGGCCTAGCTTGTAATCTAGCCATGGGTTTACCCTAGGAATTTGGAAGATGAAAGTTAGGTCCATGTATGAATGGATTATAAAAGATTTTTTTGTTTCTCGAAGGGCAAGGCCTTCATGCATCAGGCCCTAGTCTGAATTTGTGAGAGGATTTAGTCTAGCTAATAGGAGAAAGTTGTAAATGAGTGCATAGAATTGTTAAGTGAATGAAGCAAGAGTATTTTTGAGTTATTTGGGGTTAGAGAAGAACATATGGAGCACTGTGCCAGTTCCAAGAACCCTACACCTTATGCCTCCTTTGTAAACCAAGCCTAATTAGGCCAATTAGGTCTGTGTACTAGGTCAAAGTTAGGTGGTGCTAGATTGGATTTGGAAGACAAGGCTTTGGAATCTTACATAACTTCCAAATGGGTGTCTAAAAATGCCTTGATTTTATCAAGATACTTAGTGGTTCAAAAGTTAGAGTAGAAAATCTCTATTAGGAAGGCTACAAGGAAAAGTGCGTCCAAGTCTAGTTCACTATGGTATGGTCTTGATGGGAATGAACCAATTGTTGTTTCAAAGGCCTTAGGTCAAATGAGGACCATTTACATGCTTGGGAGTGGTCAAGAAGTCCACTGGTGAAGAGTTTCAGCAATAAGTCACTTTTAGGCCTAGTTTCCCTAAAGCCAAAAAGACATTGAACTTTGATTAAGTGAATAACTTTGCAAAGGGATTTTATTGGGATAGAAACTCACTTAATTTATTGTGTTACACCATCCTAAGAGATTGGGAATACCCTTAAGTCATTACAGGTGATTGGTGAATTGTGGGAGTCAAGTGAAGGGCACACTACTTTCCGGCTGTCACCTCTACATTAAATTAGGTCGGTGTCCAAGGTGAGTGTTAGGTGGTGCTAGAGTGGAGTTGGAAAACAAGGCTTTGGGATCTTAAATAAATTCCAAATGGGTGTCTAAAGATATCCTGATTGTGTCAAGATACCAAGTTGTGAAGAAGTTAGAGTGGAAAATCAAGGTTGAGAAGGCTACAAGGAAATTGGCATCCAGGTCTAGTTTGCTATGGTATGGTTGTAAAGGGAAAAAACCAAGAGTTGTTTCAGATTCCTTAGGTCCTATTAGGACCATCTACATACCTGGGAGTGGTCAGGAAGTCCACTAGTGAAGAGTTCTAACTAAAGGCTAGGTTTAGGCCTAGTGTCCCTAAAGCCAAAAGGGCATTGAAGTTTGATTGAGTGTATAAACTTGCAAAGGGAGTTTGTTGTGATAGAAATCCATTTTATTGGTTGTGTTACACCATTGTAAGAGCTTGGGAACACCCTTAAGCCTTTGTAGTTGATTGGTGAGTTGTGGAAGCTAAAAGAAGGGAACTCCACTTTCTTGTTGTAACCTCTGCATTAGTTCTCGTTTAGGTGACCAACTCCTTCGAGGTCCACAAATAGACCCATTAATTTCCCAAATTGGTTCGTTAGCAGGCAAATAATTTATCGAATGTCTTGAAATTTAAATGAAGAATTTTGGTGCAGGAGCACCTTTCCAAATACCTAAGTCCACCTTGGAACCAAATGGAGGTAGTGGATCTAAAGAATTCCTAAAATTGAATTGGGATATATTAAGGCCAATAATGGAAATATCTAATAAACAATTTAATTTAAATATTATAAGTCCTAGAAGTCCTGGCAAAGGACTTAGTTTTTCCTTGCAAAATCTTGTTTTTTTTATGTTTGGTTGATTGTTTTGGATTTGGAACAGAATTGTGGGTTATATAATAACATCGTAACATCATTTTTCATCTATATTAAACGATTATATAATCTATTTTGCTTCAGATTTGGAAAGTTGTTGTAGGTGGTCATTTTGGTGCATTGAAATAACTCCATTTTGGTCTTTTTGATGATATAATGGGCCATTCAATGAATGTAATTGTTGTTTCTCATTGAATGGACCCTATGTAACATATGTATGATGTTGCTAACCATTTGGATGTAGGAGAAGTTGTTTTAGTGGGTGTACACCATGAGGAAGAGTGGGAAAAGGGCATAAAATTGATGCCACAAGCATAGCAGAAAAGGATCCACCTTAACAAGGGTATAATTTTATTTGAAACAAAAGAATTATATGTCAAATGAAAGGTGAATCCACAAGGAGGAGTTCTGGAAATGAGTTTTGAGTTGTTTTTAAGAAGGCCCTAGTTTTGAAGGCCTAGAGGGAGCAATTTGGGGCTTTTGGGTATAGAAAACCTATAGGATCCAATTAAATTCAAATTTCTCTAATTGGTACCATATTAACCCTCTATGAAAAGTGGCAAGGTTGGGTGTTAAGTTTGTAATAGGGTTCCTTTCTAAAAGTGACCTATTAGGTCTAGGAAGGAAAGTGGAGCAACAGTTTTTGGGGGTTGTGTTCCAAATTAACCCTACCTAATTCTGAGACATGTTTTGTAAAACCATAAAAGGTATCTGAATATGTAATTTATTTTGGAAGTTTTTTGGGAAAACTAAGAGTTATTTGGGAAAAACTCGCTGGTTAAGGCTACAAGGATAGAGAGCCTAGAGTGTGGATTGAGGGTAAGATCTTGGAGTAGGACTTCAAGAACCACTTGAACATTGCTAGAGTCATATTTTAAGCCATATTGAATCCCTATAATAGTAACGGAGTTGGGAGAAGTCAGATTGATAGGTTAGTGGCATATTGGCACTTGGGGCCACTTGGGTAAGGAACACCTTTGAGGAAACCAAGAAAACTTTATTTATAAAATAACCCCAATCTAACCTACCTATTTGCATCAAATTTTCAACCAAGCTATAAATAAATTGTTGAAGCATTAGTATCCGGATTTTTCAAAATTTCTTTAAAAAATTATCATTGCAAGAACAAGAGCCACTTAGGCTTCTTACATATTATATTTATACATTTATGCATTCATTTCATTACTTTTATTATTATTATTATAGTTAAGGAATTGACTATTATTGAGGATAGTGACTGGCATTTGTAGCACAGTCAGCAAGTTAAACATACAAGCATAACTATAAGGCATGGGAAATTTACAAAGCAAAGACATGAACATAAACATAATTTAGTATACATCAATACACCAAACACATGAATTGCATACCTAAAACATAAAAAATATATATTCGTAGGGCATGAAGTCAAATATATATGTCCAATAATATCATACATTGAATATATTCAATATAGTAAAACTGGCTTCCTCAAAGCCAAATGGATGTACAACATATCACTGATACAATATACAAAAAATATGTCCACTAATGCCATATAGGCATACAATCCATATCCCTAATCTAGTCCTTTTCCGCTAGGGGAAGAAAAAAAATCCCGAGCTGTCTTCGATTGTCGTGTCGATGGAGATGTAGTGGATGTCGTAGTCTTCTGAGTGTGCCTACTCGTCCTCCTATCTAGACTCTTCTATAGCTCGACCTGATAAAAAAAAATTAGATAGAGATAACTAATATACATCAAAATTGAATTATACAATGACATAAAATTGAATATTGGCTTACTGCTAGCAAATAGTCACTATGTTCATCCACCGAAGGTGGATGCTGGTGATCTAGAGTCATAAGTCCCTACAAAAATGATCAAAATAATAATTAAAATACATACATGGATATCATTATAAAATTCAATACAAACTATTAAAATAACAATTAAAGTTAAGTGATCTCTTTCATACCTCAGTCAGTGCTCCAAAACTAGCTATTGCTATAGCTACTCCACGATCCAAAGTATCATGGACAGAAGGAGGAGTCTCTGATGTCGAAAGCTGAAAATGAAACAAAAAAAGTAAATTATGCAGTTATCAAGATTACATATATTTTTTACAACCCTACTAATGAATAAATGATACCTCCGTGAAGGTTCCACCGCGTCCTCCGGTGTGTGGTGTCGAAGTCGAAGCTCTGACATTCAACTAGTGCACATGTACATGGAAAATTATAAGATAACCATTCATATAAGAACATACTACTGACATGTTAATTATAATGCATTATTACATGTATACCTGTGGACTCAATGGTGACCTCAAAAACCCAGGTGAAAGAATGTAATCATCGTGCCTCTGGATTTTGATCATAATTTGTCTAGTAATTTAGTCATTCATTCATTAATTAAATATGATCAAGTAAATCCAATTAATATGCAAATAAAGATACCTCAAGGAAAGTTGCACGACGTCCTTCCCTGTCTATTGTGAATGTCGATGGTCCACCAGTGCACATCTAATGCACATGCACAATAAGTTAGGATATAATTATTCATATAATTACATAGTAATCAAATATGTTAATTAAATGCTTTATTCGATACATACTTCTGCAATTGACGATGATGTGTAAAAGGGGACATTAGGATCATTGCCACTTCCACTGCCATCGCCACCACTGATACTCTTGCCCTAAATTTTCATCATAAACAATAGATACTAAATTAAATAGTTATTCTTTTATAAATGAAATATGATCAAAGCAATTTAATGAACTTGGAAATATTTACCTGTGTGTCAATGCCAAATGTCGTATTTAGAAAGTTATTAGTCATCAATCCAGAATCCTCTTGCTCTTTCTCGCCAGTACCAAATGTGGACAAGCATCCACATGACCAACAAATATGCCCCCTTGAGGATTGACCATAGTCACCCTCAACTAAAGGAGTGGTACACTAAATGAGAGTCTGTGTCAGAGCACTAATCATGCCTAGTGTGTCTACCTCTACATGTTCCTTCACAACGGAAGGAATACTAACATGATCCAACGGTGACTTACCACTATCAACCCTAGGTGCGTTAGGGTCACGATGTGCCCTTGCTCAATCAAATGATGAACCCCCTCCTCTACCCTAAGAATCCAGCATGTCAAAATAATTTGGCACGTCCTTGAGTACAAACTCGCAATAGAGTTTCCTCAAGAAATATATAGGAACCTCCTGATTGTTACAAGGAGGTGAATCAAAGACCATCCACCATCTCTCCCAAAAATTGTTTTTAATGTCTTCATTTATGCACCAATGAATTGGGAACCTCCTTGTTGTAGTTCTAAGAGTATTTGCATCCCCTGGTTTTTTAAATAGCTGGCAAATGTCATCTTTTGTGATTTTTTTCTTTTTTATGTCCGCATAAGATAATTTATTTGCATAATATTTTTTTTGTTCTTCTCTTTTATCCCACCATATATCAATTTGCCCACTAACTACGCTTACGTGGGTCGAGATTGCTTCCAATGATTTTGCAAGTCTTTCCCTTCTGAGATTTGTACCACTAGAATCTTTTAACCTATTAATTAAAGATTCTAATTCTTTTTTCCCTCTTACAATTTGGTTCAACAAATTTTTTTGTGTTCCAGGAGGAGGTTTCTCGATTGGTGGAGGCAATTGAGGTTCATTTTCTTCATTTCTTTCTTCATTCGGTTCTTCATTTGGCTCTTCATGAGGATACAGAGGGTTTGGTGGAGGGAGATTATTTCTTCCTGACAATTTAAAAAACTACATTTTAAAATATTGATCACACAACAAATTTAAACGAAAACAAATTTGAACAAAACAAATTTAAACAAAAACAAATTGCAACAAAACTAAAATTTTAAAACAAATAAGATGCATGAGAAGTTGTAAAAACACTTACCTCTTCTCCCGGATCGAACTTGACGACGCCGTGGAGCCATTTGATCGATGGATGAACAAAAACAATTGACTCACAAGCAAGTATGATAGGGCGTGCGCACTTTAAAATCCTCTCTAAGCTATAAATGCGAGTTTGAGAAAAAAAATGAGCTCAAACCCGCGTGCAACAAAAATATACCACTTTTTACAAAGGGCGTATGCCCTTTGGGAAATACTAAGTTTTCCAAAGGGCGTATGTCTTGTGGAAAACACTAAGTTTTCCAAAGGGCGTATGCCTTTTAGGGCATACACCCTTTGTCTTGGATTGTCCAAGCCTAAGGCAATCCAAGCCATAGGGCGTACGCCCTTTGTCTTGGATTTCCCAAGCCTAAGGCAACCCAAGCCATAGGGTGTGTGCCCTATAGGGTGCACACCCTTTAGTGCATGCACACTATGCGCAATGGGGGGCCAAAAAGAAAAGTGGCAACTTTTCGGTCCTCCATCTTTGTGCACTTACCCAGGAATAAATTTAGAGAGTGGAGGAGGGCCATAATGACAAAAATAATATCGGACAAACCTCAAGTTAAATGAGGCAACTGCAAACATTTTAATAGAATTTTATTATTAAATAATGACATTTACATAGAGGGGGCTTAGAACACTAGTATATGCAAATTTCATTATTTAATAATAAAAATGTATTAAAATGTTTGTAGTTGCCTCATTTAACTTGAGGTTCATCTTGTATTATTTTGGTCGTTATGGCCCTCCTCCGCTCTCTAAATTTACTCCTTATCTATGGTCTTTGGATCCCACAGCATCAACTTGGAATTGTAGGAGCAAAAGTTGCTCTCCATCGTCTAGCTATACAACTCAATTACGTTGTCTCCCAAAAATTGTGACCATGATGCCTACAATTATGTTTGTCAGCTATTGTGAAATCTTTTGCAGTCTGGCCTTTGTTGCCTTTGATGTGTCCTACAACCTATGAAAAGTTTGAAATATGTTACATGATATAGATATAGAGATCACTAATTAGTGCATTATTACATTCTACTAGTAGTTAAATCTATGTCACCTGCTCTTGTACTTATTTCATAGTTTGAGTGAAATCCTTTGCATGTCCACTCTTCATCTGTTTGTGGATGGTAAGCTGAGCTAAATGATAGGTTAGTTCCAAGTCTTTTCCATAAGGTTTTCCAAAAATGGGTCATGAACTTACTATCCCTATCTGATATAATGCTTAGTGGGAGTCCATGTATCCTTACAACCTCCTTAAAGAAAAGATGTGCAATGTAACTAGCATCATGGGTAGTTCTACATGGAATAAAATGGCTCATTTTAGAAAATATGTCTACCACCACATAGACATTTCAGAAGAATATGAATGAATAAATGTTTTGAGAAATATTTGAATTTAATTTTGACAATAACACGAGGAGTGATATATTTAAAACTTCAGCGAGACTTCATACCACACAGTGTTCGTAGATTATGTTCAATGTGTTATTTACACTTGTATTGGTGGGAAAACTCTTGAAAATGTGCAAAAGAGATTGCATTAAACCATGTTGTTTACATGACACATGTAGTGTACCTCCAGCCTAAATCAGCGTTGTGTACAAATCTATGGACTGTGAGTGGTATGAAGCCTCACTCAAGCTTGAAAATGATAGTCAATCCATAGTCAATGTCTATTTAAACTTTAGGATGATACTTATATGATGGCTTAAGTAAATTGTTCTTACCTTGAGACTAGTACACCATGGGATTAGAGGATGGTTGTTATAATAGCAAATGTGTGTCTATGGGATACTTTTATATTTTGTATTAAATGATGATACATGTGTGTTTCTTCCTTTTACAACAGTTTATATTTTGATACTTATAGCCTATGATTCTGATACCTTGTATTCAACAGATGTTGGCAAGCCCATCTCATCATCCTCGTCACCCTTAGCTGCCATCCAAAGCCCTTCTTCCCTCTCCATTTCTTAAAGTCTCTACAAGATATTTGGATCAATAAAGTCTATAGCATTGTGTCCATCCATGATCTCAGGAATATCTTCTTCTTTCCACTCTTCTTGCCTCTCTTTCCCATCTCGCAACTTGGGCATTGCAACATGAATCCTATTTTCCACAACTACTGATGGATCCTTAGGTGTAGTTGAAATTACCAAATGGCCTTCAAAGTTCAAGGAACAAATGGAATAACCAAGAAAACACTATACATTAAATCATGTGATTGATAGTAGATTGGGGCTCACCTGAGCCATAAACATGAAAAATTATTCTAAAAAAAGATGTAAACCATATATATGCGCACTTGAGGCAAAGAGAAGTTACATCATATCCATATTAAAATATTAGTTACAATATGAAAATACTAAACTAACTATTCCTGAGTTCATCTCTGCATATGGTTGCAACAAAGATATGCGATTACAATACAAAGAAGGCATCATAAAAATATAATTTTAGAATTTTCCATAGCTTGACACGTTTTGCACTCAAATCCTTCATCGTGGATAAGTGGAGATGCATGGATAGATGGAGATGAGTTGTCATTGACCCAACTAAAGTATTCGCAGCTATTATTTCCCTATGATGCCCAATCTACATTAGTTCTTATAATATAATGAATACTATTGACATTAGAAACATTAAATATATACACATTAGCAACTTTTTTTCTATTTAGGTAGCACCAAAATTATCATCTAGGGTTTCTCTGTGTCTGTGAAGTCTTCAACACACACTGCCCACCACCACATTGACAGTTTGGCACATTGACAAGAGTCATCGAGCCTATATCAATAATGCACCGCACCATCGTTACTACATTTATTATTTTTATATGATTATTTTTATATGGAATACACCAAGGAGTACCATCAAAAATATTAACCATTTACAATAATGAAAATTAAACCTAAATCAAATAGCTCATTTTTTATCAACATGTGTAGTCTTTGTGTATATGAAAAATGAAAGAAATATCAAGCTAAAATAAAATAGTGAACAAAATAGTATTCCACACAGAGTGAATGAAATATACCATCAAAAGAAGGTAAAAAAATCCTATCATGAAGCACAAGCATAGAAAATCAAAAAGGGACAAAAGACAAGAAATAAGAAAAATCATTACAACTATAGAAAAATCATTTATACTATAATAAAAAAAAGAAACACTCTTTGTCAACAATTTTAAAAATCATTAGGACTATAGAAAAATAATTAAGACTATACAAAATCAAATTTTAGAAATGGACGGTTCTGATGCTTTGCTATTACAACAATTGAGCATTCATCATTTGGTATTGTCTATTCCATTTAAGTATGTCAACAATGTTCAAGAAATAAGAAAAATCATTAGGACTATAGAAAAATCAGGTTCTAAAAATGGACGGTTTTGATATTGCTTTGCCATTACAACAATTGAGCATTCATCATTTGGTATTGTGTATTCCATTTAAGTATGTCAACAATGTTCAAGAAATAAGAAAAATCATTAGGACTATAGAAAAATCAAGTTCTAGAAATGGACGGTTTTGATATTGCTTTGCTATTACAACAATTGAGCATTCATCATTTGGTACTTCTTGGTGTATTCCATTTAAGTTTCTTGTTGAATCCTCAAGTTGAGTTGGCCTATTTAAGGTGATAGTAGAGGGCTTTGCATCAACAGTCTACAAAATTAGACCTTTATTTTAAATTCATTTAACATAAAAAATTTACAAAATTACAAAATTTATAAAATTACAAAAAAATATGCGTCACATCCGGGCATGAGTCTACTACTTATATATAAAATCTTATGAAAAAATATTATCATTTGATCATGATTAAGGTGGTCAGACATACACCTACTTATTTTTTTCCTGAAATTTTTGTATTGCTGCCTTGAAATCTATACTTTTCACCAATTATATTAATTTTTTTTTAGAAAAGGCCTAGTAGTTTAGAAACTACATTCAATTTCCTATAGATTCTATTCTTACAACTTTTTGGTATTAGATTGATAGCTAGTTCAAATTTTCACGTCAAGTTGACTAACCCTGATTTGCTGATTTTTCATTGCCACTTAAGGGCATAGTTTGGCCCCTCATGATCTTGCACATACCCATATATATATATATATATATATATATATATATATATATATATATATATATATATATATATATATATATATATATATATATATATATATATATATATATATATATATATATATATATATATATATATATATATATTGATTGCAAAATTGACACAATAAAAAGCAACATTGTAATGAAAATCTAAAATTACAACTTACATTATTTAGTGTAGGTTTTGGATGCAACTCCCAAAATTTCACATACATAGATGTTGGCAAGTGATCCTCAGTTGTTGTTGTTGGTATGTATTTTAATCTAAAACATCAGCAACAAAGAAGGATCTCTTGCCAACATCTATTGAATACAAGCTACTCCAACCATTATGCTCTTGTGTGATCCAGTATGCTCTTGTATGATCCCAAACCTGCAATGAGAAAAAGGTATGATGTCAAATGTGTTATCTCCTTAAATTATTGAGCTTCTCTTTGTTTTGAGAATAGTTTAACATTCTCTACTTAACAGGGCCAACCACATGAAGGTGGAAGCTCATCTGGCCCCTCCTAGGAGCCTCTTATGACCCTTTACGACATTTTAAAACCTCTAAGATGTATTATTAGGGATTGTAAAGGGTCGTAAAAGGTCATAAGGGGTCTTGGGACACAATAGCTAAGAAACATAAATGTAGGCATCATGGTCACAATTTTTTGGAAATACAACATAATTGAATGCTATACCTAGACGATGCAACACAACCACTACTCCTCCAATTCTAAGTAGACACTACGAGATCCAAAAACCAGAGATAAGGAATAAATTTAGAGAGCGAAGGAGGAGGGCCATAATGACCAAAATAATATAGGGACCCTATATTAGTTTGGTCATCACAACCCTCCTCCTCTTTATAAATTTATTCCTTACCTATGGTTTTTGGATCCCACAGTGTCCACTTAGAATTGGAGGAGTATTGGTTGTGTTGCATCTTTTGGGTATAGCATTCAATTATGTTTTGTCTCCAAAAAATTATGACCATGATGCCTACATTTATGTTTCTCAACTGTTGTGATATCTACATTTATGTTTCTCAACTGTCGTGTTTATGTGCATGTTCTTTATGTGTTTGGCTTCTCTCCCTCACATCCAAAATAAGATTTGCCCACTTTGAATCGAGAATGCACATGCAACAGGTATGTATGTTTTATGAAACACCTATCCACAATAGAATGGGAAGACATATTTCTAGCCTAGGCCTGGATCCTTCGACAATTAGCTCGATAATAAGGTTAATTTTTAATTTTGTTTAATTTTATATTGAAAATCATAAAGAAGTCATAAACAATAAAAAAGTTTATGAGTTTATCAAAATATGTCCAACATATTTACTTGAAATTCTAAAAACAAATTCAGTATCTACAATAGCCCTCTGTTAACCACATTTACGCATATGGTCCCAACAAAGTAGTGCACAAACTACACAAAGAAGGCATCACAGAAATATGATTTTTGCTTTCGCCATTGAAGCAATCTTGGCGGCACTAGCTGCCTCTTGAGCCTTGCACAAGTTGCACTCATTTCCTACATCAAGTATAGATGTAGATGAGGTAGATGTAAATGTGGTTTCATTGAGCTGCCGAAAGTATTGACATCCACTATTTCCCTGCAATACCAAATGTACATTAGTTCTTCATTAAATGATTAGTTGTCACATTATTTTTAAACATAAAATATAATTACGTATCCAGACCTTTTTCCTATTTGGGAAAACCCAAAATTGATGCCCAGGATTACTTGTTGTGTGTGATGTCTTCAACATGCATGGGCCAACACCACATTGACACATAGGCACATTAACCGAAGTCATCGATGCTATTTCGATAAATATTGCATTATCACAAATATTGTATTGTCATTATTTTGTTCATTCATACTAATTATAATTATAATAAAAAGAAACATACTAATTTAGACTTGCACATTTTTTAAGCTAAGTCGAAGTCTTTGGTTTAAATCACTAGACACTCATAACAAAATGACAAACCAAAAGACAACCATGCAATAAAAAGAAATTACTAAGGAACCAAGGAACAAATTATAATTGCAATACAAAGTAACATACTAATGTAGACAAAATCTCAAATGGGAAGACATCTTTCTAGCCTAGGCCTGGATCCTTCGACAATTAGCTTCATAATAAATGAAGAAGATGAGAGCTGAGCAATTCACTTCCCAATAAAAATCTCATAAATCTCATAAATCATCCTATGCCCTTTGTGCATACCTAAATGATATATTTGAAATAAGGGTAAAGCTAAAAGAAGTTAATTTTTCATCACAGTCTGTAGTTGTTGCAGTAGAAGAACATCGAGCACCACCTTCAACACAATATGATCATCACTAGAAAGGTCTGTATGTTTTATGAAGTATGGTCATTGTATGAATTTGAAGTAGATGAATTACCACTAAAGGTACTAAGGAAACAAGAATGAAAACTACAATGAACAAACTTCATTAAACATACAAACATGTCTAGTGATCATATTGTGCTGAACGTGGTGCCTAATGCTTTAGTGTTGCTGCAACAACTACAGATTGTGATGAAAAATTAACTTCTTTAAGCCTCACCCTTGTTGTTTCAAATATAAAATTTAGGTACGCACAAAGGGCACATGAATTGGGTTACACATAGTTCATTTATGAGATTTTTCTTGGGAAGCTAATTGCTCAGCTCTCATCTACTTCATTTCTTATGAAGCTAATTGCCGAATGATCCAGGCCCAGGCTAGAAAGATCAAAACTTTTAATACCAATCAATGAATGCTTTTCCTATCAATGATGCATTGAATAGAGATTTTAATAATATAAACACCATACTATGCCTTCACGAGCAGAGAAATGACTATTTGTAAAGAATCAAAAGTGTATTGCTTGGTAGTTCATTACATTGTCTTCTTCGACCATACACACCTCCCCAAAACTTCTAAGACTCCTCTCCCATAGTGATAGATGATAGATCCATTTTTTGCATAACCTGAAGTCATCGTATTCCATGAGAGTGCATCTTTTGAGAATTTTTTTTGAACGTTTCAAGGGACCAGTAGTTCTACCAATAGTCTACATAATTAGACCTTTATTTGGTTAGGTCAAATCTTCCTTCGTGCTAGTAGTCTATCTAGTTGTAACAGTCTTAAGTTTTTGTTAATATATGGTAATCCCATGAACTCTAAGGGCCCAATTCATCTAACAACTTGATCCCACATGATTTTTGTCTACTGCTGCAATCGAGTTTCATCTTGTCTGGTTGAATACATATGAAATATTCAACCTAGGGCATCATTGTTCAAAAAGAAAACTAACCTTCCCAACTCTGAGCTTTTGAACTCTTATAAAGAATTTCCTTAACTCACCTTTCACACAGTGGCATTGAATCCCAATGGTGAAAATGTGAGTTAGGGCCACATCTTCCAACAAAGATTGTTTGAATGACAAGCATTGTACAGGAATAGTCAATAAAAGGACTGAAATTCTTTGATTTTAAGACTTCAAAACAATATAATTAGTACATGGAATGATTAAAACTTATTATACCAATCAATGAATGTGTTTCCTATCAATTTTGCATTGAATAGAGAGTTTAATAATATAAACACCAGACCATGTCTTCACGAGCAGAAAAGTGACTATTTGTAAAGAATTAAAAGTTTATTGCTTGGTAGTTCATTACATTGTCTTCTTCGACCATACACACCTCCACAAAAGAGGACTAGAACCAAACCATATGATGGTCTAGTAATTTAGAAGACATCCTTTATTACAAAGAAAAACAAAATATAGAACTCAAGTCCCAAAGCAAAACTGAATGGCCTAGGTGCCCTGCACCAATACACACCCCATGTAAGTCAATATTCTAAAGTCCTTGAAACCAATCAAATGTAAGTCAATAACACCAAATATATCACTTAGAAGTCTTGTGAAGAGTCTTGGTGAGTTTAAGCCTTTTGAAGCACTTTAGAAATATTGAATACATCATTGCTTTCCAACTATTTCACAGAGCCTAGGAAATCATTGGTTCTTCAAGACAATGATTGTTTGCACACCAAGCACTGTACAAGAACAATCAATAAAAGGACTGAAATTATTTGATTTTAAGACTTCAAAATAATATAATCAGTACATGGAATGATCAAAACTTATAATACCAATCAATGAATGCTTTTCCTATCAATGTTGCATTGAAAAGAGAGTTTAATAATATAAACACCAGACTGTGTCTTCATGAGAAGGTCACACTAACCAATACACCCCCATCCCACCATCCACACCCATCCACTCATGTTAAGATCTTGTGAATCTAAGCAAATGTAAGTTAATAACACCAAATATATCACTTAGAAGTCTTGTGAAGAGTCTTGGTGAGTTTAAGCCTTTTGAAGCACTTTAGAATATTGAATACATCATTGCTTGCCAACTATTTGATAGAGCCTATGAAAGCATTGGTTCTTCAAGACAAAGATTGTTTGCATGCCAAGCACTGTACAGGAATAGTCAATAAAAGGACTGAAATTCTTTGATTTTAAGACTTCAAAACAATATAATTAGTACATGGAATGATCAAAACTTATAATACCAATCAATGAATTCTTTTCCTATCAATGTTGCATTCAATAGAGAGTTTAATAATATAAACACCAGATTGTGTCTTCATGAGAAGATCACATTAACCAATACACCCACCATCCAAACCCATCCACTCATGTCAAGATCTTTTGAATCCAAGAAAATGTAAGTTAATAACACCAAATTTATCACTTAAACTCACCATGACTCTTAAACTCACCAAGACTCTTCACAAGACTTCTAAGTGATATATTTGGTGTTATTGACTTACATTTGCTTGGATTCAAGGACTTTAGAATATACTCCAAAAGTGATTATGTAACGAAGGAAGTGAGAGGTAAGGATCTTGATTTAGGTCAATGGATATTTCAACATGATTTTGGAAAAGATCTTGACATGAGTGGTTGGTTGTGGATGGTGGGATGGGGGGTGTATTGGTGAAGAGTCTTGGTGAGTTTAAGCCTTTTGAAGCACTTTAGAAATATTGAATACATCATTTCTTGCCAACTATTTCCTCTACTGGTGCTACTGCTGGAGATGCGGGACAGGCTGTTGGAACCTCGAAAGTGTCAGATGACAAAGAGAAAGATGGTGGGTCTTTGAGAAAGGTGGATGATTCTGGGTCTTCGAAGCTTCGGGACCCATGAGGTGATAGAGCTTCCCTAGACCTAGGGGGGGGAGCTTCTATTCCTGCTGAAGGTGACAAAAATGCTGAGGTGACTGGGCCTTTCACTGTCGATGAAGGAATTAAAGGTGAGTGGCTCCTGAAAAACCTTGGGTGGCACTGTTTGGTGAGAAGTCTTATGGAAAATCCTCCCTTCCTGAAGCTAATAATATTTCTAATTCTACAAAGGGAGATTTTTCTATTTTTATCCCTAATATGGTGATTGATCACTCTGTTTCTCAAATGGACCTCATTCTAGTTGGCAAATATGTTGGGGTTAGACCGAATATAGACTAAGTTTTTCATTTCATCCAAATAAGATGGTTTCTAAAAGGGCAAGTGGACATAGTAGCCATGCCAAAAGGTTTCTTCTTATTCTCTTTCACCAATGAGGAAGACATGATTAAAGCTCTGTGTGGAGAACCCTGGGTTATGGGTAAGTCATCCTTGGCTTTGCGAAAATGGGAACCTAATATGGATTTGAGTGATTCCTTCCTTGAATGGGCTCCTGCTTGGGTGAGACTTTCGGGGCTTCCTTTAGAATATTGGAATGAATGTGTTTTCAAAGAATTAGCAGGGGTTTTTGGGGAACTTCTCTCTCAACTCAGCTATAGCATCAAGATCGAGGCTGGTCTTTGCCAGGATTTATGTCAAAGTAAGTAAATCTGTTGATCTACCTACTTCTATAGATTTGGTTTCTAAAATGGGAGTCTGGAAACAAGCAATTGAGTATGAATCTGTTCTATTTGCGTGCTTTATTTGTAAGAAATCTGGCCATTGGTCTAAAAAGTGTCCCTTGAAAGTTCATAAGAAAAAAGAGGAAGAACCTATTGCTAAGAAGAAAGATTCAACTAATGTTGTGTGGAAACCTAAAAATACTTCTAAGAATTCCTTAGAAATATCTATGAAGCCCTTGAAGACACATGAGCCAAGATGACCAAAGAACTGCAAAAGATGACAAAGGGGGTCACTTGGAAGGTAAGGAACCTGGTACCTTAGATAAAGCTCAGTCAAAAGGTAATAGTCAAATATTATATGCTGATGACAACTCAGAAATTTTTTTTGAGGAAAACAAATTCTCTCCTTTGTTGGATGCTAATATTGTTTTGGAAGAAATTCATCAAGGGGGAGAGATCTCTTTACCCCAAATGGAGGAGGATAACCTATGTGTGGTTGAGGAGTTGGTCTTAGAAGGAAAATCTATCCATCCCTCCCAGCTTGAAATTGAAAGAAATAGGGATAACCCTATGATTCCTCAAAAGGTTAAGGAGAATCTTGAAAACCTTGATGATATTAGCTAGGTTTTGGTTTTGGACTCCTTACCTGAGAAGGATTCCAATCAACAAGTAAGTGGTAACAACAACACTAAATCCCTAGATTTCATTAAAACCAATACTCAAATTAAGAATAAGGAGGTTGGGAAAAGCTCCAAAAAGAAACCTAAAGGAGGCCATCCTCCTATGTCTACTTAAGGAATTAAAACTAGAAGCCAAAAAAGTGATGTTGGGAAAGCAGAGGTTGGACTAGGAAGAAAACAAGCTAAAGTTGGTAGAGAATAAGAAAGTTGGCAAAACATTGCAGATGGTAAACATAGGACTATATCGGAGGCTTTTTCTCCTAATAAATTATGAAGGTAATCTCTTGGAATATAAGGGGGTTGAATGCACCCCATAAACAAGACATTCTTAGAAATGTGGTTAGAGATTATAAACTTGATATCCTTCTTATTCAGGAAATGAAAATGAGCAAGGAAAAAGTTGAAAAACTTAGGTTTTTTTAGAAGTCTGGTGTAAGTAGTTCTTATTCGGCTGGGGCTTCTGGGTGTACTACTATTTTCTAGAACCAGAAGACTATTAATGGGGTGATTGTTGCTGAAGACCCCAACTTGATATCTGTCAGATTGATGAATACTAGAGATAATTTTAGCTAGATTATCACTAATATTTATGCTCCTAATGCTAAAGTTAATAGGGCTAATTTTTGGAAGAAAATCTCAAAAAAAAAGGAATAACTTCAAGAATGAGAGTTGGCTTCTTATGGGGGACTTCAACACCCCTCTTATGGATAGTGAAAAATATGGAGGTATCCTATCCCAAGATGATAGTAGAGTAGACTTGTTTAATTTTATTAATGATGAAGGTTTGATTGACCTTGACCTTTAAGGTCTAAATTTTACTTGGTCTAATCAACGTGTTGGCCCTCAAAATATCCAAAGCAAGCTGGATAGAGCACTCATATCCCATGATTGGATATCTAAATATAGATGTTCATTGACCTCTTTCCCAAAAGTTGGTTCTGACCATCACCCTTTACTACTAGAGATGAACCCAATTTTTGCTCCTAAACACTTTCCTTTCCGATTTGAGAAGATGTGGTTAAGCCATCCTGATTTGGAAAAAAGTATTTCGGAATGGTGGAATATTCAGGTGGAAGGCACTACTATGTTCAAAGTTACTAGAAAACTTAGAAATATTAAGGAAAAAGTTAAAATATGGAACAGAGAATTTTTTGGAGACATCTTTAAATAGAAGAATAAGGCTAAATCTGACCTTGCTGTTATTCAGGACACTATTCAGACTAGTGGCCTCTTGGAGTCTCTCAAGGCTGAAGAACAAAAGGCTCTTATCAACTACCACAATTTGATATCTAAAGAGGAGATTTACTGGCGTCAAAGATCTAGGGTAGTCTGGCTTAAGGAAGGGGATAGAAACACAAGTTTTTCCACCTCACCACTCTCAAACATAGGGCTACTAATCAGATAGCTAAAATTTCTATGGATAGGACTGAGATTCATAAAGAAGATGAAATTAAGAATGTTGCGGTTAACTTTTTTGCTACCCTTCTCATGACTGATGGTACTCTAGATAGAGGTTGTCAAGATCAATTATTGGAAGCTATTCCTAGAATTGTTAACACTGATCAAAATAGAGATCTTCAGGTGATTCCTTCTAATAAGGAGATCAGGGATACTATTTTCTCTTTTGAAGGAGACAAGGCTATAGGCTCAGATGGCTTTCCTATGTTTTTCTTTTAAAAATTTTGGTGTATTGTGGAGAAGGATGTTTCTAATGTTGTGAAGGATTTTTTTGGTTGTAGGCATCTTCTCAAAGAAATCAATGGAACTTTCTTATCCTTAGTTCCTAAGATTGCTGGGGCTCATTCTTTTGACCAGTTTCGGCCTATTAGCTTATGTAATTCCTTCTATAAGATCTTCTCTGAAATTCTGACTTCCAGGCTTTTGATTATTCTTCCCTTTTTGATTGCTCCCCAATAGAATGGTTTTGTTCTAGGAAGGCAAATTCTAGACTTGGTGGTGTTGGTACATGAGAATATCCACTCGGCTATTAAAGGAAACAAACAAGGTTTTATCCTTAAACTTGATTTGGCTAAAGCCTATGACCGGGTAGACTGGAAGTTTTTGTGCTTGATTCTAAAATAGTTTGGCTTTATTGAAAGGGTCATCCAAATAATTAATCAATTGATATCTACTACCACCTTTGCTACTCTTATCAATGGATCACCCACCAAATTCTTCAAAAGCTCTAGAGGACTCAGACAGGAAGATCCTATATCTCCTATACTGTTCACTTTGCTGGTTGAAAGCTTGGGAAGGTACTTTCAATGTTTGGTTTCTAAAGGTGTCATTCTGGGTCTCAGACCCTCTTCTAGACCCTTAATATGCTTGCATGCTCAATTTGTGGATGATACCATCACTATGGGTACATCTACGATTAAGGAAGCCAAAGCCTTTAAATCTGCTCTGAATCTCTACACTAAAGGTACTGGTCAGCTTATCAATTGGTCTAAAAGTACTCTATTTTTCATAAACACCCTGGAGGATAGGCAGTGTAAGATTGATGGTATCCTCGAATGCAATATAAGCTCTTTTCCCTCTTCCTACTTGGGATTTCCCTTGGGCCTTAACGTCAGTGACTCTTTCTAGAATCAGATGGTGGAGAGATTTTTTAAAAAGATGGTCGGTTGGAAGGGTGTTGTTATGTCTCAGGCTAGGAAGATTACCATGATAAAATCCTCTCTTCAAAGTCTTATGGTGTATGTTATGAGTCTTTTCAAGATGCCATCCAAATATGTGGATAAAATTGACAGTATCCTGAAACATTTTCTTTGGTCTAGGGTTGAGGAAAGAAACCGCATACCTCTTATTGCCTGGGAAAGGGTGTGTAAACCTAAGTCTATGGGAGGTTTGGGTCTTAGACCTATAAAGATTATGAATAAAGATCTTTTGGTTAAGCAAATCTGGCATATTTATGAAGACCCTAAGGACTGGAACACTATATGTAAACATAAATACCTTTATGATAACCCCTTTATTGATTAGTTCCTTTCTAGATCGGAGAAAGTGGAGGGCTCTATTTTTTGGAGGAATATCAATGATGCCAGAAATATAGCTAATAAAGGAAAGTTCTAGAGGTTGGGAAATGGATCTAGTATTAACTTTTGGAAAGATCCTTGGTTGTTTGAAAAACCCCTGAATTGTTTGTTTAATTATCCTCAGGAAATCAACATATGCTCCTCAACTTTTGGTCCTAGAGTGAAAGATTATTGGAGAAATAATTGCTAGGTGAAGTTGGCTATGATCAATCCTGTCTTCCATGAAAATGATCAAGCCCTCCTAGCTCAATGCTGCTATGCCAACAAGGAAGAAACTCTTATATGGGGCCCCTCATCAAGTGGAAAATTTTCTGTGGTGTCTGCTAGTTTTATCCAATATGATGTGCCTAAGGAAATGCCTTTTTGGGAAAAGTTGTGGAATAAGAATCTTACTCCCAAAGTTGAGATCTTCTATTGGATCTTTGTTCAAAACAAAGTTCTTACAATTCATAATCTAAGAAAGAGAGGATTTATTATTCCAAATAGGTGCTACCTTTGCTAGGAGGCCAAGGAAGATACTAACCACCTTTTTTTGCATTGTCCTTTTACTCAGCAGGTTTGGTCTTTCTTTTTGCAGGATAGTTCTTTTTGCTGGATTTTCCCCTCACTTATCTAGGACTTCTGCCAACATTAATGGTATTATCTGGGTAATAATGCTAGGGATAAAGATAAGTGGATGTTGGCTGCTCCTCATACTACTTGGAGTATATGGAAATAATTTCTGGGACAAAACTTGTACTCCTACTTTGCTGTATGAGAAGGCTAATAATGGGATGCTGGAAAACTTAAGTAGAATTACCCAACATACTGGGAGTAATAGTCTATCTCAAAGTAAGAAGAATGATTGTGATAATAGTGTTTGGTCACTCCCCCTGATGGTTGGATAAAGATTAATTTTGACAGTGCGGCTAAGGGAAATCCTAGCCCAACGGGGTGTGGCAATGTTATTAGGGATTGTAATGGAAACATTATCACGACTATTTGTTGTTCCTCTGGGAACTCAAAACAACCATTTAGCGGAGGCTTTTGGAGCTTACTATGGTTTATAGCTTGCTAGAAGACTCAATTTTAAATACATATGGTTGGAAGGTGATTCTTTGAATATTATAAATTGCCTAAAAGGTAAGTCTCATCCGTCTTGGACAATAGATAATATTATTTCCAAAGCGAAAGACATTATTGCCAAGTGTACTAGTACTTACATAACCCATGTGTACTGTGAGAACAACACGGTGGTGGACAGCTTGGCTAACATTGGGGTTAATTTTGCTAAGGTCATCACCTAGGATAGCGAGGCGGATATTAGAGAGGACACCAAATCTCACATTAATTATGATAAAATCAACCATAAGGAAAGATTGGTAATTATTAATAAGACTCACCTAAGCTCTATGGAGTCTGACTACAATTATGGGAAAGTATGGAATGGGTTTTTAAGCAACATTATTACCAACAGTTCGCACATTTTTTGGGTTCTGCATTCTGCTAATTCTTTTAAGATAGATAGCTATCTTGATCACCATGCTCTAATTTTATTGATAGCTATGTGTTTCTAAAATTATCTATCATGGGGGGGGGGGCCTGAAGCATGAAGAACTGGATAACTATAACAAGCTTAAGGAACTTGATATGGTGATGGTCTAGCGTAAGTTGAAAAAAGGTGGAGTGAGCCCTTACCTGGAAAAATTACATGGCTTTGATAAGGAGATCAATCAAAGATTTGTTGAAGGCTGGAAAGACAACACTATAACCATTGAAGGGAGAAAGTTGGAGATTACTATTGAGCTTATAGCTCAGATTATGGGAATCCCCAATGATGGTCAGAAGTTTTATAGGAACCGAAAGATTTCAGATATGGCGGCGAAAAAGTTCCCAAAATCTGCGAATGAAAAGGTTGATTTTGCGGAAGGCAAGGTGAATGGCTATATGGAACCTGTCATGATCAAGGAGATTTGGCACCATGTTCTGTAGGTTGTGATGGAGTATTTTACCCTCGACGATTGATTCACTCACCCCCATTCCCATGACTTCATGTTCCTTAATCACTTCAGGTACAAGGACACCATTAACATACCCTTTTATCTTTATACCTCTTTGGTTAAAAGTATAAATGAGCATAAGGGGTCTCCTAAGAAGGTTGTTAAGCATGAGGGTTTGATTCTATTGATTTATGAGCATATTAAGAGAACTATCCCTATTCCTAATGCTACTCCTTCCTCCGAAAAGAGTAAAATGAGCCCTAAGAAGATAGGTTCAGTTAAGAGGAATGCAGAGGAAAATATTGGCAGTAGCTCAAAGAAAATCTGCTCAGAAGCTACTGAGGAGGAGATTTACTCTGAGGGGTCTGAGATGGAGGATTCTGAGGATGAGGCTTCTAAAAATGCCTAGGAGATGGAAAGCCCTAATGAGGAGGAGGAAGAGACTGAAGACTTTGAGGCTATGACTAATCATTATGAGCACAAGGAGGAGATAAACAATGAAAATTTGGAAGAGGAGAATAAGGAGAATACAGGGGAGGGGGATAAGTTTAAAGATGCTACAGATATGTAGGGTACTAATGATTACTAGTGACGTGGGGATGAGACTGATCCTATGTGCACCAAGGATAAGGATACTGCCATGTGTAATGAGGAGAAAGACATTGCTGAAGCAGAGGACCCAAACAAAAATATTCAAGAGAGAATAGTTGAGGAGAAAGGTAAAGATGTGGAAGAGGCTAATTTTGAAGGCATTGTGGCACTTAATTCCCATAGCCTGGAAGACCTGGTGGACACTGCCATCCAGTATGCAAAGAAACAGAAGAATGATAGGGATTTTAATAAAGAGGAGGTTCCCATTCTGGATGATTTTGTCAAGGGTATGAGGCATGACATGCCAATATCTCAAGATGATGAGGACAACATTTAGGAGGGGAGTGATAATTCTAGTGAACGAAGGGCCAAAGATTCCTCTATCAAGCTTATCTTTGAAGATTTTAATGATAGGGAAGAAGTGACCACTGGTGTTTTGCAGACTGCTAAAGCAGAGGCCCTGTATTCTTTCAAATTCAGCAAGTGGTGTTTTCATGAAATCAAGAGGCTCCATTTGAAAACCAAAAGCCTTGAAGCTAACAATGTCATCCTCTAGGAGAAAGTGGAGTCTCTTCTCAAGGAGAGATCTTCTATTTCCCATGCTGTTGATTTGAAGGAAAGAATGGATAAAGTTGATAATACTCTTATCAACATTCTACAGCATAGTATGGACAGTATGAAGGCTTCTACTACCAACCTTAAGACTCTGGTTAACTTGTTGGATCATGCGTCGGAGGGTGATACTGAGGTGAAGAGTGCTCCTCTACTAGACAGTGGTGGCCCAAGCTCTCGGACCCGTGGAAAGAAAAATTCCCCTCTGATTAAGAAGAATTCGGATGAGCTGAAAAGTGTTATCGGCAGGATGGATAACATCAAGGCTAAGATGGAGAACACTCTGGATGAAAAATATGGGATTCTGTTTGTGGATGCCTAGTCTGGTGTTCCTACTAGCTTTTTTGTTTCTGCTACTATCTTTTTGGCTAGGTTTATGCCCTATTCTAGCTAGCTCTATAGCCCCTAATATGGGAAGTTTGTTGTTGTATGTATCTTCTTATGTTGTTTATGCTTCCTTTTTCCTATCTTTTGAAACTTAAGTTGTAAAGGGTTTTGGGTCCCTTCAAAACCTATTTTTTCCAGTAATCATAACTATTTGACAGAGCCTAGGAAATCATTAGTTCTTCAAGACAAAGACACGCCAAACACTGTATAGGAACAATCAATAAAAGGACTAAAATTCTTTGATTTTAAGACTTCAAAACAATATAATTAGTACATGGAATGATCAAAACTTATAATACCAATCAATGAATGCTTTTCCTATCAATGTTGCATTGAATAGAGAGTTTAATAATATAAACACTAGACTGTGTCTTCACAAGTAGATCACATTGACAGAGCCTAGGAAATCATTAGTTCTTGAAGACAAAGATTGTTTGCACGACAAGCACTGTATAGGACTAGTCAATAAAAGGACTGAAATTCTTTGATTTTAAGGCTTCAAAACAATATAATTAGTACATGGAATAATCAAAACTTATAATACCAATCAATGAATGCTTTTCCTATCAATGTTGCAGTGAATAGAGAAATATAATATAAACACTGGACTGTGTCTTCATGAGCAGATCACATTGACAAAGCCTAGGAAATCATTAGTTCTTCAAGACAAAGATTGTTTGCAAGCCAAGCACTATATAGGAACAGTCAATAAAAGGATTGAAATTCTTTGATTTTAAGACTTTAAAACAATATAATCAGTACATGGAATGATCAAAACTTATAATACCAATTAATGAATACTTTTCCTATCAATGTTGCATTGAATAAAGAGTTTAATAATATAAACACTAGACTGTATCTTCACAAGTAGATCACATTGACCAATACACCCCTCATCCAACCATCCACACCCATCCACTCATGTCAAGATCTTTTGAATCCAAGCAAATGTAAGTGAATAACACCAAATATATCACTTAAGCTCACCAAGACTCTTCACAAGACTTCTAAGTGATATATTTGGTGTTATTGACTTACATTTTCTTGGATTCAAGGACTTTAGAATATACTCCAAAAGTGATTATGTAACGAAGGAAGTGAGAGGGAAGGATCTTGATTTAGGTCAATGGATATTTCAACATGATTTTAGACAAGATCTTGACATGAGTGGATGGGTGTGGATGGTGGGATGGGGGGTGTATTGGTGAAGAGTCTTGGTGAGTTTAAGCCTTTTGAAGCACTTTAGAAATATTGAATACATCATTTCTTGTCAACTATTTGATAGAGCCTAGGAAATCATTGGTTCTGTAAGTCAATAACACCAAATATATCACTTAGAAGTCTTGTGAAGATTCTTGGTGAGTTTAAGCCTTTTGAAGCACTTTAGAAATATTGAATGCATCAATTTTACCTTGAACTCAGTTGATGAAGAAACAAAGAACCCACCCTTAGTTGACTGGTTGCAGCTCTATATCTCTGGAAATTGAACACCATTAGAAGTGGAAATTCATGGGCCACTTCTAATGGTGTTCATTAAGAAAATGCCAAAAAAATTGAATCTTTTACCAAGGCTACAATGAAATGGTTGAAACTGAATGCCTATTCCTATTGATGCTTGCTCGGGTTTGAGAATAGTAATGTGGAAGAGAAGGAGATGCCATAACTTATAGGCTAGATGCATATAGGGGGTGTCAACATAAAGCTTCCCTCCTTATACTGCCTCCTTCAACACTCCTTTTCTCGAGGACTATGCCAAAATGAAATAAAAGCATTCTTTGATTTTAAGACTTCAAAATAATTAATCAGTACATGGAATGATCAAAACTTATAATACCAATCAATGAATGCTTTTCCTATCAATGTTGCATTGAATAGAGAGTCTAATAATATAAACACCAGATTGTGTCTTCAAGATCACATTGACCAATACACCCCCCATCCCACCATCCACACCTATCCACTCATGTCAAGATCTTGTGAATCCAAGCAAATATAAGTCAATAGCACCAAATATATCACTTAGAAGTCTTAAGAAGAGTCTTGGTGAGTTTAAGCCTTTTGAAGCACTTTAGAAATATTGAATACATCATTTCTTGCCAACTATTCCACAGAGCCTAGGAAATCATTGGTTCTTCAAGACAAAGATTGTTTACACACCAAGCATTGTATAGGAACAATCAATAAAAGGACTGAATTTCTTTGATTTTAAGACTTCAAAACAATATAATCAGTACATGGAATGATCAAAACTTATAATAGAAATCAATGAATGCTTTCCTATCAATGTTGCATTGAATAGAGAGTTTAATAATATAAACACCAGACTATGTCTTCACGAGCAGATCACATTGATAGAGCCTAGGAAATCATTAGTTCTTCAAGACAAATATTGTTTGCATGCCAAGCACTGTACAAGAACAGTCAATAAAAGGACTGAAATTCTTTGGTTTTAAGACTTCAAAATAATATAATCAGTACATGGAATTATCAAAACTTATAATACCAATCAATGAATGCTTTTCCTATCAATGTTGCATTCAATAGAGAGTTTAATAATATAAACACCAGACTGTATCTTCATGAGAAGATCACATTGACCAATACACCCCCCATCCCACCATCCACACCCATCCACTCATGTCAAAATCTTGTGAATCCAAGCAAATTTAAGTCAATAGCACCAAATATATCACTTAAACTCACTAAGACTCTTAAACTCACCAAGACTCTTCACAAGACTTCTAAGTGATATATTTGGTGTTATTGACTTACATTTGCTTGGATTCAATGAATTTAGAATATACTCCAAAAGTGATTATATAACGAAGGAAGTGAGAGGGAAGGATCTTGATTTAGGTCAATGGATATTTCAACATGATTTTAGACAAGATCTTGACATGAGTGGATGGGTGTGGATGGTGGGATGGGGGTTGTATTGGTGAAAAGTCTTGGTGAGTTTAAGCCTTTTGAAGCACTTTATAAATATTGGATACATCATTGCTTGCCAACTATTTGACAGAGCTTAGGAAATCATTGGTTCTTCAAGACAAAGATTGTTTGCACGCAAAGCACTATACAGGAACAGTCAATAAAAGGACTGAAATTGTTTGATTTTAAGACTTCAAAACAATATAATCAATACATGGAATGATCAAAACTTATAATACCAATCAATGAATGCTTTTCCTATCAATGTTTCATTGAATAGAGAGTTTAATAATATAAACACTAGATTGTGTCTTCACGAGCAGATCACATTGACCAATACACCCCTCATCCCACCATCCACACCCATCCACTCATGTCAAGATCTTCTGAATCCAAGAAAATGTAAGTTAGTAACACCAAATATATCACTTAGAAGTCTTTTCGAGAGTCTCAGTGAGTTTAAGTGATATATTGGGTGTTATTTGTTAGGATTAACAAGGTAGAAATAACAATTACATGCAAATATAACCAATATCAGAAAACAATAAACCACATAGAAGAGAACACAAGACACAAAGATTTAACGTGGTTCACCCAATCCCTAGGCTATGTCCACCAACATCGAGTCCAATATTTTATTATCCACTGATAACAACCTGATTACAATCTGTAATCCCCTATAGCTCAATGCCACTGCAAGTACTAAAATCATACATCATAATGAAATCCCTAACCCTAAGCCAATATAACAAGGCTTATGTCAGTTAACAAGTTAACCCTAAAATACTTGACGAGTCAACTTAAGAAAAGGCTTGACAAGTCAACCTAGGGAAATGTTTGACGTGTCAACTCAAAAATGCTTGGCAATGCCCCGAACCCCACGATGAATGAAAAGTGTACATTACTTTCTTGGATAGTACTTTCCTTATCAATCACCACAAGCTAACAATCTCCCACTTGGGGACTGATCAGATTCCACAGTAAACAACAATCTCCCACTTGGAGACTGATCGTGTAGCTAAACTGCTATCCTGTGAGGCTCCCACTGGATCCAACCACCCTGGACTCAACTGTCCCTTTATTCTGTTCAGTCTAGTAGACCAACCAAAGTTGAATAGGAGTTCAACTTCTTCCTTGTTACTACCTTTTTAAACATATCTGTTGCATTATCATATGTATGTATCTTTTACAGCTTTAACTGGCCATCATCCAAAAATGACCGAATGAAATGGTATTGCAACTGTATGTGTTTTGTCTTGGAGTGCAAAGTATAATTCTTCGCAAGATGAATGGAACTTTGGCTATCTATGTGTAGAAAATTATCCTTCTGTGGATGTCCCAATTCTTCCATGAAGAATTGAAGCCATATCATCTCCTTGGCTGCCTCTGTAGCAACAACATACTCTACCTCTGTAGTAGATAAAGCAACCACCTTTTCTAGTCGATAAATCCAACTCACTGTTGTCCCACCAATAGTAAATACATAACCTATAGTACTCCTCCTGCTATCTATATCTCCTACTAAATTTGAGTCAACATAGCCTTGTATAGTAGTAGTAGAACCCCCAAAGTGTAAACACTTACTGGATGTACCTCTCAAATATCTGAGAATCCATTTGACTGCATTCCAATGCTCAATACCAGGGTTACTCATATATTGGCTAACGACTCCCACTGCATGTGCAATATCTGGCCTAGTACATACCATAGCATACATTAAGCTCCCTACAGCTGAAGCATAAGGTACCTTAGACATTTTATCCTCTTCTTCTAGTGTCTTGGGACACATCTCCGTAGTCAATTTCAAATGACCAGGAAAAGGTGTAGTGATAGCTTTGGCATCCTTCATGTAGAATCTCTACAACACCTTTTCAATGTAATAAGCTTGAGATAGAGTTAATTTTTTGTTCTTCCTATCTCTGCAAATTTTCATGCCAAGGATTTGTTTTTCTGCCCCCAAATCCTTCATAGCAAAAGATTTTGCTAACTGTTGTTTCAACCCCTTAATATGATCCATGTTAGATCCAACTACAAGCATATCATCAACATATAAACATAAAATAATGTAGCTATCATCATCCAACTTCTTAAAATAAATACAATGGTTAGAATTACATCAAGTTTATCCATTCTCATTCATAAAAGTGTTATATTTAATATACCATTGCCAAGGTGCTTGCTTCAAGCCATATAAACTTTTCTGCAACTTGCACACTAAACTCTCCTTACCCTTGACCTCAAATCCCTGTGGTTGTACCATATAGAGTTCTTCATTCAAATCACCATGAAGAAAGGTTGTTTTAACATCAAGCTACTCTAAATGCAAATCTTCAGTAGCCACAATACTTAAAATAGTACGAATGGAAGTCATTTTAACAACTGGAGAAAAAATCTCATCAAAATCAATACCATGTTTTTGTGCAAATCCTTTTACAACTAATCTAGCTTTAAATCTTTTCTTACCTCCATCCTCTTCTTTTATCCTGTAAACCCATTTATTCTGTAAAGCCCTTTTACCTGCAGGTAACTTGCATAAATCCCAAGTCTGATTTTTCAGCAAGGAGTCCATTTCATCTGTCATTGTAGACTCCCACTGAAGCTTTGTATCCACCTGTATAGCTTCATTATAACATTCAAGTTCATGAGCATCAGTTAATAAGATAGAATACAAAGAAGGTGAAAATCTATCTGGAGGTCTACTTAGCCTTGTTGACCATCTAACATTCACTGGGGTGTGTGTAATTTGTTGTTTTTGTTGTTGCGAAGCATAAGGAACTACTGGAACATCAACTTTTGGAGTATCATCCAGTACTACATAGTCATTTTCTTTCTTCTCATGCTGCTGCAACAGATCTTTGTACAATACTTTCTCATTGAATATGACATCCCTTCTTCTTACAATTTTATGATTTTCAAAATCCCAAAGCCTATAACCAAATTCATCAATGCTATATCCAACAAATACACATTTCTTTGACTTAGCTTCCAGCTTGGTTCTATTTTCAGAATCTATAAGTGCAAAAGCTTCACAACCAAAGGTTTTGAGAAAAGAATAACTCACCTTCTTACCACTCCATGCTTCCTCTAGAATACCACAATCCAAAGGAGTATAGGGGCCTCTATTGATTAAATAAATAATAGTGTTCACAGCCTTTGCCCACATATTTTTGGCAGCCTAGCATGCAACCTCATACTCCTTGCATGCTCCATTATTGTCCTTTTCATGCGTTCAACCAGTCCATTTTCTTGTGGAGTCCTTGGTACAATTTTCTACCTACGAATACCATTATAGGAACAATAATCTTCATATATTGTGTTGTAATAGTCACCACCATTATCAGATCTGAGACATTTTAACCTTTTACCAGTCTCATTCTCAACCAAGCATTTCCATTTCTTAAAAGTTTGAAATACATTAGATTTCTATCTAAGGAAATAAATCCATTCTTTTCTTGTTGCATCATCTATAAATGTAACATAATACATAGAGCCACCAAGGGAAGATACCTGAGATGGTCCCCATACATCTATATGCACAAGCTCTAATCTCTCATTTTTCTTTTCCTTCCCACTCTTCACAAAACTACCTCTCTTTTATTTTCCATAAACACAACTTTCACAGAAATCCATATTGACACATTTCAGACTAGGTAAAACTTTCTTTGAATGAAGTAATTGCATACCTTTCTCACTCATGTGCCGGAGTCTGTTGTGCCACAGTGCTGTGTTAGAATCTACAACAACAGTTTGATGTTCTTCCTGCTCAACTACAGCTGTTGTTCCTGAACATTCATTATCTTTTGAAACAATTAAAGTAGAAGGAACAATATGACTTGTACAAAGATATAAGGTGCCTACTTTCACACCTTTTGCTACTACTAAGGAACCTTTTGAAACCTTCCAATTTTTATCATTAAAAGTAACTGTGCAACCCTCATTAGTGAGTTTCCCTGCTGAAATTAAATTTCTACTTAGCCTTGGAACATGTCTTACCTCTTGTAGTAGCCAATGATTCCCATTGTGCAACTTAATCTTGATTTTTCCTTTTCCAACAATTTGATAGGGTTCATTATCTCCCAAATAAACTAGCCCAAAATCGCCTTGGACATAATCAACAAAATAACCTCTATGGGGTGTAGCATGAAATGAAGCCCTTGAATCTAACACCCATGAATCATCAACATTTTCTAAAGACAAGAGCAAAGCATCCTCTTTGGATTTTTTACTTACCACATTTGCCTCATTGTTTCCATCATGTTTGTCTCCTTGATCTTTCTTCTGAGACCAACAATCTTTCTTCTTATGACCTAGTTTTCCATAGTACCAACAATCATTTGGCCCTTTGGATTCAAACCTCTTTCCCTTTGATTTTCCTCTTGATTTTCCATGATTTCCAGAGTTGTTTCCTCTATCTCTTGTTCTACCTCTACTTTCTATGTTCAATACACTACCCGATGTGGATACCCCTAAGCTTTTCCTAGGAATTTCCTCACTCAATATAACACCAATAAGATCATCAAACTTTAGGGTATTAGAACCAACAACAGAATTACTAACAACCATTACCAAGCCATTCCAGCTTTCTGGCAAAGAACACAAAATCGAGAGAGCCCTAACGTCTTCATCAAAAGTAATTTTAACTAAGGCTAACTGACTTGTAATTGTATTAACTCAATCAAATGATTAGCGACTAATCCACCTTCTACCATTTTCATATTAAATAATTGCTTCATAAGAAATACCTTGTTTGAAGCTGAGGGCTTTTCATACAACTTCGCTAGGGTATCCATCAGATCTTTAGCTTTCGTTCCTCCAGTAATATTGAATGCCACCGATTGTGTCAGGCATCAATGAATACTCCCCAGTGCTTTCCTATCCAAAATATTCCATTCTTCCTGAGACATTGTTGCCTCTTTCTTGGCTATTCCCTCTAATGGCTGCCATAAATCCTTCTGATAGAGATATTCCTCCATTTGCATCTTCCATAACTGGAAGTTCTACCCATTAAATTTTTCAACCTTCAGCCTACCCTCATCTACCATTTCTCCCGCTTAATTGAGAGACTCTCCCACTGACTCATGAGACCTGCTTCAGAGAATAGATGAAAGAAAAAATGAAATAACCTCGCTCTGATACCACTTGTTAGGATTAACAAGGCAGAAATAACAATTACATGCAAATATAACCAATATCAAAAAACAATAAACCACATAGAAGAGAACATAAGACACAAAGATTTAACATTGTTCACCCAATCCCTAGGCTACGTCCACCAACAGCGAGTCCAATATTTTATTATCCAGTGATTACAACTTGATTACAATCCGTAATCCCTTATAGCTCAATTCCGCCACAAGTACTAAAATCATACATCATAATGAAATCCCTAACCCTAAGCCAATATAACAAGGCTTATGTCGGTTAACAAGTTAACCCTAAAATACTTGATGAGTCAACCTAAGAAAAGGCTTGACGAGTCAACCTAGGGAAATGTTTGACGTGTCAACTCAAAAATGCTTGATGAGTTAACCCCAAAAATTTTTTACAGTACTTTCCAAGCCCCACGATGAATGAAAAGTGTACAGTACTTTCCTGGATAGTACTTTCCTGATCAGTCACCACAAGCTAACATTATTGACTTACATTTGCTTGGATTCAAGGACTTTAGAATATACTCCAAAAGTGATTATGTAATGAAGTGAGAGGGAAGGATCTTGATTTAGGTCAATGGATATTTCAACATTATTTTGGACAAGATCTTGACATGAGTGGATGGGTGTGGACCTAGTGCAGCTTCCCACCTTATACTGCCTCCTTCAGCACTCCTTTGCTCGTAGACTATGCCAAAATGAAATAAAATGAAATGTGCTGGTAGGTGGGATATATGTGGGGTTTTATTTACAAAATTCATCAAAAATGTGTCCCAATACCCCTTGTAAATTTTAATTGATTGAAAACATTTTGGGGTTTTTTTTTTCCATGTTCAGGACACGATTTTTTGTCAGGGACTTAGAGCACATCATTATTTTCTATCTTCAACTAAGGGCACACAATCAATGGAGATTTTATTCTAAATTTTTAATAGTTCACAATTAAACAAAGTTTCATTGGCTTGCGATTGATTTCAACTACTTATTCAACATTTTTTTTACAATGAAACCAAAAGTAGCATCAATTTTACCTTGAACTCCATTGATGAGGAAACAAAGAACCCACCCTTAGTTGACTAGTTGCTATATAATTTTAGAATTTGAACACCATTAGAAGTGGAAATGCACGGGCTACTTCTAAGGGTTTTCATGCTACTTCTAATGGTGGTGTGAACACCATTAGAAGTGCAGAGATTAAAATCGAATCTCTTACCAAGGCTACAATGAAATGGTTGAAATCAAATGCCTATTCCTCTTGATGCTTGCTCAGGTTTGAGAATGGTAATGTGGAAGAGAAGGAGATGCCAAAAATTATAGGCTAGATGCATATAGGGGGTGTCGACATTCAACTTCCCTCCTTATAGCACCTCCTTCAGCACTCCTTTTCTCACGGACTATGACAATATGAAATAAAATGAAATGTATCGTAAGGCGGGATATATGTATAAAATTTGACTTTTTTTTTCTTCTATTCCCATGTTCATCAGAATTATGACCCCTCTTTGGGGTCGTAATTCTGACCAATACGGGGATAGAAGCAAAAAAAATCAAAATTTTCTTCTATAAACTGACCATGGAAAATCATTTTATAACTTGGTCAGAAATGTTGGTCTAAAAAGGGGGTTAAATGTACTAGTGGCAATAGGGAATTCATCCACTTGTCTTCACAAGGATGGTATGACCCAAGGTTGTCCACTCGATTTACATGAATACATACATGAATTGTATCATCATCATGGTCTAAACAAATGATGGAATCAAGAAATAATTTAAAGCACAAAGGAAGGGTTGGAGGAAAAATCCACTCCAAAACACTCAAGCATGCAAGTTGAGAAACACAACCATAAGCCCCAAAACTAAACCACTTGATAGGTCACTATGCCAAGAGAATGGATTCCCATACAATCCATCACGTATATCATTAGAACATTAGGAAGACTCACAATGATCAAAACAACAATGAACTCAATTTTTGACAAAATCTGATAAAGTACGACAATCAACAATTTAGTATCAAAAGGGCATATTTGAATTACAATAAAAGATGATCGGGATGTCCTATAGCCATTATATTTTTAAAATAATACAATAGACATTAAATAATACCAAAATCACTCACTCATTTATGTCCAATAAAGTTTTAGACATATTCTAGATGGCACACAAAATGAGAAAAATCCAAAATACCTAAAATTCAAACATATAAGAATTCAATGAAATTAAAACCCATTTTCCCTTAGGGACCCAACATCCCAAATCTCAAATAAAATTACATTTCCATGCACTTCATAGAAATTTGACAGTATAACTACGCTAAAACCCCAAAAACCAAATGAGAAAACACACAGTTGTTCAATTGAGTGATGAAATAATACACAAATGTGGGGGAATGTTAATTCTTATCCCACCAATTTAAAGAAAATAATTTTATATGAAGAGATGAAGTATGAAATAAATGGTAAGATACCCTACCTCAAACATATGGAGAAAACCTGAAACGCAAAGTAAAAATTCAAGGCTTGACGAAAATGGTTGACATATTTGACAACATGGAGCAATCTTGAAAGGAATCCAACAAGTCACTTCTCATGAAGATCTGATGCCCAAGTCAAACACAATGAGCAAACGAGTGATTTTCTTCAAGAAGGTTTGGAGCAAAATCCAAATTCTCACAAGATAATAACATGAGAAGTGAGTGAAAAGAATTCACTTTTCCACATAAGAAGCACTTTTCAAAAGTGACTTATAAAACATATCATTAAATATTTTAATGACCTATTTACCCTTTCTCCCCAAATAAAATAAAAATCAACATTTTAAATGAAGTCCTTTCACGACAACTGTAGGAACTCTAAATGCACAGACAGTCACTGGTCTATCACAAATGTAATATGAATCTAGATTTACCAATACATACCCAAGGGAATAATATCATAATAATCATATATGTTGTCCATACAGGGACATTAACATTGGCTCAATATGAAAGGCCAAAGCTACTACCTCCTATGTCATTGTCAGAGATATAAACACACTCAAATATTGCAACTTGGGTGGAATGTGTTTGGTACTTGTTCACTGAAACAAGAAAACATCAAGTGTAGATGCTCATGATATAGATAGCCAAAGCACATAAAATACATGATAACAAACAACGAAAAAAAGAAATACATCATGTGGATCTCATGAACGAGTGACTATGACTTTGTCTCACTTCGTATCGGCACAAAGAGCATAATGCATAGCAATTGTGCAGTTAAGTAGTAAACATTATATCATTTGAATTAACATTGCATTTAAATTTAAAGAATTTAAATAAATCATTTTACAACTATTTTAAGAATAAAATATTGAAAGTAAATAATTCATATATCCAACAACATATAAGGCACATTATGAATCAATGAGTCCAATAAAATCATCGGGATATACAATCAATAGTCTCGAATGCAAAATAAACTAGATATCATGTCACATCACTAGCACCATCATGAAAATATGATCAAATTGAAACAACAACACAATCTATCCATCTATCATAGCCAAGATATTGGGAACAAAAAATAATGAATTGTCATTGATGCATCTCATCATGCAGATAATCACATAATAATAAACACGAGTATATCTCGAATCAAAAACACCATGGAATAGAATGAAAACATGGGAGGCACTACATATCCCTTCAAACACCACTCTAGAAAATTCTCAGTTTTGATTAGGCTCTTCAATCTTCCTCCAAAATATTGGAATTTTCAATCTCTAAGGAATTTAGGGGATTCCCTTGTCACTTTATTAGAAATTGATTAGGAGATTGTAATTTTGATTGAGTTAGAAACTAATTCTAAAAATAGAAGGTGGATACTAAATATTTTGGTCAAAAAATAGGCTAGGGGTGATCTCTAGAGTGATTAGTGTCAAGATCCAATGGTGCTAGAGGAGAGTTTGTTACAAACAACCCATTTAGGGGTCAATAAGGAATCTACATAAGAAGTCTCTAACTGATCCAATGTGGGTCTTCGAGTAGTATGAAGCAATGTGAAGATGATTTAGCACATTTTGGCAGCAATCATGAACCATATGAAGATGATCTAGAGGCGCATGACAAAAACTGTGCATATTAGTTCAATGATGATCTATGCTTAGTTAGGAAGAGTCCAAAGTAGTCTAAAGGTGACAAAAGTGAGAAAACAAGAAAATTCAAAAATCTATTTTTTGGTATTTTCTATATTTTTAGTAAATCACATTTTTGAATGTCTTCAGAGAATAATTTGCAATTTAATGTTTTGTTGGTTTCTTAGAACGACTTCCAAAGGCATGGTTTTATAAGTAAGGCTCAATTAAATCATATTTATATCATTCCAATCTCATTGTTCATGCAAGATCATGTTGCAACATTATCTTGTGGTTGGCATCATTCTTGGTTTATATTTGATGTTTTTAGCTTTTTGATAGGTTCTAAGTTATGTTTCTAACATTATAATATGCTCACATTATATAAAATCTTTTACCATTTTTACTACAAGTTATAATGTACTAGCATTATAACAGGAGAATGTTATAGATTCTATTGATTTTTTTTCAATCACTAGAAATTTGTGAAAGGGAAGAGAGAGATAGAGAGAGAGGGGGAATGAGTGAGAGAGATGTACACCAATACCCTCCACTTTAAATCTTATATAATTAATTATAAACCCTAAACTCTATACTAATACCCTAAATTATAAACTAAATACCCTAAATACTACACCTCAACTCTAGATATCTTATACCATCAATCCTAAACCCAACACCGTCAACAATGGTTCTGTAATCACCTAAAATTGGTCAACATCAAATCAAGTGAGAAACTAAGGCAAAATCAAAGCATTAATTGCACTCAAGGAAAAATCCAATAATTAATTGAAAATAAAAAAGCCAAATAAATTAATTAAATCAAATAAATTAAGATAAATCAATTAATTGTACAATTAATCTAATTAATTGTATAATTCAATTAAAAATTAAATAAACCCATTTAAGGGGTACACATGGCTAAACAAATCATTTAAATTCAATTAGTCAATTCCTAATTTCCCTCACCCACCACATGGGAGGAAAATACTTCAACCAATGTAGGAATTAAGGATTGGGCTCACATGGATCAAGCTAAAATCGAATCTCAATCACTCATAAGGTGAGAGCATCTTGACCACTCATTTTCTCTCTTTGTCCCAAGCTCTAAGGACAAGCCATTTAAATTGTCTATAACGATGAAACCATGGACTTAACTCAAACTCAATCATGCTTAACTCAACTCCACCCCCTATGCTTGCAAAAATCTATAAAAGCAAGGTTAAAATCAAGAGAATGGATCCACACATCTGAGAATTGCATCAAACCTCTTAACATTTTAAGCTAGAAAAGGCATTTTAGAATAATTTGAGCATTGTTTTGAATAAAATAGGCTTGAATTCTTAATCATTTAGCTTCATTCTGATTTTAAGGTTGTCACTAATGGAGGTTTGCAGAGAGCTTATCATTAACATACTTAAATAGAGAGCCATAGAGTGCTCATTGACTTTATTTGCATTAAATAGCTCATTAATTATGGTAATTTAGTTTATTTGATCATTTATTGTTAAGCTAACCCTATGAAAGTACTTTCATTAGTACACAAAATGGCACCCACCATGGGGCATTAGGCCTCATTTGTTTAAATTTTGCAAAATTCACTAGGGATTTAGGATTTTCTACTTAACATCTATGTTTTTGATGCAGGAGCATCTTGGGTCCTTGGCAATCCTATGTCACCAAAAACATTTTGGAGTTTATCTATGTTGCTCGGTTTCTTCTTTGAATGAGTTGGTTGGTAGTTGGTCAGTTTCCTTTGGTTACCGAGTGTAGTCAGTTATCTCCTGGGTGGTCGGTTGTTTCACTGGTGCTTGGCAATGCTTGTCTGTTGCTCGGTCATCCTTGCTTACTGAGTAGTTTCTTTTGAGTTCCTGTTGAGCTGACTTGTGCATTTATGTTGGGTCATGGATTTAATGATGAAATCAATCATTGGGAAGTGTGTGGTCCCAGATCTGACCGTTCCTTCCATTGATTGTGGATCTGAATGCTGACTTAGTTCGGTAGACTTTGTATAAATGTAGTTGTTTGGTTGTAGTTTAGGAGGTAGTTCAAGTAGAACACAGAAGATAGTAAGATTAGAGATGGTTGATAGATCCTTGCATGTTTGAGGACTTCTGTAATTCATTGTAATATCTGGCCCTAACTGGGAAGGCCTTATAGCTCGACATGTATGATTCTATTGGTTGAAAATTAATGAAAGATCTTGCATTCTCTCTCTTACTACTATGTGTTGTTGCTTCTATGTGTTGTTGAGTAGGCTGGATCATTAGGGTGTGCCATTGTTTGGCCCCTCGTGGTCCTGTCCTTGCATTAGGTGGTATCAGAGCGAGGTGAGATCTTGGTCTAGGTCTATGGATCTGGGTTTGTAGGTTCCTCTTGAGAAGCCCTTGTTGATTGTTGTGGGGTAGTAGATTGCATTCTAACCTGCAATTGCACAGGGTTGTCAAGATGGTTCATGGGAGGCGAGATGCAAATCCAAGATTGGCAGATATGCTAAGGCAGATTGCTGCTAGACTAGAAGCCATTGAAATAGCCCAAAGAAGAGGCAGATATCTTGAAGATGTTAGTGATGATGAAGTTGAGGAAGAAAAGGAAAATGCAGAACCTGCACCTGTTATGGATCAAGGTGAAGAAATATTTTTGAAGGCTTTGACAAGTCTGAAGTCTACACCACATTTCAATCCTCCTGAGTATGGTGGAAAGCTAGATTCTGATGAATCGGTGGACTGGATCACTGAGATGGAAAAGTATTTTGAGTATGAAAACATTCCTGAAGACAAGAAAGTGAAGATTGCAAGCACAAAGTTGAAAAGCCATGCATCCTTATGGTGGGAACATTTTCAATTGGATCAAAAGAGGAAAGGCAAAGACAAGATCAAGGTATGGAATAAAATGGTGAATAAGTTGAAAGAAAAGTTCTTACCTTGTGATTATCAGATTAACCTAGTTCGGCGAATGCAAAGTTTAAGGCAGAAAGATAGCTCGATAAAAGAATATAATAAGGAATTCCATAGCTTAGCTATCAGATCTGGACATGATGAAGATGATGTGGAAAGAATTGGTAGATACCTAAATGGTTTGAGAGTTTCCATCCAAGAGGAAATTAGTTTGGTCAAGTTGGAGAGAATTGAAGAGGCTTATCAATTTGCATTGAAGGCTGAGGAGAAATTGAACAAGAGACATGAGAAAAGACAAAGAGGTCGAGGTGGTACATTCCCTAGAGGAAGAGGTAGATCTAATGGTGAAAATGGTAGATCTGAACCAGAAAAGACAAATCTAGACAAAGGCAAGACTGAGTGGAAAGGTGAAAGTTCATCTAGAGGCAGAGGTAGTAACTACCGAGGTGGTTATAGAAAAGGAAGTTTCTGAGGAACTTGTTACAATTGTGGAGAAGGACATAGATCTTTTGAATGTACACATGCTAGTAAGAAGGTTGATAGAAGTAGAAATGCTTTGGTGCAAGAAGAGTCACCGAATGAACCTACGAAAGAAAATAACTTGATGGTAAGGAGAGCACTGTGGAATGAAAGCAAAAAGGAAGATCCGGAAAGGAAAAGTTTGTTCAAGAGAAGATGTAGAGTTTCTGAGAAAGTTTGGAAGGTAATCATTGATAGTGGTATCTCAGAGAATCTGGCATTTGAAGAGATGGTCACAAAATTGCAGTTCGAAAGGTTGGCACATCCGAAGCCCTATCAGATTTCATAGATCAAAGATGAGCATACACTCTTGGTAAGTGAACAATGTTATGTGAATTTGAAGATTGGAAAGTAATATGTGATATCACGCCTATGGATTGTTGTCATATTTTGTTGGGTAGACCTTGGCAATATGATAAACATGCTATATATGATGGGAGATTGCATAAGTATACTATTGTGGCTGATGGAAAGAAAAAAATCTTGTTACCATTGATGGAAGAACCTGTTAGTAATGTTTTCACTTCTATGAAAGTTTGTTTGATGGAGGGAAGAAAGTTTGTTAACTCTTTGAAGAAGAATGATGTATGTTTTGATGTGATTCCTAACAAATCGAGTAAGAAAATAGAGGATAGTGTTCCCGAGGAGATTAATAAGTTACTCACTGAGTATAATGATATCATTTTTTATAATGTACCTGATGGTTTTCCACCAAAAAGAAGTATTGATTATTGCATGGATCTAATCCCTGGAGCTAGTTTACCGAACAAGGCACCTCATCGGTTGACACCTACTGAGAATCAAGAATTGAACCGACAGATTCAAGAATTGCTGGAGAAAGGTTTGATTGGAGAAAGTTTGAGTCCTTGTGTAGTACTTGTTGTATTGGCACTAAAAAAGAATGGAGAATGGAGAATGTGTACTGATTCTAGAGAAATCAATAAGATAATAGTGAAGTATAGGTTTCCTATACCGAGAATGGATGATATAATGGACAGTTTGACTGGAGCAAAGTATTTCACCAAAATTGATTTGAAAAGTGGGTATCATTAGATCAGAATTAGAGAAGGTGATGAATGGAAGACTGCTTTCAAGACAAAAGAAGGTTTGTATGAGTGGTTGGTTATGCCTTTTGGTTGAACTAATGCACTGAGTACTTTTATGAGGCTGATGAATGAAGTTTTGAAGAAATTATTGGGTAAGTTTGTGATTGTATATCTTGATGATATTCTGATATTCAGTAAGACCAGAGAAGAACATTTTTTGCATGTTAGACAAGTTTTGTAGAGATTGAAAGAAGAAAAATTGCTAATAAATCTGAAAATGTGTTCATTCATGAAAGAGGAGATTGTGTATTTTGGATTTGTGATCTCAGCTGATGGTTTGAAGATGGATCTTGAAAAGGTTGAAGCTATTTTGAATTGGCCTACACCTTTGAATGCTAGTGAGGTAAGATCATTTCATAGTTTGGAAAGTTTTTACCAAAATTTCATAAGGAATTTTAGTTCAATATGTAATGCTATGACTGAGACTATGAGAGGAGATAAAAGGGAATTCAAGTGGACACATGGAGCTGATAAAAGTTTTGAGACTCTGAAGTAGAAGGTTACTGAATTACCTATTTTGGCCTTACCTGATTTTAGTAAGGTATTTCAAGTGGAATGTGATGCAAGTGGAAGTGCAATTGGAGCTGTGTTGAGTCAAGAAGGTAAACCTATTGCTTTCTTTAGTGAAAAGTTGAATGATGCTAGAAGGAAATATTTTGTGTATGATCAAGAATTCTATGCTATTGTTCAAGCACTAAAGAAATGGAGACGTTATTTGATACCGAGTGAATTTGTGTTGTATACTGATCATAAGGCTTTACAATATTTGGGTAGTCAGAATAAGTTGAATCAGAGACATATGAAATGGGTTGAGTATTTTTAGAGTTATACATTTGTGATAAAGCATAAGAGTGGAGTCACTAACTGAGTTGCTGATGCATTGAGTAGAAGAAGATCTTTGATGACCGAGATGAAAATTGAAGTTCTTGGTTTTGATGAGATGATAGATTCTTATGAGTTTGACCCTGATTTTTTTGAGCCATGGAGAAAGTGCAGATCACCTATTCAAGATCAACAAGATACTAAATGGGATGAACATTTTATTCAAGAAGGTATGTTGTTTAAAGGTATTCAGTTGTGTATACCGAGAGGAATAATGAGAACTAATTTGATAAAGGAGAAACATAGTAGTGGTTTGGTTGGACATTTTGGTATTGATAAAACATGGAATTTGCTTAAGGAGAAGTACTATTGGTCGTAATTGTATAACGATGTTCTGGAATTTGTGAAAAGTTGTGGAATTTGTCAAGTTGCAAAAGGAGAAAGTCAGAATACTGGATTGTATGTACCAATTGTTGTACCTAAGAAACCTTGGATTGACATCAGTATGGATTTTGTTCTTGGCTTACCGAAGACATTAAGAGGTAATGATTCTATATCTGTTGTTGTGGATAGATTTTCTAAGATGGCACATTTTATACCTTGTAGAAAAACATTAGATGCAGTACATGTAGCAGATCTTTTCTTTAAGGAAATTGTCAAATTGCATGGATTACCGAGGAGTATTATCTCTGACCGAGACAATAAGTTTGTTGGATACTTTTGGAAGACCCTTTGGATGAAATTTGGCACTGAGTTGAAATATAGTTCTACATTTCACCCACAAATCGATGGACAGATTGAAGTTGTGAACAAAAGTTTGGAAAATCTTTTGAGATGTTTAGTTGGAGACACACCGAGTAATTGGGATTCTATATTGGCACAAGCAGAGTTTGCATACAATAATTCAGTGAATAGGAGTACTGGAAAGACACCCTTTGAGATTGTGAATGGCACATAGCCAAGAGGTATATCTGATTTAAGAGACATTGCTGATGAAAATAAGAGAAGTGCTGAAGGAGTAAAATTTGTTGAGTACATGAAGACATTGCATGAAGATGTGAAGCTAAAGCTAGAAGAGACTAATCATAAATACAAAGACAGAGCTGATAGATCAAGGAGACATAAAATTTTGATGTTGGTGATGAAGTGATGGTTCATTTGAAGAAAGATCGATTTCCTGTTGGAACACATGGGAAACTAAAAATGAAGAAATTTGGACCTTGCAAGATTTTGAGGAAATTTGACAGTGGAAATGCATATGAGATTGAGTTACCTGATGACATGGACATATCACCTATTTTCCAACATTGCTGATTTGTATGAATATCATGAACCTAACAAAGAGATGGCAATACCGATAGAGTATCCTAAGAAGTAGAAAGAGGAAGTTGAACAAATTTTGGAGCAAAGAATTGGCAAAAGTACAAGAGGAAAACAATATATGGAATATGTGGTAAAGTGGAAGAATAGACCAATGGAAGATAATTCATGGATTTCATAGTCTGATTTGGATGCAGCTCACATCATACATACCAAATGATTCAGAGAATCATTTCAAAATAACCCCAAATGTCTAATGCAGGAGCATCTTGGGTCCTTGGCAATCCTATGTCACCAAAAACATTTTGGAGTTTGTCTATGTTGCTCGGTTTCTTCTTTGACTGAGTTGGTCGGTAGTTGGTCGATTTCCTTTGGTTACCGAGTGTGGTCAGTTATCTCCTGGGTGTTTGGTTGTTTCACTGGTGCTCGACGATGCTTGTCTGTTGCTTAGTCATACTTGCTTACCGAGTAGTTTCTTTTGAGTTCCTGTTGAGCTGACTTGTGCATTTATGTTGGGTCATAGATTTAATGATGGAATCAATCATTGGGAAGCGTGTGGTCCTAGATTTGACCGTTCCTTCCATTGATTGTGGATCTAAAGGTTGACTTAGTTCGGTAGACTCTTGTATAAATGTAGTTGTTGTTAGGATTAACAAGGCATAAATAACAATTATGTGCAAATATAACTAATATTAGAAAACAATAAACCATACAAAAGAGAACACAAGACACAAAGATTTAATGTGGTTCACCCAATCCCTGGGCTACGTCCACCAACAGCGAGTCCAATATTATTATTATCCAGTGATTACAACTTGATTACAATGTGTAATCCCTTACAGCTCAATTCCACCGCAAGTACAAAAATCATACATCATAATGAAATCCCTAACCCTAAGCCAATATAACAATGCTTATGTCGGTTAACAAGTTAACCCTAAAATACTTGACAAGTCAACCTAGGAAAAGGCTTGACAAGTCAACCTAGGGAAATGTTTGACGTGTCAACTCAAAAAAGCTTGACGAGTTAACCCCAAAAAAATTTTTTTGGGGCGATGCCCTGAACCCCATGATGAATGAAAAGTGTATAGTACTTTCTTGGATAGTACTTTCCTGATCAGTCACCACAAGCTAACAATCTCCCACTTGGGGACTGATCAGACTCCACACCAAACAACAATCTCCCACTTGGAGACTGATCTTGTAGCTAAACCGCTACCCTATGAGGCTCCCACTGGATCCAACCACCCTGGACTCAACTGTCCCTTTATTTTATTCAGTCTAGAAGACCAACTGAAACTGAACATGAGTTCAACTTCCCTTGTTACTACCTTTGTAAACATATCTGCTGGATTATCATCAGTATGAATCTTTTCCAGCCTTAACTTCCCATCATCCAAAACTGACCGAATGAAATGATACCGCAACTGTATGTGTTTTATCTTGGAGTGCAAAGAAGAATTCTTTGCAAGATGAATGGCACTTTGGCTATCTATATGTAGAAAATTATCCTTTTGTGGATGTCCCAATTCTTTCATGAAGAATTGAAGCCATATCATCTCCTTCGCTGCCTCTGTAGCAGCAACATACTCTGCCTCTGTAGTGGATAAAGCAACCACCTTTTGTAGTCAAGAAATCCAACTCATTGCTGTCCCACCAACAGTAAATATATAACCTGTAGTACTCCTCCTGCTATCTATATCTCCTACCAAATCTGAGTCAGCATAGCCTTGTACAGTAGTAGTAGAACCCCAAAAGTGTAAACACTTACTGGATGTACCTCTCAAATATCTGAGAATCCATTTGACTGCATTCCAATGCTCAATACCAGGGTTACTCATATATTGGCTAACGACTCCCACTGCGTGTGCAATATCTGGCCTAGTACATACCATAGCATACATTAAGCTCCCTACAGCTGAAGCATAAGGTACCTTAGACATTTTAGTCTCTTCTTCTGGTGTCTTGGGACACGTATCCTTAGTCAATTTCAAATGACCAGGCAAAGGTGTGCTGACAGCTTTGGCATTTTCCATAGAGAAACGTTGCAACACCTTCTCAATATAATTAGCCTGAGATAGAGATAATTTCCTATTTTTCCTATCTCTGCAAATTGTCATACCAAGGATTTGTTTTTCTACCCCCCAAATCCTTCATAGCAAAAGATTTTGCTAACTGTTGTTTCAACCCCTTAATATGATCCATGTTAGACCCAGCTACAAGCATATCATCAACATATAAACATAAAATAATGTAGTTGTCATCATCCAACCTCTTAAAATAAACACAATGGTTAGAATGACACCGACTATATCCATGCTCATTCATAAAAGTGTCAAATTTAATATACCATTGTCGAGGTGCTTGCTTCAAGCCATATAAACTTTTTTGCAATCTGCACACCAAATTCTCCTTACCCATGACCTCAAATCCTTGTGGCTGAACCATATATATTTCTTCATCCAAATCACCATGAAGAAAAGCTATTTTAACATCAAGCTGCTCTAAATGCAAATCTTTAGTAGCCACAATACTTAAAATAGTACAGATAGAAGTCATTTTAACAATAGGAGAAAATATCTCATCAAAATCAATACCATGTTTTTGTGCAAATTCTTTTACGACTAATCTGGTTTTAAATCTTTTCTTACCTCCATCCTCTTCTTTTATCCTGTAAACCCATTTATTCTGTAAAGCCCTTTTACCTACAGGTAACTTACATAAATCCCATGTTTGATTTTTCAACAAAGAGTCCATTTCATTTGTCATTGCAGACTCCCACTGAAGCTTTGTATCCACCTACACAGCTTCATTATAACATTCAGGTTCACCAGCATCTGTTAACAAAATAGAATACAAAGATGGAGAAAATCTTTCTGGAGGTCTACTTAGCCTTGTTGACCATCTAACATTCATTGGTGTGTGTGGTATTTGTTGTTGTTGTTGTTGTGGAGGATAAGGAACTACTGGAACATGAACTTGTGGAGTATCATCCAGTACTACATAATCATTTTCTTTCTTCTCATGTTGTAGCAACAGATCTTTGTACAATACTTTCTCATTGAATATGACATCCCTGCTTCTTACAATTTCATGATTATCAAAATCCAAAAGCCTATAACCAAATTCATCAATGCCATATCCAACAAATACACATTTCTTTGACTTAGCTTCCAGCTTGGTTCTATTTTCAGAATCTATAAGTGCAAAAGCTTCACAACCAAAGGTTTTGAGAAAAGAATAACTCACCTTCTTACCACTCCATGCTTCCTCTGGAATACCACAGTCCAAAAGAGTAGAGGGGCCTCTATTGATTAAATAAACAACAGTGTTCATAGCCTCTGCCCACATATTTTTGGGCAGCCTAGAATGCAACCTCGTACTCCTTGCACGCTCCATTATTGTCCTGTTCATGCGTTCAACCACTCCATTTTCTTGTGGAGTCCTTGGTATAGTTTTCTACCTACGAATACCATTAGAGGAACAATATTCTTCAAATTTTGTGCTGCAATACTCACCACCATTATCAGATCTGAGACAACTTTCATAGAAATCCATATTGACACATTTCAGACCAGGTAAAACTTTCTTTGAATGAAGTAATTTCATACCTTTTTCACTCATGTGCTCGAGTCTGTTGTGCCATAGTGCTGTGTCAGAATCTACAGCAATGGTTTGATGTTCTTCCTGCTCAACTGCAGCCACTGTTCCTGAACATTCATTTTCTTTTGAAACAATTAAAGTAGAAGGAACAGTATGACCTGTACAAAGATATAAGGTGCCTACTTTCACACCTTTTGCTACTACTAAGGAACCTTTTGAAACCTTCCAATTTCTATCATTAAAAGTAACTGTGTAACCCTCATCACCCAGTTGCCCTGCTGAAATTAAATTTCTACTCAGCCTTGGAACATGTCTTACCTCTTGTAGTAGCCAATGAATCCCATTCTACAACTTAATCTTGATTTTTCCTTTTCCAACAATTTGACAGGGTTTATTATCTCCCAAATAAACTAGCCCAAAATTCCCTTGGACATAATCAACAAAATAACCTCTATGGGGTGTAGCATGAAATGAAGCCCCCGAATCTAACACCCATGAATCATCAACATTTTCTAAAGACAAAATCAAAGCATCCTCTTCGGATTTGTTACTTACCACATTTGCCTCCTTGTTTCCATCATTTTTGTCTGCTTGATCTTTCTTCCAAGACCAACAATCTTTCTTCTTATGTCCTAGTTTTCCACAGTGCCAACAATCATTTGGCCCTTTGGATTCAGACCTCTTTCCCTTTGATTTGCCTCTTGATTTCCCATGATTTCTAGAGTTGTTTCCTTTATCTCTTGTTCTGCCTTTGCTTTCTGCATTCAATACACTACCCGATGTGGATGCCCCTGAGCTTTTCCTATGAATTTCCTCACTTAGAATAACACCAATAACACCATCATATTTTAGGGCATTAGAACCAGAAACAGAATTACTAACAGCCATTACCAAGCCATTCCAGCTTTCTGGCAAAGAACACAAAATCAAGAGAGCCCTAACCTCTTCATCAAAAGTAATTTTAACTGAGGTTAATTGACTTGTAACTGTATTAAAGTCATTCAAATGATCAGTGACGTATCCACCTTCTACCATTTTCATATTAAATAAACGCTTCATAAGAAATACCTTGTTTGAAGCTGAAGGCTTTTCATACAACTTTGCTAGGGTTTCCATCAGATCTTTAGCTTTCATTGCTCCAATAATATTAAATGCCACCAATTGTGCTAGGCATAAACAAATACTCCCCAGTGCCTTCCTATCCAAAATATCCCAATCTTCCTGAGACATTTCTGCCTCTTTCTTGGCTATTCCCTCTAATGGCCGCCATAGATCCTTCTGATAGAGATATTCCTCCATTTGCATCTTCCATAACTGGAAGTTCTGCCCATTAAACTTATCAACCTTTAGCCTACCCTCGTCTGCCATTTCTCCCACTTAACCGAGAGAATCTCCCACTAACTCGTGAGACCTGCTTCAGAGAATAGATGAAAGAACAAATGAAATAACCTCGTTCTGATACCACTTGTTGGGATTAACAAGGCAGAAATAATAATTATGTGCAAATATAACTAATATTAGAAAACAATAAACCATACAGAAGAGAACACAAGACACAAAGATTTAACGTGGTTCACCCAATCCCTGGGCTACGTCCAACAACAGCGAGTCCAATATTATTATTATCCAGTGATTACAACCTAATTACAATCTATAATCCCTTACAGCTCAATTCCACCGCAAGTACTAAAATCATACATCATAATGAAATCCCTAACCCTAAGCCAATATAACAATGCTTATGTCGGTTAACAAGTTAACCCTAAAATACTTGACAAGTCAACCTAGGAAAAGGCTTGACAAGTCAACCTAGGGAAATGTTTGATGTGTCAACTCAAAAAAGCTTGACGAGTTAACCCCGAACCCCACGACGAATGAAAAGTGTACAGTACTTTCCTGATCAGTCACCACAAGCTAACAATTGTTTGGTTGTAGTTTAGCAAGTAGTTCAAGTAGAAGATAAAAGATAGTAAGATTAGAGAAGGTTGGCAGATCCTCGCATGTTTGAGGACTTATGTAATTCATTGTAATATCTAGCCCTAACCGGGAAGGCCTTACAACCCAACATGTATGATTCTATTGGTTGAAAATTAATGAAAGATCTTGCATTCTCTCTCTCACTGCTTTGTGTTGTTGCTTCCGCATGTTGTTGAGTAGGTTAGATCATTAGGGCGTGCCATTGTTTGGCCCCTCTTAGTCCTACCCTTGCGTCAGTTTTACAGGTGAAGTTGCACATTTGAGCATTCCTACAACACATCTGAGCATTCTTTCAACTCATTTGATGTCTGAAACAATGCATGCAAAGTAAAGCTTTGCACATTTATATGGCCAAACAATGCATCCAATACTTTCTGTCTTCTATCTTATATTCTTTTAGTGCTTTTACCTTGATTCCGGAGTGCATCCAAACGTTCCTGCTACTCTTTTAATATTTTCTTTATGCGCATTTGATTGATAAAGTAGCACATTTAAATTATGTTTCAACGCATTTAATTAGTTCTGCAACACATTTAAGGTTTTAAATAGCGCATTTAAGCATTTTTGTTGCGCTTTTGACTTTTTTGCAAATTTAATAAATTTGACAGTCAAAAATGTGTTCTCTGTGTTTTTTTGATGACAGGACATAAAAAAAATAAAAAATCCAAAGACACAAAATAACAGAGAAGACAAGGCTATTGCGAAAAGGATCAACAAAGAGAACATAGCCCACATAAATAACATTTTGGAGGATTCCAAGAAAGAAGGTAAGGATTATGAACGTTATTTGCAAATAATTGATGCTTATAAATCAAAATTCGTATCCTTAAATTGGATTTTCATACATTGATCATTTTGGTTAAAATTGAAAATGAAAGGCTTAAAGTTCAATTTTGCTTGATTTCCCTCACTTTTCTTGGTTGTGTTGGACTAACAATTTTGAAGAGGAGGCAAAGGAGCTGGAACAATCACCAGTAGGTGAGTGAAATAATGAAAAATTTAATAAAAAAATGCCCCTATCCTTTGCTAGCTTCGAAATAAGGTAAGCCTTCATCCTTTTGTGAATTTTTGCTTAAATTGTGGCATTTTCACTTTGAATCTAGTAATTACAAGCCTATTATTGTTTGAGAGATTTGGTAATAGGCCTATTCTCTTCACTTTTGAAGTGAATCAAAATGCCAAACCTACCAAATTTATTGATTCAAAGAAAGGCTAAGGAATAAACAAGCACTAAATTTAAAGCCTATTGTTTGTGGAGGAGAGTACAAATACTTGATTCCCATTAGATTAGAATTCTTGGTTAATTAAACATTGCTAATTGTGCTTGGGAGTGAAAAATAGTAGGGATATTCTCTTAACCTTTTGGTGAATCAAACTCCTAAACCTATCTTTTCACTTCACTTATTTTCTTTCAAATGAACATGCTAGAACTTTAGTGGGCTTGCCTCTTGAGAATTTGCCTTAACGAGACCGGTGAGAGGGACAACCCAAAGTGGGATACGATTGTCTTTGTCGTAATCATCCAACCCACTATAAAATAAAATGCATTCATCCTTAATGAGGTGAATGGAAAAATGATATCAAGTATTGAACTTCCTCGAGTAGTCCTTCGGGATTGTGCAAAACTCTGATATACCAGTGGTGGGAAGCCCCTAATTGTTGTGGGATGAAACTTGGTATTTCTTTTGAACGAAATTATTACTAGTACTTTGCTAACTTAGAAAGCCTGCCTATTTAGAACCATGTTTACAAACCAATTTGACAAATAGGTAGATTGTTTGGAGTTACTTATTGTTCAAAAATCCATGATAACGTTTGAAACATTTCAAACACTTTGTGTTTAGAGGGATAAAAATAGAAGTGTACTTGTGGTTGCTTTGTTTGAAGATACCTATATAAAGTGAAAAACATCCATTGAAAATAATCTTACATTTTTAAATATCTTCTTAAAAGAACAATCACCAAATTGGAAAAAAATAATTTGAATTGAACCTTTGTTGATGTCGGTTTTTACATGATCACATAAATTGAAGATATCCTTAAAAGAAAATGAAAATTGCACAACACAAGCGGTCCCTAAATTTGTATTTCAAACTCCATTTATTGAAATCCAAGAACAAGAAGATAGTCTCCCTAACCTATTTGAGGAAAGAGCCAATTCAATGGCTAGAAACAACAAATTTTATGACTATGTTCATGGAGGTAATAATGAAGATCAAGGAGAAAATAACCAAGGAAACCAAGGGAGAAAGGAAATAATCGAAGATAAAGGCAATAGGGCTGCCCAAGATCCTAAATTCCTTGAGATAATGGAAAAAAAATTAGAGAGAAATAAGGAAAGATACTTCCTTAACCTAGCCCAATCAAGGGTAAAACTTCCTCATGATTACGATACCACAACACTAAGAAAATATGAGGAAGAGAAGAATCCTTTAGGTGCTATGAATAAACAACTCAAAATGTTTCAAGCATAAATTGACACCATGAAGAAAGCAACTGAACCAAAACCTTTTTCCATTGAGGCTTTATGCCCATTTTCATTTGATCAAAATTTGGTTATGGTACATTTCCCACCCAATGTGGTCTTCCCTAGATACGATAAATATATGGGTAAATCAGACCCACAAGACCATCTAAGGGAATTTTGTGCTTTGAGTACAGAATTCATACACAATACTACTTATTTAATGAGGCTATTTCCAAGAAGCTTAGGAGGGCAAGCAATGGAGTGGTTTTCCAAGTTACCACAAGGAATCAAAACGTTTGAAGATATATAGCCTCAAAATTTGTGACTCACTATTCTTATAACATAGAGCACAAAATCACCATGCTCAACCTATGCGAGATAAAACAAAGAGATGGTGAGTCTATTCTACGGTTTCTCCAAAGATGGAGAACTGGTTTTGCATGATACCCTCGAAGTATACCTAAAAAATAAAAGATGGAGATTTTCATGAACAACCTAAACATGGAAATGAACTATAGACTTCAAGTTCAATGTCCCCCAACATTTGAAAAGATCATTGAAAACGGGATAAAAATTGAAGAAGTGTTGGTAAAAAGAGGCGAAATTAAACTATTTAAAGAAAACAAAGGTTATACCAACACCAACAATAACCATAATTTTAACAAATTATAATAATAACAAAGGAGCCAATTAAAATAATGATAAACCAAGGTTATGGTTGAAAAATACCAATAATAACCTTGTAAATGATGGGTTGTAGAAGCACACAACCTAAAGGCTACCCCTTTTAACTTATCGAGAGGGTCAAATCAAATACATAATGTCAATCAAACAACCAAGGCTCCTTTTAGTTATAGCATTGATCTCTTCTTTCACATCATACATTTCTACTCACATAAGGAACACCCTAAATCCTCTTTAGTTAGATCTTGCATTTGTATCCCTTCATGCTTTTGGGTTGTACAAGTCATATTTAGCCTAAGGATCATATTTTAGTATTTTATTATAATATTCAACTTTATAATTCTATTAATAATTCTAAAAATAATAGTTTTATTAGTTTTCTATGATGTTCCCCTTGTGAAATAGGAGTTGATAATGAATAATAATAATAAAATTATAATATAAATAAATAGATAAATAATTTAATATAATATAATATAATTACAATTTAATTAAGTTGATGAAAGGTCAAGAGATACATAATGAAGAGTTGTGACTCTCTCAACATAAAGTATAAATGAGGGAAGATTTCATTTGAAAGAGGATATAGGGGAAGGAAGAGAGAGGAGAGTATAGGATCTAAAGAAGAGTTAATGGAAGAAGGAAAAAATGTGAAGAAAATATGGAAGTGACTCTTTTAAAGGGAAACAATGATTAAGAGTTGTAACTCTTTCAAAGAATTGTAATTATGAAGGGGCGTGACTCTTCAAATGGATTGTAATTATGAAGGGTTGTGACTCTTTTAAAGGGACAATTATGAAGGGTTGTTCCTCTTGCCAAAAGGCGGATATGATGAAGAGGTGTGACCTCTTCCTCACATTGGAAGATATAAAGGGGAAGAAAGATCAAACGAAATGAAGGAAGAGGAGAAAGAAGAAGAAGGAAAGGAGGAAGAGCAAGCCAATGAAGAAGAAGAAGAGGAGGAGGAAGAAGGAGAAGAGGAAGAAGAAGGAGGAGAAGGAGGAAAAGAAGGAGGAGGAGGAGGAGGAGACAAAGAAGAGGAAGAGAAAGAAGAAGAATAAGAAGAATAAGAAGAATAAGAAGAAGAAGATTTCAACTCACACAACACTGTAGATCATTTCCAGCTCGGTTCGCCATTGATAGTTCCTTCTTTCCCAATTAAGTGATTTGAGGCTCATAGACTTAGCCAATGAGGACTCGAGCTCGCCGCATAGGAAACTCGATGGTTGCATCTCAAGGAGACAACGTCCGCATTATACAAGGGAAGTTCTCTCTCGATCCACGTTAAGTACCTTGCTAAAGATCTCCATATTTGTTCGGAACTTGCATCAATATAGATCACATGGGATCAATCCACGCCTTATTGAGTCCATTCATTCCGTCCATTAGATTATGGTTCGTGTCATTCCTAGGTCGTTGCACACCTAGAGTGATCTGTATACCTTCATTGTTATCAAGCTCAACTGTGATCTAAACTCCCGATAAGAGTTCAAAATTCGTGGCCAGTACACCCTCCCCCGCCCAACTCATGGCAACACCCTCAGCACCGATGCATCCCCTAAGCCCGCGAAGATGCACACATGAGGTTTCAATAATGACCTATTTCCGTTGCTCAAAGCTCCCCGATTCAAGGAACTCTAAGATCTCCTCATCACGCCAAAGTGTCATTTTTTAACATGACTTATTTATAACATTTCAATATTATTTTATCAGTATAATATTTATAGCATATCTTGTTATCAGTGTAACCATTACACCTTATTAGTGCAAGTGCTAGTTACAAAATATAGAAGAAAGCAACTAAACTGTAGAAGACTCAATAATTTTCTTATTCTGTACAAATATAAATTTTTAAGAAAAACAAAAAGAAAAATCTTAAAATTCGAACTTCCTTAAACATCATTTCCTAAAAATCCTATCTAAATTCAAATGCCTATCGACATGCCTATTACACTTCACTTGGCAATTTCTAGTTTTAAATAAACGTGTTCAATTTCTCCTTAAAATAGGGAATTAATACTGAAACTTGAAAACATGGACGCAATACCATTGCTAATTCTCGTTCTCTTTGACATATCCAGTTGCTGGCGGCCCAAGTGCGCCACGAGGACCGGCTGTTGTCTCTCAAACGTGGCTTGTTTTGAATGTTGATACCCACACAAATATTAAAAATAAATCCATACCTTGAAACCACGAACCGACAAAGTGCCTGCTTGTCAATGACACCAAATTTTCTGCCAGCAAAGCATTTACAGAGACATCTTCTCCGCAACTTTTTCTTCCCCCCTTCTGCGAAGCAGCGCTTAATAAATAAATAATATAATGCAATGGTTCTTTTACCAAATGCCCCCATGCCATCAATGGAATTTGCGAGGAAACCCCATCGCAAATTGTTTAGTGGTATACACTCCTGTGATTACCAGCGGTATAAGCTCCCTTGCCAATGCTTTTCATCTCGCCAGGACTTGCATGCCTCTCTCTGCCTATTTAAGCCCCCTCCTCCTCTTTCTTCTTCACACACCACACTTATCCCCTTCAAGTTCATTCTACACCTTATCTGCAATATACACGGCTAAAAATGGCTGTTTTAGCTTCTGAAAAGTTTGTCATTCACCTGCTGTTAATATGTATGGCGGCATTGTCTAGTACAATGGATGCCGCCGCTCGGCCCCTTTTCCACTGGAGAAAGCTGTCTGCCCTGGTAGAAGAGGTGCCTCTTGTTCTGCAATACCACAATGGCCCTCTCCTTACCACAACCCCCATTCTCAATCTCCATCTCATCTGGTACGGCAATTTCACGTCCGCCCAGCGTGCCATTGTGGGCGACTTTGTGCAGTCATTGGGAATCGAAAGCGGGAAGCAGGGTTCTCCCTCTGTCTTCACCTGGTGGAAAACAACAGAGGCCTACACAGGCTCTGCCCCTTCCCAATTAAGCCAAGCTCAGCCGTTTACTCGAAGGCTGGGGAAGCAGAAGCTGGACGAAGCTTATTCTCTCGGGAAGTCCCTAAAGAGAAGTGACATTGCCGTCCTGGTGGAGACTGCTATCGGATCCGGAGCTCTGCCTCCGCCCGAGATGAAGAAAAGTAATGGTGAGGTGGAGTTGTATTTGGTACTCACCTATCAGGATGTAATGGTGGAGAACTTCTGCAGTAGCTCTTGCGGATTCCATGACAGCAGCAAAGCGGGCACTGAATATGCATATGCGTGGGTGGGGAACTCAGAGACGCAGTGTCCTGGTCAGTGTGCGTGGCCATTTCATCAGCCAATTTACGGCCCTCAGAGCCCTCCTCTGTTGCCGCCTAATGGTGACGTGGGTATCGACGGGATGCTCATCAACATCGCGGCGACTGTCGCCGGAGCGGTGACGAATCCGTTCAAGTCAGGATACTTCCAGGGAGACGCCGCTGCTCCGTTGGAGGCGGTGTCAGCGTGTCCGGGCATGTATGGAAGCGGGGCTTATCCCGGTTACGCCGGTCAACTATTGGTGGACGAGACGACAGGCGCCAGTTACAACGCCCATGGCGTGAACGGCCGCACGTTCCTTCTCCCAGCAATGTGGGATCCCGCCTCACGATCTTGCAAGACCTTGGTTTAAACGAATTTGCGATAATGGCGGGCAGCGTTCTTTACACGACAGCTCAGGGCTTCTACTCTGGCTGTCATGATTCTTTATTCAAGTTTTATTCCTTGAGCCTATCTTTCGCTTCAATGTACAGTGACAAATAATAGGAAGCGAAAACAATCTCCAACATTTAACCTTATTGTACAAATGCAAACTTACTTTTTAAAATGAAAATTGAAGAGATTTGAATTTAGCACTATTTATACACTCATGATTACTTTATACACTTATGATTAAGTCATTGCATCATATTTTATATGAAAATTGTTTTTTAAATTAAATCAATGTATTATAAGAATATAATGAAGGATACGACAAAAAAAATTAAGTAAAAAAAATTGTTAAAGCAACACAAGAATTTTGAAAAATGGATTGTTGCACATTTTTTAACATAATAATGAGCACTTACAAAGACAAAGTTTATGTCATTCTATGCAACCATGAATGTTTAGTTATCGTATTTTAATCTATTGCAAATTTTTTAATTTTACTTGGCTCCATTGAATAAAGTTAGAGTTATATTATTTACAATGTCAAAAAAAGTATTACCAGTCAACATAGCACATAGCGTGTTAGTAGCTACTTGGATATTTAATAAAAAAAAATTGTCTTTCTGACCTCCAACAAAAACAAGACTTGCGATATATTTGAAAAGACAATGTTTACCACTTTAATTTCAAAATATCTAAATACAGATTCCTATAATAGTTACTCCCACATTTTTGTAATTTGTGAGAGTTTGGGCACATGATTGTAAAATAATTCAACTTTAAATCTATTTAAACTCTACTTCTCAAATTGGGGAAATGTCTTTTCTTTTATTTAATCAAAATTTCACACTTTTGATTATTATTTAAGTTACAATAGCCATATGGATTTGACACTTCAATCTTGAATGTATTTGGATAATAAAGGTTTTTTTATTAGATTAAGAAGACAACAATATCATAAGTAACAATTATATGAGCAACTAAAGTAGGATGAAAGAAAAAGAATCTATCAAAACAAAAAGAGTTACAACTATAAAAAGTCAATAGAACAAAGAGAGCCAACCAATCAATTAATGAAGTGTTCAATGGGAAGATGTCATAAAGCAAGGAAAACCCTATGAACCAAGCAAAGAACAAAAAATTAAACCACCTGATGGAAATCGACAGAACAACATTCCAATCAATGATATCAGGTTTCCACAATTCATAAATTGTAGAAATGTTGAAGTTTTCAAATTAGATTGTGTCAAAAACAATGTCTATCAAGATTTCAGATCACACTTAGTCAATTTCCTATCACCATTCAATTTTGTGTACATGCATATCAATAAATTTGTTAATAGTACCATGCATTCCTAGTATAAGGACATAGATTCCACTCAAATTTCCTCACTTTCTCAAGCTCTGGCATAACATCATTGTAGAATAATATTGTCAAACAAAACACCATAAAAGGTTAATTAAAAAAAGGAAAGTAGCTGAGAAAGAATCCTTGTCATATGAAGCTAGGAAATATAATATTTTTAGCTTTATGACCATGCCAAAAAATAATAGCTTCCTATATATTGACCATGGGAATAGTCCTCCAAAACTTGAAGTTCAACATTCACCACAATTATCATTTGTAACACACAAATGATTGGATTTGAGTTTGCAAATTGACCAAAATTATTTAAAGAATATAACTAGCACTTGCACCTTTGAGGGGTGCAATGGTTACACCAATGGTAAAATATATATCAAATGATGATATTGTGGTATATTAATGGATCTCTATCCCTCTCTATTTCTATGTCCATATGTCTCTCTCTAACTCACACACTCTCTCTATCCCTACCTTTATATCTTTCTTACTCACACATGTATAAACACTCAGTTTTTCTCCCTCCCTATCTCTATCTTAACTTACCCCTCCGTTTACCTTTCACCTCTCTCTATCTATATCTCATTTCCTCTATTTCTCGTTGATCTATCTATCTATCTATCTATCTATTTATCTATCGCCTCATATATCTTTATCATTCTATCTCTTCATATCCCCCCTCTCCTCTCCCCTCTTTTGTTTTCTCTCCCTCCTAATCCTTTCCTCTTTGTCTCTCCCTTCATATGACACACACAATCCCTATTTCTTATCTCTATCAATATTTTCACCTCTCTATCTCTCTTCTCTCTTTCTATAATTCATCTTACTCACTCCTCCCCCCCCTCTCTCTCTCCCCTTATCTCTCCCTATATCTCCATATCCCTCTAACTATCCTTTCCTAGATATGAAACAGACAACCTAGCTTTTTGAAATCAATAACTCAAAATTCTCCCTCTCTCTCTCTCTCTCTCTCTCTCTCTCTCTCGTATGTGTATATCTATTTGCATCTCTATCTCTATTTATCCATATTTCTTCTTCTATATATCACTCTATGTTTATCACGTTATTTTTTTGTCTCTCTCCACACCTATATAACTCCCCTTCCTACTTCTATCTCTATATCACTTCTTATTTCTATCTGCATCTTTTTATCTCCCTCCCATCTCTCCCTCATGCATGCACACGCACAACATCATCTTATAGTAAAATTAAAAAAATAAACTCTCAATAACAAAAATATCCTAAAATATTTGAATCTTCTTAAATTATAAATTTATCATTGATTAATTACAATAATAAGTGAAACAAATACTAACTTTAATAAAACTATATTTAGATATATTTAATTTTTCACTCTGATTATGTATCTTTTACATAATAAACAATAAAACAACTACTAATCAATTAAAAATAATTTAAATAACTTAAATTTTGTATCCTAAAGTAATTTTTTGAGTGTCTATTATAATAATGTTTATGAACGAAATAGTTCATCTTGGCGGAGAAACTGTTGTAATTAATTAAATAAACATGGGTGAACGAAGCTTTGTAACTTTTCAAAATAGTTGAGAATCACTGTGCACATTGGTTGCCGACAGTTTGTGGCAATCCACAGGAATCACCATTTTCCCGCGAGACTTTAGTTTTTTCGCTAAATTTGTCAGACATCTGACGGTGACAAAAATCCTCCGCCCTTTCTCCAGTACCTCGACTGGGCACATGTTTCATCATTTCCAATATAAAATTTGCAAGAAAAGAAGACAAGTCAGATTTCAGTATGAGAACGGATTCAAAAACCCTCATGGTTGTTTAGATTTTGGAAAATTTTCTAGTCACCCAGTACGATATGATCCAAAAATATGCAGGGCAGACAAAAATCCATCTTTAATTTTTACAGTATTGCATGGTTTCTTCAAATTCCTGAAGCAGAGCCCTCTCAAACCATTTCTCGGCCCAAATCATCAACACTCACAATCCAGAGCCCCTTCGTGCACCATCTCCTGGAATTCTATAGCTTGTGTACCGTTGTCCTACTAAGAAATCGTGAGCTGTTGAATATGAGAAATTGGGAGGAAATTGCTGAATTGTCATCCATCCGTTCAACACGTTCTTCACCATCATTATTCTTTCACCGTTACCTTGGTTTGTGACAAAATGGAGCTTTTTGAACTGTTTCAGAGAACCCTACAATTTAGTGGGAGAAACTTTCTGACGGTCAATCCGACGTAAGACATCTAGAAAATCCAGCCAAAGCCTCCCCAAGAATAAGCCCATCTTCTTAATTAACATAGAGAATAGACTGCAAATTGATGATCTATGAATGAAGAAGTTCACATGTAAAGCATCAAGGATTCACTTTATAAGGGAAAAAAGTGTGAGAGGAGGTAACTATCAATTTAAATGTCAAGATATATGTCCTTTGGATAATTTTTCTAAAGGCCGAATAATGACATTTTGGTATGAAAAAGGCCTAAGAAGCATCAATCTCTATGACGAAGACAACAAAATATACTGGATGGAGTGAAGAAATGATATCACCATAGATTGTGGACATGGGAGAAAAGTTAGAAAGTGTGCTTAACAAACTCTTTTTAAATGTAGAAGGGTAAGAAAGGGGGAAATATGATGAAAAATCATTCACCAACTAAAACTTTAATGTCGAGATCTAAGTTGAGATTGAACGTCTTGTTTGGACTTCCACATTTGAGATCTTAGCATGTTCCATTTATATCAGTTGAATTTGCATTTGTATTTAAGGTGAATTTGGGGAAGTAAGGAGAGTGAGGAAGGAGCTACCTATAAACAATTTTGAGAGGGAAGAATTTGATTTTGCTTGATGTGATACAAAATAAGAGTATATTTATTGCATGTTATATTATGTGTAATATAATTTGTATTAAAGCATTTGAGAAAGATGATATAGATGGATCTTTTTATTCGACTAGTTTCTTATTACGTTTAAATGATTCATTAGAAAAAGATACTTGCTTACCATTTTTTTTTAAAGAATTCTATTTCAGTGGCTTGAAAGTGCTTTATCTATTTTTTGGTGTTAGTGGATTAGAAGATTTTTCGCATCATTCTAACAAACATTTACATTATGTGCACAATGAGTATGCTTGTCTCAAATAGTTAGTGGCTAGAAAGTAGGTAGATTAAAACTTGGAACATAGAAAACATTTGAATAACAAAGCATTGTAGAACTTAAAAAACATAGTAGGGGATTTTGATCTTGCGAGTGGTGGGTTCATATAACATATAGATGTAGTTTGCAAAAATATTAAATAAATATGTTGCATATGATTCAATGAGATTGTCGTTTATCTATATGATGATTGACCCAATTGATCATATTTCATAATCAATATATTGAACCTTCAAATATATAGAACAAGACTAGACACTTGTAAATAGATATCTGGAGACCTTGCAAAATTAGCTAGAAAGGGACTTATAACTAAAACTATAACTCTTAAGGAATGTTATAAAGTGGATTTTTATAAAACATATATTTTCTTTTTAATTGTCTCATTTGTAATGTGCATATCAGAGTAATTTTCAAGGAATGAACTGCTCCTAAAGTTTAAATTATCTATGCAAACAAAAAAACAATAGGTCATAGTCATGGAAAAATAGAGCAATGAGTGAGATGTTAATGATGGTTAAGTCGTTGTAGGTACCACCCATAAGAAACTCAAGCTCCAACCCCACACTAATTAGATATTTTGTTAAAAAAGTAAATGACAAAAGTTTTGAGCATCGCACTTATATTCTTGAAGAGTGTTTATTTCATATACCATGTCATAAATCAATAGTTATTTTCAATTCAAGGACAATGATAAGCATAACAAAGAACTTGTCATATAGACTTTATTTTATTTGATATTATCACACTAAATCTAGTCACATTTTGACTATAGAAAAACATAAAAAACTTGGAAAACATGTTTAATTGTTTCAATTTTTTTTACAATAGAGAAGACTAGTTATTTTAATAAAACATAAGATTAAACTTGGTTAAACATTAGATATTTCCTAATAAAAATCCTTGCTACACTCAAATGCCTATCACATGCCCATTACATTCCACGTGGGTTTGTAGTTTTAAACCACCATGTTGAATCTCTCTTTAAAACGGGGTGTAATGAAATTTGAAAACATGGGACTGTGCCATGCGCAATACCATTTATATAAATCCCGTTATCTTTGACACTTCCAGTTGCTGGCGGCCCAAGTGCGGCACGAGGAATGGCTCTTGTCTCTATACTTCAAACCACGAACCGACAAAGTGCCTGCTTGTCAATCACACCAAATTGTCCGCCAGCAAAGCATTTACAGAGACATCTTCTCCGCAACTGTTTCTTCCCCCTTTCTTCGAAGCAGCGCGTAATAAATAAATAATATAATGGAGTTGTTCTTTTACCAAATGCCCCCACGCCATCAATGGAATTTGCCAGGAAACCCCATCGCAAATTGCTTGGTGGTATACACTCCTGTGATTGCCAGCGGTATAAGCTCCCTTGCCAATGCTTTTCATCTCGCCAGGACTTGCATGCCTCTCTTTGCCTATTTAAGCCCCCTCCTCCTCTTTCTTCTTCCCACACCACACTTATTCCCTTCAAGTTCTTTCTACACCTTATCTGCAATATACACGCCTAAAAATGGCTGTTTTAGCTTCTGAAAAGTTTGTCATTCACCTGCTGTTAATATGTATGGCGGCATTGTCTAGTACAATGGATGCCGCCGCTCGGCCCCTTTTCCACTGGAGAAAGTTGTCTGCTCTGGTAGAGGAAGAGCCTCTTGTTCTGCAATACCACAATGGCCCTCTCCTTACCACAACCCCCATTCTCAATCTCCATCTCATCTGGTACGGCAATTTCACTTCCACCCAGCGTGCCATTGTCAACGATTTTGTGCAGTCTTTGGGAATGGAAAGCGGGAACCAGGGTTCTCCCTCTGTCTTCACCTGGTGGAAAACAACAGAGGCCTACAAAGGCTCTGCCCCTTCCACGGTAAACCAAGCTCAGTCTTTAACCCAAAGGCTGGGGAAGCAGAAGCTGGACGAAGCTTATTCTCTCGGAAAGTCCCTAAAGAGAAGTGACATTGCCATGCTGTTGGAGACTGCTATCGGATCCGGAACTCTGCCTCCGCCCGAGAAGAAGAAAAGCAATGGTGAGGTGGAGTTGTATTTGGTGCTCACATCTCAGGATGTAATGGTGGAGAACTTCTGCAGTAGCTCGTGCGGATTCCATGACAGCAGCAAAGCGGGCAGTGAATACGCGTACGCGTGGGTGGGGAACTCAGCAACGCAGTGCCCGGGGCAGTGCGCGTGGCCATTTCATCAGCCAATTTACGGCCCGCAGAGCCCTCCTCTGCTGCCGCCCAACGGTGACGTGGGCATCGACGGGATTATCATCAACATTGCGGCGACTGTTGCGGGAGCAGTGACGAATCCGTTCAAGTCGGGATATTTCCAGGGAGACGCCGCCGCTCCGTTGGAGGCAGTCTCGGCGTGTCCGGGCATGTACGGAAGCGGAGCTTATCCCGGTTACGCCGGTCAACTGTTAGTGGACGAGACGACAGGTGCCAGTTACAATGCCCATGGCTTCAACGGCCGCACGTTCCTTCTCCCAGCAATGTGGGATCCCACATCGCGCTCCTGCAAGACGTTAGTGTAAACTAATCTTCGATAACGGCGTGCACTGTTCTATACACAGCTGCTCGGGGCTTCTTCTCTGGATTTGATTATTCTTTATTCAATTTTTTTTTCCTCGAGTCTTATCTTTGGCTACAATGTACACTCTCCAACATTAACTTCACCGTAAAAATGTAAACTGGTTTTCCTTTTTAACTGAATCAATGCATAAAAAGATTATAATGAGGAAGGGCAGTCAATACCGGAATTTTTTTTATAGAAAGAGAAGTTGTCAAAATAAAACATGTAGAATTTTAAAAATAAGAAAGACAAAACTATGGCAGACTGTATAATCATGAAAGTTCAGTTATGATATTTTTATTTTATTGTACTTTTAAAATTTTGCTTTGTTGGATTAAAAAATTACAATAAAATTATTTTTTAATGTCTATAAAGTGATATGAGTGGATATAGTGAGCCTTTATACACACTTGATTTTTCTTTTTTAATGTCGATTAAGGTTGTCTTCTAACCTTCAAGAAATAGAAGATTGTCTTTTTAATCTTTAACAAAAAAAAGATTTGTTAAAAAATATATATTATTGATATCTTTTAAAAGACAATAATTATAACTAATTTCAAGATATTTAAAATAACAATTTACATACTAGTTACTTTCACACTTTTGTAAAGCATGAAAGTTTAGTCGTAAAGTTAAAATATATTTCAAATGCTACCTCTTAAATCTAATATAAGTTTGGAAAATGTCTTCTCTTTCATCTCATTAAAATTTCACATTTCATGATGCTTATTTAAATTAGAATATAAATATTTTTTTGACACTTCAATATATTTTTAATTATTAAGCCAATATGCTTCCCCTGCGAGGAAGTTCGTGTACAAAACACTGAATTTTTATGGGATCCGCTATTTTTTTTACTTCTTATTCTTCCTAGCTCGATAGCGTATCTACTGCGTTCACCAAAATTTATTTTGGTTTGAAGTCCATTTTCACCGACATGAGTTTTCTAGACTATTGAATATTTTCATTGGTTTTGATAAAGTCTGTGTAGAAAACAATAGCTTAGCCACCAAAGAAATGGGAAGGAACAATCTTTTGGGCATGTGGTCCTCATCAACCATGGGGAGAGTTTTTCCCCACCCCATCATATTTCTAGCCTCCACAATTGGATTTCATTTAAAGTTCTGGGTATGTTTTGTTTTACAAGTTATGATGTGGGTTTTACTTTTTGGTAGGTTTTGAGCTGGATGGTTTCAATTTTCTTTAGCTGAGAAATGGTTGAGCATATGACCAACGGTCATATTGCAGAGTTCAAAGAGGCTTTCATCCTATTCAACAATGATGGTGATGGTAAGAAATTGGTCACTTAAATACCCAATAATTTTTTTACTTGAAACTTTTAATATCTTTTTTTGATTTATTAGTAGGTTTTTTGTTCTATCACGGTCTTATAAAGTTTAATGGTTGACAAGGATATGTATTCCTATTTTGTTTGTAAATATGTTTGGTTGAACATGTAATACACATGTATAATTTTATAAACATTAACATTTAAGTCACATTGGATTTTTTTATATGATATGTTAAATTCACAACAATAATCTATCAATGCATACACCATGATTTAACTGCTACTACTACAACCCTTCAAAATTAAATCTTACACAATTAAATCTGTCACTATAGACTCTACTAGAAATTGCACCTTGGTGAGCAATAAGTACATCAAAGAGGTGTGGAAGGTTAATATGGAGAAGGAGAAATAATGATAAATAATAGAAACATAGTTAATTTAAATTAGATAGTATTTAATTTGAGGTGGGTTGTATCAGGAACAAACACTGCATTGAAGATGGTTTTTACACCTATCCAGACCCACCCAAGATAGTTGGTCTATAATTAGTGGTAGTAAGTCATAAAAATATTATTAAAAATAAATGTTTTGAAATAACAGATATGAAAAATGATTGAAACAATTATATTCTAACTATTTATAATGTAAACTCATTAATAATAGCTTAAAATACAAACATATAATAAAATAAAAAATAAATGTTTACATTTGAGAAAATGGACATAAAAAAAGAATACCAATAATCATTTACTATTTATAATTTTGATTCATTAAATGTCATCCTTTTCCAATTTACAACTAAACCAAATTGTGCCACCTCCCTTTGATGACGTTGTTAAGGAATGACTCTATTATCTCCACACACACACACAAACTGCGAAAATTTCTCAAATTTCACCATTGAAATGTTGTGTGTTTTAAATCTACATAACAAACCAAGCAATAAGTCTAACATACTAGTCCTTCCACATTTGTAAAAAAAATGTTTAGGGGATAACTTCTTCACAATTTTAAGATGTGCATGACAGTTATTCTATCATTGATGAGTTGCACTTTTTTTACATTTTAAATTGTCATGAGTTCCAGTGAAAAACTTAACTTTTAGTTGATGTTTCAACAACACGGATTATTTTGTTTTGTTTAATCTTCTAAATCTGTAACACTTTTTCTTTAGACAGTTTGTAACATTTGAATTAGTAGTGGAAGGAAGAAGCACATCTCCATTAGTGACAACTAGCATGATTATAGCCTTTTTTTATGTGAGTACACATCATTCCTACCAAGGATCACATGGAGGATGGAAAGTTGCACCTCCTTCAATGGAAGCTCCCTTCTATTGTCCTTCAAATAGTTGGACACATTTTCTAGTAGTCCTGAAGGCAGTGTGTTTAGAGGTGAACTAGGCATCTAAGTAGGCAAAGGATATAAGGAGAGATGAAGAGGAAGGGAAATATTTAGAGACATAAAGAGAGGTAGAGAAATACATAAATATAGACATATATATGGGGGTGAGAGGGGGATTGATAGAAAGATAGATGTATAGGGAGAGGGAGATGAAGAGGGAGATAGTGTGTGTTTTGGTTTGATAGCATGGTTGGTTAAATTTGTGGTAGTAAAAGTTGGTGCATATCACTAGAGGGGTGATGAGGAGAGAGGAAGAGATAAATACAGATAGAAAAGTGGGGAGACATATATATAGTTCTTGGAAAATATAGAGGTGGTTAGAAAGAGATAAATATAGAGAGGGAGAGATGGATGGAGATAGGAATCTAGGAAGAGTGAGAAACTGAGAGAAAAATGAAGAGAATGAGAGAATGGTAAGTGGCTTTTATATTGTATTATTATTATATAATAATATACATAAACTATACTAATAAATCTCAATATATCTAACTATAGTTATAATAACATGTATAGTTATATAATACTTAATTATTATCAATAATATATTAGAAATTATTAAAATTGGATATTATCTGACCTATAATAAGTAAATATTTATCTATACTATAGATTGGTTATATAGTATATAGGAAGTATCTAACTGTGATGTTGCTATCATGATTCTAATATGTAGTTTTTGAGTCAAACTAATTGATCCATGTTTCATGAGTAGTGGTTCACAAGAACCCATCTCTCATGAGAATGAATGGAACATGGCTCAATGAACTTGACTCAAAAACTACATAGTTCAATCCTGATAGCAATTTCATAGTTTGACTTGTAGTGGAAAGTATATCCTACTTATTAAGTATATAATTATTGAAAACTAATCTTAATATATAATCAAATATATTTTAAAAATATTTAATTTAAATAGGAAAAATACTACATTCACATTACTTAGAAAGAAGAGTGCACAATATATGACCATGGTGGGTGCCCGAGTGCTTTGAGAGGGTGCCGGCGGGCCATATCTTGTGTTTTGGTATGAGTGATTTGGGCTTCATGGTTGTTTTAGTCCACCGACAATGATTAAGATAAACAGACAAGATAGGATAGATCTGTATGGATGCTAAACAAGCTTTCGATCTAGGAGGTATATCACTGGCTATGGAATTCAATGTGCATCTTGATTTGGTGGGCAATAACGCTAATTCCTCCTCTCTATGGGGTAAATGTACCAAGATGGTGAACAAAAAGGGGGGTATAAGTGGCCACTTTTTTTTGAAATCAGGGAAACCTGAATTTCATAGAGAGATTTGAGGGTCATGCACTCAAAACTAGGAGTTGTGTAAAGAATAAGAATTGTATTAATTTGAATCTAGTTTCTAAACTACTAATTTTTTTTAAAGATGGATAATATTAAGAGGGTCAAACCTCTCGTGCACGAAAATTTATTCCTAATTTTTTCAGAAAAATATAACATAGTTGTTTCTGTGCGCTTCACAAAATCTATAGTTAGACTTAGTATTTTGCAAAACCCTTTGGTAGGATGATAGGTAAGAGTGATATCTAGAAGTTGTGTATTTTTTTGTAATTTCCTGTTGAGTATTTTATTTTTTATGATTTTTTGAAGTGACTGCATCTTGAAAATATGGTACCTGTTCGTGTGCTAGACATAACTTGCATCAAAATATTCCAAATTGCAAACTTTTTTTTCAAGTGTATAAAATCTAGTGTAGAATATTAATATGTAATTTGTTTTGAATTTGGTCAAGTAGATCAAAATTTATTAAAAAAATGGTACACATATGTCTATGAGGACTGTGAAGACACTGGTAAAGAAAATTAAAGTTTACCGTGCTAATGTTGTCCAAAAATAGAAAAATTTATATGGTCAGAAAGCTTAGAAAATGTGTGAGATGATGGTAGTAATTGTAGAGATACCCACTTGATCAGTTATAAAGATGATGTTGTACAAAATTGGAGGGAAAATGGGCTTGCAAACCTTAGGGTCGTATTCCAAACCTTTTACCAAGCTATAACCCATATGGGTTATGGTATACAAAATAACTTGCTCGGATTTTGAAAACCAAAAATCATAATTTTAAGTTCTACATAACTTGTATGGGTTATGAAGACATTAAAAAATGCTTTTAAATGTGTAATGCAATACACATTTGTATAGATTTACATATATGATATGTTAATATGTAGATATATATATATATATATATATATATATATATATATATATATATATATATATATATATATATATATATATATATATATATATATATATATATATATATATATATATATATATATATATATATATATATATATATATATATATATATATATATCTATATATCTCTGTGTGTGATCCCAAGAAGCTGTGTCCCACTTTTAGGGATGAACAAAATCGTGAAATTGTGGAAAAAAAAATGTTTGGCACCTTCGTACGAAGTAAATACTTCGCACGAAGTGGTGGACCCACTTCACACAAAGTACCCCAAACAAGGGTCTTCGTGCGAAGAGGGGCTTCGCACGAAGCCCCTTTGGACCAGATTTTTTATAAATTTTCGGCGGTTTTTGTTTTTTAATATCATTATCACTGTCATTATTTGCGGACCCCAGGCCTTGGAGCGAAGTACCTCAGCACGCCAGTGCCTCCCGAGCTTCTTCGACGTCTTCATATTGTTAGCAGTATCAGGTACATGCATTTTTTTCATTTTTTATTGTAAATAACATGTTTTATATTTATTTTAGTTAGTAATTTGTTTTAAATATTTTTATTTGTAGAAATGTTAGAAATTTGTAGTTAAATATTATCTAATATGTTAGAAATTAATAGTAGAATGTTAAAAAATCATAATTAAATATTAGAAAATGATAGAAATATTAAAAATCATAGTATAAATGTTAGAATATGTTAGAAAATGGTAGAAAAGTGTAGTAGTTTGTTAGCAACTGTTAGAAAATATTTACAAAACATTAGAAACCGTAGTAGAAATGTTAGAAAATGTTAGAAAACATTAAGATTAAAGTTAGAAAATGTTAAATTTTAAGTTTAAAGTTAAAAATGTTAAATTTTAAGCTTAAAGTTGTAAATATTAGGAATCTCTCTCTCTCACATGTACACGCATTTTTAGTAAATATTAAAGTTAGTTATTTGTTTTAAATAATTTTTAGTTTGTAAAAATCTTAGAAAATTGTAGTTAATTTTTTTTAAATGATCTAGTACAGCATGTTAGAAAATGTTAAAAAATTGTAGTACAGTAAGTTTCTAGGACCCTTATTCGTCCCTTACGACATATTAAGACACTTAGGATCCCTTAGGAATCTCAAGATCTTATAATACATATTAGGATATCCTATGACCCATTGATGTACATGTTAGGTTCCATTAATGTACAAGGACTCATTGTTTCCCTCAAGGCTCCTTAAGATATTCTAGGATGAATTAATGTAACCTATGATCTCTTAAAACCTATTATGAGGCCTACAACCCCTTAAAACATTCTAGGACCATTGCATATCGCTTATGACATCTTACTTGACACATAGGACCCCTTAGGACCCATACGACCCATTATTATATCTTAAAATGTCCTAGGACACATTCATCTATCTTAGCTTTTGTTAATACATATGTGAACCCATCATTGCCCGCAAGAACCCTTAAGACATACTAGTATCAATTAATGTAACCTAAAATCCCTTAGACCACTTATCACATCTACGACCCATTAATATTATTGGACCATTATACACCCCTTACAATATTTTAAGACATATATGACCCATTCGGATCTTGAAGACCCATTAACATATCTTAGGTTGTCCTATGACACATTTATGTATCTTAGATTAAATTAATACATATGAGGATCCACTAATGTAACCTAGGACCCCTTAGGACCTTTTATGTTACCCACGACCCCTTAAGGCACTCTATGGCTCTTATCTATACCTTGGGACCTCTTATGTTGCCCACGACCCCTTAAGACACTCTAGGACCCTTATCTATAGCTTATGACATCTTATGTTACCCACGACCCCTTAAGTCACTCTATCTTATGATATCTTATCTGGATCCCTTATGAAATCTTAAAACAAATATGAAACCTTAGGACCTCCAAGACCCATTAAAGAATCTTAGGATGTCCTAGGACCCCTTAGACCACTTATCACATCTACGACTCATTAATATTATGTTACCCACGACCCCTTAAGACACTCTAGGACTCTTATCTATACCTTAGGACCTCTTATGTTACCCACAACCCCTTAAGACAATCTAGGACCACTTATGTTACCCACGACCCCTTAAGACACTCTATGACTCTTATCTATATGTTAGGACCTCTTATGTTACCCACAACCCCTTAAGACACTCTAGGTCATATTAGGAAATAAGGTATGTCTAAGTCATTTCTCTACTTAAAGACCTAACTAGACCTATTAGGACCAAGTAGACCTAACTAGGACCTATTAGGACCAATTAGACCTATTAGGACCACTTATGTTACCCACGACCCCTTAAGATAGTCTAGGACCATTTATGTTACCCATGACCCCTTAAGACACTCTATGACTCTTATCTATACGTTAGGACCTCTTATGTTACCCACAACCCCTTAAGACACTCTAGGTCATATTAGGTCCTAATAGGTCATATTAGGTCATATTAGGAAACAAAGTATGTCTAAGTTATTTCTCTACTTAAAGACCTAACTAGACCTATTAGGACCACTTAAGACAGTCTAGGACCACTTATGTTTCCCATGACCCCTTAAGACACTCTATGACTCTTATCTATACATTAGGACCTCTTATGTTACCCATGACCCCTTAAGACACTTTAGGTCATATTAGGTCCTAATAGGTCATATTAGGTCATATTAGGTCATATTAGGTCATAATAGGTCATATTAGGTCATATTAGGTCATATTAGGTCATAATAGATCATAATAGGTCATATTAGGTCATATTAGGATAATTTTATATATTTATATATTTGTTTCCATTTTACATGCAGTTATAACATGTAATCAAGTACTTAATTATTAACACGTAGCTTTCACATGTTATGTATCTAGATGGCCGCTCAGGGTGCACCTTAGACTCTTGATATGCATACTATTTTTCATATTGTTGATACGGAGATAGCTCGACTTAGAGAGTCTATCTGTACATCTGTAGGGGATGGTATATATAGAGATACATGTGCTACTATATTGACTAGTTTGGAGACTATGATTGCCAGATTGAGGTCTCACTCCTTCATGCCTCAGGTAATTGAGACCATTTTTTGAGAGTTAAGGGAGGAGGTCTCGAGCAATGTTTCCTTGGCGATGGTTCAGAGCCTTGTCCCCAAAGAAACCATCAAATGAGAGGTTTTCCCACATTATGAGGGGATGGCAGTGGTGAGGGCATATCAGGTCAGGCGGTGTGTGATACCCGAGATCACATGTATGATTTACCCTCAATTTCTTGCAGTACACGGTCATTATCCAAATAATGACCAGATTCCATTATATTTTGCACAATAGTTGAACGCCAAGTTTCATTTGGGACTCAGAGTCAACTATTTAGATCTCCCATCATATTATGGTTAGGGGCTTGGTAGGTTTGCAGACCGTGATCAGTATCGTAGGGCTGATCGAGTTGTGTAGCCTCGTAGACAACTAGTTGGAGACAGGACTCTGGCAGTGGCATGGCGATGGCTACTCCTGTAGATAGAGTATTCATTGCTTCTCAGAGGGGAGTTGTGGATAGTATAGGACAAATTGCTTCTACAGCCACATCCATCACTTCAGATTTAGTGGGTAGATATATTTTGACTAGACCGAATAGAGCCAGATCATCTTCTAAGGCTTCTTCTAGTACTACTGCAGGTGTGAGTGAGGATACATATAGAGTTGTAGGTCTTCCTATACCTGGAGAGATACGAGCATTGTCGGGTCATCAGAGTACTTTAGATATGGCCCTTTACTTTTTGGAGGATCTCCTGCAGGCCTATTCTCATATTGCCGACACGCACAGGATCCCAATACATTCAATCAGAGATTTCATTACACTTGCATGGGGTCCTGTAGTTCCACCGACATAGGATGCACATCTACTAGTCAGGCACAGCATAGTGCAGAGCGTCATGCACCCACAGATCACTCTACAGATACAAAGCTAGGTATACAGATTGGAGATGTACGCATCGCCATTGAGGGCCTAGACACTTTTGATGAGTAGTTGTGTGGGTTGGGTCAGGTGGATGTTGGCATTGATGGCAGGTCATTTATGGATATGTTATTGCATCTAGATGGTTCAGGTTCTACATCACTCCCCTCCCAGCTAGTGTCACCCCTACACTCCTCATTACTACAGAGGTTTGAGACCTTAGGTGGTGTGGGTGATGTAGTTTTAGTTGATGATATGATGGTGCAGCGTGCTGATGATCCTCCTGCTCCTGAGACCCAAGTACATATAAAATTTTCTTTTCTTTTTTATTAGGAGTTTTAGTGAACAATTAATTGTAGACATGTGTATTGATGTTTGTTCAATGTATAATATTTTGTAGGCACAGTTAGCAGAGCATGTTACCTCTAGTGTGGGCTCAGAGCATCTTCCTATGAGAGATCCACATGATGTGACACCTACTAGTGGTCAGGTAAGTTTTAGATATATGTATGTTTAAGCATGCATGTGTACACATGTATTTATATATTTCAAGTACTTTACATAATATATATACTATGCACATGTATATAACCAACTATTGTACACTAAATTTGCAGGGGCTAGTCACTGCTTTACAACCAGATGATGCTTTCCATAGGAGCAATTCAACAGATGTGACACCTAGTAGTGGTCAGGTAAGTTTTAAAAATATGTAAGTTTAAACATGCATTTATAATATTATAATTATTTTAGATTATTATTATGTATACATGCATTTATATTCACAGGGATCAGTTGTTGTCTCGCAGCTAGAGGATTCTCGTGGCAGTCGCTCAGAGGGTCGCTCTATTTGCATGCACCTAGATGACTCCCTAGTTTAGGACATGTTGAACATGTCTTTTATTTGAGACTCAGTTTATGATTCGAGACATATATTTGATTAGAATTAACATATATATTTGATTAGATGTACTTATATTTGATTAGAGACATATGATTCGAGACATATATTTGATTATAGACATATATTTGATTAGAGACATATATTTGATTAGATGATATGATTTGATTTGATTATTTTATTTGATGATATATGATTAGATTAGATTAGATTAGATGATTTTATTTGATGATATATGATTTGATTAGATGGTTTTATTTTATTAGATGATATGATTAGTGATGATATGATTTGATATGATTTGATTAGATGGTTTTATTTGATTAGATGATATGATATGATTTGATTTGATTTGAATAGATGATTTTATTTGATGATATATAATTTGATTAGATGGTTTTATTTGATTAGATGATATGATTTGTTTAGATATGATAAGTAATATAACTAATTTCATCATTCTTTAGTGTCTTAAGGGGAGGTCTTAAGGGGATCTAGAATTAATATCATAAAAGATAACTAGTTAATACATGTAACTAATGGATAATAACTATTCTAACTAATTATAGAACTAACACATGTCATAAGTAATATAACTAATTTCATCATTTTTTAGTGTCTTAAGGGGAGGTCTTAAGGGGATCTAGAATTAATATCATAAAAGATAACTAGTTAATACACGTAACTAATGGATAATAACTATTCTAACTAATTCTAGAACTAACACATGTCATAAGTAATATAACTAATTTCATCATTTTTTAGTGTCTTAAGGGGATCTAGAATTAATATCATAAAAGATAATTAGTTAATACATGTAACTAATGGATAATAACTATTCTAACTAATTCTAGAACTAACACATGTCATAAGTAATATAACTAATTTCATCATTTTTTAGTGTCTTAAGGGGAGGTCTTAAGGGGATCTAGAATTAATATCATAAAAGATAACTAGTTAATAAATGTAACTAATGGATAATAACTATTCTAACTAATTCTAGAACTAACAAATGTCATAAGTAATATAACTAATTTCATCAAAGCATACATAAAATCTTTAACTAATATGAAATCTATAAAAATCATTGAATAATCAAAGTATACATATAAAATTCTATATATTAAAACCATTGAACCATCAAATAGGTTCATCATATATCAACACATTATAGTCTATCATATGTTTAAATATATAAACAAAGTATAATGAAATTTAATCCAGAGATATCAAGTAGGTCCTAACACAAGAAATAAGTATAGATATTATACATTTTAGACCAACTCAACTGGTTCAGACCTTTCATGGAGAACATGTAATATTCTCTCATGATCCTCACTATCTAGTCTCCACTTACGACATCCATGTTGAGATTTAACTATATGAAGACAAATGGATGTGGCAACTACTAGGTGACTATATTGAAACACCTTATTGTCTGGTTCATAATCAACAAAGTGAATACCATGTTGAATTACTTTGATTTTCTTGAAATATGTTCCCTCTAAAATAACTGAACCTGCAGGTCACAAATTTTAACAATATATAAATTTAAACAAACTCAATTTGAAATTTGTTAAAAGGTTGAAATTTAAAATTTACAAATTGAGTTCAATATATTGATGTAAACCATATACAAACCTATGGGGAACAACATTCCATCACTTTCTTCAGGTTCAAATAACTTCATCCTCTCTACAGTACAACGCAATAAATAATAACCAACTCCTTCTACATTTCCACGCTCAACAATCACTGTAAAGACATCTCCTATATAGTAAATTTATATATACATGTGTGAGATCTTAAAATAAATACTTAGTTCAATCTATAGATCTATTTATCTATTTATACATGCAACTCAATGAACCATATAATGTGAAATATATATACTTACCAATTTTGACCAATCCTGAGATATGATCGTAATCGGTAGAAATCAAAGGAACGTCATCGAAGTTTTCATCTTCATCTCTATCAAATGTATCAGTAACAACTAGTGGCACTAGATTCCATGGGCCTACATATCCATGATCTTGATTGATACATTCCTCATAATTGTCAGCAATGCAGTGACAACAAAAGCATGAGTAGTCCCTAGTGTTCAACATCCAATTGCGACAATTTGTAAGTTCATAACTGAATGCAAAGATCATGTCTTTTCTATCCTATTGCAACCATGCTTATTTATTCTATCCACACCTGAACAAATGCATATATAATACATTCTATATAAATATAATTTGAATAAAAAATATCATAAAAATTTTAAACACTTTCAAATAATTTAAAAATGTGTGCATACACTAGTAGAATTTGGCAAATATATGACTACATGACTAAAAATTTTAGTCACGTGACTAAAAATTTTAGTCACATGACTAAAACTGATCAAATTCTACTAATTTTTTACAATTCACAAGTACAAATGACTAAATAAATGACTAATTTGGTCATCAGGTAAAATCACAAGGTCAGACAAATAAAAATGACTAATTAATTAGTCACTAATAATTAGTCACTCAAACAAAAATGACTAAATGAATGATTATTACTCCTTTATAATAACATTTGATAATATCATAGACTTATATACTTAGAAGTTTCATTTCACCACTACCAGTAATGCATGTTTGCCAATAGGCTAACACTAAGGAACTAAAAATATTCAAACAACAAATTGTTGACTGGACATGATTAATGGTGTGATGAGAGGTCAAACAAGAAATTGGCGACTTCAGCCTATTGGGTTACAGAGTTGAATCTCAAATAACTAAGTAATGAATATGTGATATAGTGTTGGAACATACAAATTAGGGCAACAAAGGTTGAGCTATGTATCTGCATATCTTATATGCACAAAAGACATAAGAGATGGTATAATTGTCCAGATCGATCATAGAAAAATACAATTCATACAAGACATTTAAAAGATACCTTTGCAACCTTGGAAGTGATCAAGTTATAATCAATGATAGTGACTCATTCCCAAGTGCATAATTTTAACTTATAGAGACGTTCATAGTCTTACAAAGATACATCATTAAAATCTCTCCTTTATCTAGTTATAAAAAAATGTTACAAAATAGAATCATATTTTGAGCTCAAATCATTAGAAAACTTGCCCTAATTGAGATACATTATAAAGACTTAGAATAGTTGCCTCTTGAGCCTAAATCTTGGCCAAAACTATTTTAATTATCTTTATAACTTAACAAAATAAAGACAAAATAAATATAGTGCCAATGTCTATATAATATTTGCCACTAGAATATATTATTTATTATAATTACTAATTAGTTTAAAATTAAATTTAATAATTAAAAAAAATTGATTAAAAGTTAAAATATAATGAGCCTTTTTGCTTTAATTAATTAATAATAATAATAACAATTAGGGACACCGATCAAAAAACAAGATGGTGCATTTTGGAGGGTTTGGTAATGGCAAAAATAATATTTTCACTTCCCATGCACAAGGAAAGAATGGTTTTGGGTTTTGGATTTTCACTTGTCATCATTGTCAAACCACAAGATCATTCGCGTTTGACAAACTCTTGTGGTGTTTTGGAAGTGTTTAGGCAAGTGTGCTTGGAATCCATTTTCTCTTACCCTGTCTTTGGGCACCATTTTTCATATGCTTTGTAACATTATTGCCTTGCATTGGTGTTTGTAGGAAACAAGGGGTCTCTCAAACCGTTCTCTACAAGGCCTATGACAGGTGTCTTGGAATCCCTCAGACTTTGTTGGATAGCAATCAGGCATGGCTTCTTTCGTTTTATTTATTCAAAAACATTTTTTAGCATCATCGTTTGTTTGAATGAAGAAAAAGATTTTCCATTTTCAAATATTGTCCATTCAAAATTTTTAGGTTAGAGAGGCAGCACCATAAACCACTTCTAATATTATCTGTATAAATATGCTTCTCAGATTGGTTCTTCTCCCAATTCTTTAGCCTTTTCTGCATATTTATCTTTAGAACATCATTCTTGGTAGCTTCATTGATATCCATATCTATAACATTGACATCATCAAAGAGCTCATTATGGACACATTCTATTTTGAACTAGGTTTAACTCTTTTCTTCTAATTGTGTGGTTATACTAAAATCTTTTGCGTAGTGTTTTTGACATTGTAATTCTTAAGCATTGAAATTGTAAATCGATTTTAACTCTACGAAATGAACCAATGATCATTTGACATCTTTAGGGGTTCCCTATAATTATCTCTTTGAAAGACTAATTATTTATGGTTACTCTATTTAAGACAAGAGTTTAGGCTAAAGCTATGTCAAGATTTGCATGATTTACAAGATGTATGTGTTTCAATTTTGAATAGTTAGTTGAAATTTAATGCTACATAATGTTAATAGTATGTTCTTGAGTTATTTGTAAGGAATGCATATCTTTTATAAAATGCCAAATGGGAATCTATTTAGTATCTAACATATGGACTGTCCCAAGCTGCTCAAATTAGTCAGATAATTGGACACACAACTTTAGTGATAGTTTTGATTCTATCTTTTAGTTGTTTTGCATTCCACAATATTAAGAGTAGTAGAATTTTTAAATTTGTATTCCATCTGGAATAATTTCCCAATTGAGGTACACCATTACCAAAATGAGGGAAAGTTAATTTGTTCAAATAGAGTACTTGTTGTTTATCATTGTTTGTACCAAAGCTGATTTGATGTTCCCACTTCTCAACATAATCTTCCAAAAGAAAAAACTATGATTTTTCCTTTTGCTGGGTCCTTTCTTGAGTTTTTTTTGAGTCTGAGTTTGAGTTTTCCAACTATGTTGTAGAGTGCAGAATCTGCATGCTATCTACTGAATTTCAACAATTTAATTGCTTATAACTATTAATATACAGACAATTAGATAAATAGCAAAGTGCTCACCAATTAAGAGGCCATACAATTTTGGCAAGTTGGAAACTTTGATGACTACTACAAATGGTGATGCTAAAAGAGATACAACAAAGGCACCTGCAAAACATTCATAAAACAAAACTTGCCTCATAAATTGAACACTGCAACATGAAATTCACATTAATTATATTTTATTTTCTACAATGTGCTGAAAGCATATATCAATATTGACTAAAAAATACTAAAAGGAAACAAAATTTAGGGGATCAAGAGACAACAATGAGCATTTGTGAGCCGGTCAAGGCTTGGAGATGTAACTTGGCACCACCAAAGAAGAGATTGTGTATTCACTGTTAGATTTGCAGCTATGCAGAAAAGAAATAATTGGTTCAAGTCCCAAATTAATAATGCCTCAAAACAATAAACATCATAGCACATGCATATTTAAAAATGATCTACTGATGATCTTCCTCTAATCTGTACCTATTAGGTTTGAATTATTGATATTGGTGGTTTATATAAAAATTATATAAATGAAAAGGGTAGTTGTATTCAATTCTATCAACATATACAACTGTTTTCATAAGAGAGTGGGTGATGACAGTATTATCATTCATTCAATGTTTATCAACACATCCACCACAATGAAAAATGTCAAAAATGAATCAGAACACTATAATGATACAAATGGCAAATGAAATGGCTCTGCTCAATAGAATATAGTTATGTGAAATTATTGATAAATGCATTGCAAAAATTTAAATTGAAGTTATAAACCCATTAAGTATTTATCTATAAACTTAACCAGAAACTAATGACAGGAATCACCAATATTATAATGGAAACTTAACGCACATGCTTAAGCAAATAGTCAATGTTAAAAGATAAAACAAGAGTACACATAAGAGAGTAGCCAAATTCCCTTCCTTCTATATGTAGAATGCCTGAAACACGATAAAGACTCATTAATTTTAAAAATAATCCCCAAAGCAATAGTGTATAGTGTACACTGTAAAGCATTGTGTCAATCTTCCACATTAGAGCATTCCAAAGTAGACCTTGAAAATTATCAAATTCAGTTGATTAAAGTAATCAGTTATAGTTTTTAAATCACGTGCCTAAACAAGAGCTTAAGAGATGCTTTTAAATTGATTAAAAATTATGATAGAATTGGGCACGTTAGAGGAAAATATAGAAAAATAAAAATAGGTGCACCAAGGCTCAAAGATTATTCAAACATCCAAGGACACACTATTTGAATAACAAGTCCACAAGGATTAAAATTATAAAACAATGAATCGGTTTAAAAAGGAAACTGAATCAATTATACTTTCATCTCTTTGTGTCTGAAGAATTCATAATCCTTGTTACAACATGTTTTCTCAAAGTTAAGAGTATAGTTATTGTTAATATCTATCACTCAAACTAACAATAGTGATCTGGGAGTTCTCTAACACCCTCTTTACACTCTCACAAGTCCTCCTACTAGGTCCTTGTAGATTAAACTAGTTAAACTAACCAGGGCCAAAATACAACTCGCTGAGGAACGTGGGATATTACGAGCCAGTTGTTCTCTATCATTATCCCAAACCATGATGGAGGATATCTCTCCTGATGCATACTTCTAGTCAAAAGAAACTTAGAACACCTATATGTTAAGGAATAAAATATCAAACGGTAAGAAAGAATAAGAAACCATTGAAAAAAAAAGGTTTTGACAAAAAAAAATTATGTCAACTTAATTTAGCATTACCAAATAACCTGTCAACTATTGCCAATCAACTACAACATTCACACTATGAGCACTAGGTCTATGGCCTTGTGTTGCTTTCCAAGCTGTTGCAAGTTTCTGTTTATCTTGTTGGGGGTAATCTTTCCAAATACAGAACACTCCCATCATCTATAACTTACAGTTGACATTAGTGGCCTCTCCACCATCCCCAGTTCAACACCTCTAAACTACATAGAATCACAATAATTTGGAAAACATACCAGCAATGGATCTTACTTGAAGCAACAAGAAGCATGTTGTCATCTAGTTCATTCATAAGGGACAACTTTGATATTCCGCTGTTGGCACCATCATGGTTATCAAAATTATTCATATGTGAAGATTCTTCATAGTTCCATATGTTGTAAAATACAAAATAATTTATTTCTCAATACCAAGTGCCAACTAAGATACTTATATGAGTTCCACATGCCAAATTAGAACCTAGGAAGTCTGTGATGAAGATAATAGTACAACTCTATAGTCAAATCATATTAGTTTATAGTTGTTGAAACAACTTGCAACAATTGAGAAAATATAGTTTTGGTGCTAGGCAAATTTGTACTTGTTTATACTCAAAATGGTAACATGAATTATTCTCCCTAGCCTCACACCAAACCCAAATACTAGTACTATCCATCATCTTTTTGGCCATATTAGGAATTCCATTAGAAAAAAATAATTATATCTAGTAATGAAAATAGTCTATAAAAGGTCAAAACATGTCAATATTTGTCATCTTAAACACACCAACATTCTACAGTTGACAAAGGGTGGCCACAAAATTTTTTTACATTTCATAAATACAAAAGATCAAATGCTGAGACAAATATCAAGTAGAATGATTAAGCTTGTATCAACAAGTTGTGCCTGAATCATTGATATTTTTCTCAAGGAGACAATGAAAAATACCAAAAATTACTAAATATCAACTGGAAAAAGACATAAATTCAATAGCTCATAATACAAACCCACCGTGAACATTCATTTTAAAATAAAAAAGGGAAACCAATGTGGTGCAGGAGAACCATTGCATGTAGGGTCATTGACAGGCCCTTGGAAGGATGACAAATGGACCAATGAGACATATTGGTCTAATGGTGTTATGTAAAGGTCTAATAGGCCTAAATGGATGTAATAAATCCCTAAAAGGCATTAGATTGTAATAGGGCATTTAAATGCTTCAATAGGCCTAAGAGATCCTAGGGGATGTAATAGGGATCCATATGTGAAAAGAATAATAATGGCTAGGTACTAGGTCTATTAGGTTTTGAATAAGATAATTTAATCATTTTAATGATGCTCAAGGCCTTGGAGTTCTTTTAGAGCCATTGAGAAGGCTTAAGTAGATTTTGAAGAGAAACTAAAAAGTTTAAATTTGAAATCCCATGGTTAGTTGGAGAATTATATTGTAAATGCCCATAAGGTGGTTGTAACTCACTATGGTTGGTTGGGATGAACAAGAGTAGTTTAAATATGATTGTATTTTCCAAAAACAAAGGGCAGAGTGGGTCGTGGTATTAGGAAGGAGAAGCAATAAAATATAATTTTCTGCAAATCTTGGTTTTTGATAGAGTTTTATGGTTTGAGAACAATCATTTGTTTTGCATTTTTTTAATGTGGTATTGATCCATCCTTGTATGTAGATGAAATATTGTTGAATCACCTTTGATTTGGTTTTTGAATGAGTCAATTTCATTGAGTATATAGAAAGTTATTGCCATTTTTCTAAAAATTGTTATAAACCCTCACCCAGGGTATTGAAGTTGGCATTTTGATGTAGCTACTTTGATTTTTTTGGTGCATGCACCTTCATCTTGGGGAGATGCAAGGATTTCCAATTTATTGTGTTCCCCTATTTCTTGTAGGGATTTTTTCATAGTGTTGCATGTGCAACAATGGAAGAAAGTGACTATTATCAGTCAATTTGCAGGTTGTGACTGTCATAGGAAAAACAGTCTTAGTGTGGAGGCAATATCTCTCAATCCTACCGTTGGATTTTTCTCTATTTTTTTATATGTTATTAAAAACCTAGTTTTACAAACTCTCACTAGAGAGATTGAAGAAATGAGGGCCAGTTCAAAAGTTATTTACCTCTGAGTATGGGTCTATCAAACTGACAACAAGGTGGTAGTTTTGAAATGAATTTTCTATTTCATTGCATAGAGGTAGTTTGGAGAAGATTGAAGGGGTTAATGTGGTGGATTGTGAGTTTCCAGTGTTGAGAGAGATATGTTATGAATCCAATTTTGTGTGAGGCATAGATGGTGCTCAAGGTTGGTGAGTTTTGCTAAAGGAGCATAAAGGATCTATTGATTGGTATTATGAGGAAATAAATGAGGACAGTCATAGTCCAGTAATGTATGTTCATGAAAAGAGTTACAGAGATTTATGTGATTTGAAATCAGAGAGTTGGTATGATTAAGGTGTGGAGCCTAGTGGAAGGAGAGGCTTGATTGGTAGGGTGTTTTGTAACCTTAATTCCATGTGAGAAGTTGTATCAATTTAACTAATGGAAGAATTTTTTCTTATTGATTGGGACTTGAAGGTGATCCACTAGCCTTTGCATCACAATGTTGGACAGAGAAATGACTCTCTAAAAGGAGAGACTCAACTCATCAAAGAAGCATTTAGTAGTAGAATAATATAAGAGGAAAAAGGACCAAGATCAGCTAGACCATTTAATTTAGGCATCCAATATCTTACCAATGTGAGTCTAATTTCAAATTTGTTTGTAACTTTGTTGTTAGTATGTGGTTTTCCATAGTATGCGTCTTTCCATTATTCTAAGAAATGATGCCCAACTTTTTATATGAACATGTGAAATCCACCTTGAGGTACACAAACTTGGTTCCACTTCTTATGAAGAAGTTTTGAATGGGTGTCTTAAACTTAAAGCATTTGAAGTCCACTTAGGTATTGGAGATTTCTCCACTCTAATATGGATCAGCTTCTCACTGTGATTGCCCTGTTGATGGTATTTCAGACTCCTCCATGGGGAATAAAGATAAGAGAGTATCCTATGTGGTTGATGCTATCACCATGAAGGAAACTAAGAAGGGTACAGATGGAAGGAAAAGTAAATATCTAACTTTGATCCATCCATAATTAATAATATCATTGGAAAAGGTTTTACCTCATGGGATAAAGGGGAACCTATTACTTTAAAAAAAAATTATCTTCCCTTTCTTCTGATTTTGAATATGTTTTTTACTCTTGTGGATTTGCAGAGATACCAAACTCATTGGAGCCATTGACATAGAAAACTCAGATAATGATGAAAAGTATGAATACCTTGTTACTACTCAATTTTTAAATGTTGAATGGAGCAGGGACCTTCATATAACTCTTGTGGTCTACCAACTACAAAGTCATGTTGGTATATTGTCATAGAGGAATTGCTCTCTTTTTCAAAAATTCCCTTTTTGTTTCAAGTGTATCTTTGTTTGAACCAAAAATCTTTCATATTCAACAAACTTGGCCTTGCCAAAAAGACTCATCTAGGAATAAAACACCTGAGTTCCTTCACAATTGTCATTTTTGCAGTGGTCTCTTTCTATTTTGATATTCTTTAGGCTCTATTATATTTCCTTATTTACATAGAAACATTTATTAAATATTATGGCATAGTGTGATGCATGGTTTATGAGGTGGCTGATCCAAACTTAATTTAGCTAATGAGGAAATTCAACCCTTGGAGTTATCGACAAGAAGCTTGGTGACATCTCTTACAGTTATGTTGAGATTAATGAAATATTATATTTTGTTGTAGGTAATGTTCATACCCAATATCAAATTCAAGTCCAAAAATTGTCAAAAGTGAGCTCATTGTACTTGGTTAAGACTTATCTTACAATCCTAAGTTACTGGGTTCTCACTTTGTAAACATTCATATTTGTCAGTATCTTTTGTATTAGGCACATTAAAATGTATATTATAAAAATTCAGAAGTTTGTAATGACATCTATTCTTTAAAGTGTTCAACATTTGATATTTTCTATTTTTTTGAGATAGTTTGTTCCTCCAATTCCATCATTGATGTGTGCATATGCATGCTACTTATAAATTATTTTCTGCATGCATATTGTGTTCTAAGGCCATTTTTGTGGTGTTGTGTTAAGTAGTCTTTTCTTTGCAGGTCTGATATGTCAACATTTTGTTATATTTTTTCTTTTGACTTCTTTATTGTAATGTGTTCATATTATTTTGATTAACTAAGTCTTATTGTTGTCCATCTTTGGAACCTTTCTTCAATGTTGCTCCTTCTCAATTTGTTCTTGGACAACAAATCCCTTTTACACTATGGTTATCTTTGACCCCCGTCATGGTTGGTAAGAAACAATACATTAATGGTTCATTGGTAGTTATGGTTTTGTAGCTCAAATATCAATTTTTTTATCTTAAATGAAGGAAACTCTTAAAATATAATACTATTTCTTCCAAATGCAAGTGTATCCATGGCATTATTGACTGAGATGTCCTTCAATTGTACTGGTTTCATCAGTGCAATGATTTCAAACATTGTTTTCACATATAGAAGTTTATACTCAAAGAAAGCTATGGTATGACATTATTTGCTTGGTAATATTTGAGAAATCCATGTTTACTTCAGCTATGCATCAGTTATTTTTAGACATTATAACCTTTTCACTATTGTGACTATTATGCTTTGCCTTATATTTCAACTTGCTTTCATTTTCTGGTTGGCATTGGCATGTGTTTTTTCTTGGTATTCTCTATTTGCAGATTGGTATGGAAAATCATTGCATTGTTCTTTTGTCTTCCACTAGGCATTATTGTAAGTTCCTCATGTTCTTTACTTCATAGTCTCTAAAATCTTACAAAAAAAATAGCTGCATAATTCAGAGAAATGTTTGAAATTCTAAAGCAATGCTCTATGCAAGGAAAGCTTTTCAATTAGCTGATAGGTTTTTCTCCATTTTAAGAAGGTCTGTCGTGATTGATAAAAAAATGCTAATTCCTTTTTCTATAGATTGAAGGACCTAAACTATTGTAGCATGGTTTTGCGGATGGAATTGCTAAAGTTGATCTTTTTAAGTTCCTTTTTGATATTTCTTGGGTTGGAATGTTCTATCATCTTTATAATAAGGTATTTTATCAAGCAATTGTGTTACCATTAACATAATATTGCACTGATACATAAATTGTTATAAAAAACTTACTGCACTCAAATTGCTCTCTCTAATCATGAAATTGGTAACAATTGTTAGCACATTTGTGTTGGTTGCAACTAGCCACAAATACCTTGGAGCATGTTGTACCGCACACTCATGCAGTTGGAAATGTGTTGAAGCGAGTATTTGTGATTGGTTTTTCAATCATTGTGTTTGGTAAGTGTTATCTATCAGAATTTGAATTTTGGCTTTATCTATGTTGTGCTAATGTCTTGATAAGTATGTAATATTTTTGGCAATATCCAAGAGGTGTGTGATTAAGGATGGATGTAGCTAAAGAACCAATGTAGGAGTTGAAGTGGTTTTAGATGGGCTTTATATACCCTTATACAACAGAGGAAGTCTTGATCTCATATACAACATATGGATACGATCGTACGGTTCAAATTTTGGATATTAAATCATCACAATATGCCTTGGCCTTTGACATGGGACATTCAATGACAAAAAATAATGATCCTCAAATTATAATGAACAATAATGGAACTACCCTATCTTAGCAAGTTGAAGCTAATATGTATGAGAAAATATCATCTAGAGAAAATTTAGGTGTTGAATGTCATGAGTTGACCTGAGGAAGGGATGGGTATTTACCATCCATATAAATCTAATCACAGTTCAAACTTTCATAGGTATTCATTGTCATTGTTTAAAGATAGTTGGACTGTACCTATTGAACCAGACCTTAAAAGGTTCATGGATTCATTATCCATGTTTGTCACGGAGTTTAAATATGTCACCATGTCATTATCCAACCATTAGTTTCCATCCACAAAGCATATAACATTAATATACTCTAAACTTTAAGTTGCACTGCCAAACCACAACAAATTTACTAGTCACATCTACCTTTCACTAAAGTCACAGTCTATTATTCTTATTCCTTATATCCTGTCCTTGAAACACAATCAATTAAAATGGTGTATTTGAGATTACTTGACTCCTAATCAAAATTCAAACTGCATCACCATTTTTTCCTTGTAGTTTGTACATATTTGTGCTAAATCCATTTGCTAACCACCACTTCCTTCTCTGGATATAATAACACTTGTTGGATTATTGTGTTCCTCCAGGTACAAAATGTTTTTGTAGTCCACTACCTGTCCATGATCATTGTTAGTATTGTCAGTTTTGAAACATAGTTAATATTTGGTGGACTATTTTATCAATCACCTATGTTTGCTACGTTCAAAAAATAAAACATATAAAATTATAAATATCCGCTCAAAAATATTCTTCAAGAAATAATTTAACACATAAAATGCAGAGATAATTTGAAGGGTACACCAATATCCTTATTAAAATTCACTGAATCAAAGTACACATTTATCCCATAGGATTTACAAGTAAATCCTACTAATCTACTCAACGACCTTCTAACACTAGAATATAAGAACCTTACAAGCTCGGTGCATCTATCTAAGCTGTTTGTTCCAATCATGTTGTGTGAACCCTCCTTGTGAGACAATTGGGATTTACAAGAGCTCTCTAATAGGATGAATTGGAAAGTGGTTTGACTACAACCCAAGCAAATTGAAGGTATCAAATAATTACAAACAACCCTAATGGTGATTTGTAGATCATCTAACACATAAAATGCAGAGATAATTTGAAGGGCACATAAAAGATCATTGTTAGAATTCATTGAATCGAAGTACACATTTATACCATGAGATTTACAAGTAAATCCTACTAATCTGATCAAGTACCTTCTAGAAAATAATTAATTCATTAACAATGAAGTGCTTTCACAAAAACTTTTCATTTTACAGAGTAACACAATGCACATTTTATTGAACAATCTGCAATCATTTCAAAGCCCCGCTATTTACTCTTCCTTTAATGTTACCAGTACACATCAAGCTTAAGAATGCTTATGAAGTTCACTATTTCAAAGACACAAACACATAAATCTTCAATCTATCTTTGTAGTTTTGGTGACTTTAGTTTTGGAATAAACAAATATCCTTACACGCTTGTCATTATAATCTGTTGTAACAATGGAGCTTCAACAACATTAATTGCAAACAAGATTATGTCAATGCATAAATGAAGGATATAACTCACTCTAAACATATATACTCGCATGGAACAACTTCAATCACAAATAATCCTTGTATATATCCTATCTTGTAGGAGGTTGGAACAAAAGCCACAAATAATCCCTTTGTGGGTGCATCCTGAGGATATATACATGAAAATTATTCTAACATATAAGCTTTGAGAAACAAAAACTCAGATATATATACTTACTCAAAAATTGTTGCGAGCATTGCTTCTCATCAACCATGCCTAACACTTTGAGCAGCAGAAAATAAAATCAAGATAACCAAATTTCTGAGATTCTATGCAATTTGGGGCATGCCAGATAGGGCTTTATATAGATTTTATTTGGAATTGGTCTTTCTCGTATGTTGAACTCTGTGCTGAATGGCATCGTTTGCAGCTTCATAACAAATTAAATTAGTTTTTAATGTAACAGAAGGGTTCTATACAATTTTGTAGTGACTGTAAATCTGGGTTTTTAATGGAAGTGTTTGTAAAAAAATGGTTGTATGGAAGAGTAGAATAAATGTGTAATTAATGAATTTCCTGTAAATTAGTTTGTAATGTAATAACAAGGTCTAGTATTTTTAATGCAAGTGTAGAGTAAATGTATAGTTAAAGAATTTGTTGTAATAGCCTGAACTTGTACAATTTTGCAAATGACTGGAAATTTTTATTTTTAATGAAATAATCTGTTTTAATCTTCTACCATAGATAGTTTTTAAATTTCTTATCTTAAAATATGGGAAGATATTTAGATTTTTGCAATCCATTTAAATCTATTTGATTTTGAATCCATCATTCAGATTTTTACAATCCATTTGAATCCATCATTCAAATTTCTACAATCCATTTGAATCCATCATCCTGTCTACTATCCATTTGAATCTATCATCAAGATGAGTGATTGAATGTCCTTAATCTATCATCAGGATGAGATTGAGGATTACAAAGCCAAAAATGAATCATTAGTTATTGGATTATTTGGAAACCCCTTTTTATGAGTCCAATAAGTGGGGAGTAAACAATCATGTAACATACCCATCCTTTATGTTCTTATAATATATCCACTAGAAAAAAAATTGTAAGTTTGAGTTTTTCATCCACTTTACCTATGTTTAAAGGTGATATTTAATTTAAACTTTGTAATATTAAAAATATAGTTGGATTATATTTGTTTATAATTAGTTGTTTTAAAAACATTGATAAATTTGGTGCTGTTGGGAGCTACTTCTTTGCCCATAACTGATATGTTGAGTTCATATGCTCTCCTGTTTGATCCTTTCCAGTTCTTCAACAATGCTTTTAATGTTTTTACATGTTCTTTCTATATTTTGCAAATTACAGATGAAATGATATCACATCTGGTGTCTAGCTTGAAACTCATCATATACATTGAACAAGGTTTGGATGAATAAACATTGAACATGGCTAGGAGTATAAACAAGTGTAAATTACACTTGCTGATGGGAAGACACAAACTAAGAGACCTTTACTTCCTAGAAATGGAGATAATTTTCCAACAAAGAACAACTTTTTTCCTCATTTGAACAATGATAATAAGCTAACTTTGTCACTTTATTTCTTTTCTGACAATTTATTTATAGTTTAGTAGAGTTTTCCTTTTTAATCCAATACAACTTCAACATTTTTAGATAGTTCAGAGAGGATATTATGTTGCTGCATGCATGCAAAAATGTTTCATACAAAATGGGATGCACATGTAGCTCAATTTGATGATGTTCCTTGAGGCCAAACTTGATATCAACAGATGTTGTAAGGCTTTCATTTTTCTCCATGTCTCATTTGTTGAAATTGTGTCAGTAGGTACATGGAATAGGATGATTGGAAAATGGTCAAATGCTTTAGAATACTTTTGCAAGGCATCAACTGTCCCAGTAAGTTTCTTTCTCATATATATCCAAAATTAATAGCTTTCAAACTACCTTGCCTGTACTTGGCAGGAACTATGCTACACTACAGCCCTTGTTTATGTTCTCACGAGCTCTTTGTTGTTACTATTTCTTATGTTAATTCTCTTTATATATTCATGTTTTAAAACCATTACTCTCAATACTATCTTTTTAACATGTCCCTCACCATTTTGGTGGCATTTGAAATCATTTTGGAACCCTCATCTTCTTACGGCTAGTTGGTTCCAAAGGATGGTTAAGAAGTTATGGTTGGCCGGAAGGCATAAAATGAATTTAAAATACTTCCATTCACACCTAATAAGGTTTTTGAAGTTGAAGGAAAGGTCTGTAATGTAAAAACAATAAGTTTTGGTAATGAAGTACATGGTTTTCTCTGCAAATTTTGCTTAAAATCAGAACTTACAACTACTGTAACTTTCTTTTCATAGCATCTTTTGATCTGATTCCTTTTGGAGGTGATAGGAAAATATTTTAATTTTATTTTTGCATTGGTTTGAGGTTCCTTTAATTCATTTTGTGCATTTTATATTGACTATCCCAAAATCAGTCAATTTTGGATAGTTTTGCAAGGGTTTGAGAGTCACCATGAGAATATGACCCATTCCACTTTATGTGTTTGTTGTTTCTTGTGGAATGGGTTTGTATCGATGTAAAATAATTCTTAATGACAATTTTGAATGTAGGGGAGTTCAACAAATTGATGGTTGATGCCCTAGGGTGGGGTTTTGCTTGTGAAAAGGGCACAAAATTGGTGCCAAGAGTATAGCAGTGGTAAATATACCATATGGAGGTGGTGTTTTTATGTGGGGAAGATTAGATTTATATACTATAGATGTTGTAGGACCCTTGAGTTAGTCTCATAAGTGATTAGAAGTGACTAAATCAAAAGGCCCTAGTTTTTAACTAGTTTTGGTGAGGGTTTTGTGGAAACCTTATTAGAACAAGTCATAGAATAAAATGGGTTTCAAAATAATTTTATTGGCATCACAAATGAATAATTTTGAGGTTTTGGAAGTTTGGAGGTGAACCTAGATAGGGGTTTCTTTGTAAAACGGCCCAATTAGACCTCGGAGAAAAAGTGGAGCAGCAATTTTATGTACACTTGGTCCAAAGTAGTGGCACTTGGTTTTATGATATGTTGAATAAATCTAAAAAGGGTATTTGAATCTGGAATTTTTTTGCATTTTGTTTGGGAAAGTTTGGGAAAAAGAGCACTTGTTTGGGACAACAATTAGAGAATTTGATCAAAAGGGTGCTATGGGAAGTTGGTGTGTATTGAAGCAAGTAGAAATAGATAAGTTAAGACCCTAGGAAGGCTTAGAGAAAGTCTTGGGGTTTGGAGTTGATCAAACCCTATTGGTGCAAGAAGGCCTAGTGGAGAAACTAGGAAACATAGTGTATGTGCACAACTTGTGGAGCCTTTTGGTCTTGGAGTGGATTGATCATTTGGATCTGAATCAATAAGACTAAGATTCAATGGTTAATTATTATTATTTTTTTAAATTATATTTTATTTGCATTAGATTCAATGGTCCTGGGAGCTAAGACAATGATATACTTTGAAGAGGATTCAATTTTCCATAGGTTAAAAACAAACAACCAACATGTCTATTTCTAGGTTACTATTGTGCACCAATACATTTTTCATTTATAGTAATGGTACTTTCTAGGTTTAGATGTTATCCTAAATTGAAATTTTAACAAGTAGAATTTCTTTCACTGGGTTATCATTGTGTCCTATCTAGTGTTCGCAATCTCTAGGAGCATTATCCCATTTCTTTTAAGTATTTTTAAGCAAATTGTTGAAATATAATCATTGAACAAATGGTTCATATAATTCTGGTTTGATAATATAGTTATCAAATTTTGTACCTTGACTGCGTTAGAAAAAATGATTTATCCTCACTTGTTTGCATTGAGAATTTAGTCACCTTATTTGTTGCCTTACCAAATTTAGGAAAATAACAGTTTAGTTTTGTTGCCTTTGGGGTCATATAGTAGTTGAGGTATAACATATATTTTGTATTAGTACAGGTAGTGTGTCTAAAAAATGTTGTACTTGCAACTGACGGGCACTCATCACTATCTCTTTACTATGTTAAACATGGTTAAACCTAACCCAGTAGTCGATGGAAAAGACATGTGAGCCAAATTTAGCATTTTATATTTGATGTATTGGATAGAAGTGTTAGCTTGTGGTGACTAATCAGGAAAGTACTATTAGGGTGATTTTTTTTTGAGGCCAACTACTTTTCGGTTATTTGGGCCGACATGTTATAATTCATTCTAACCCTAAAGCGGCAAAAAATATTGTATAATATGGCTTAGGGTTCTAGGGTTTATTCATATGTATGATTTTAGTATTTGCGGTGGAATTGCGCTGTAAGGGATTACAAATTGTAATCAGGTTGTAATCACTGGATAATAATATTATTGGACTCGTTGTTGGTGGATGTAGCCCAGGGATTGGGTGAACCACATTAAATCTTTGTGTCTTGTGTTCTCTTCTGCATGGTTTATTGTTTTCTGATATTAGTTATATTTGCACATAATTGTTATTTCTACCTTGTTAATCCTAACAAGAAGTGCAATAGATTGGTAGGTTATCATGAGTGTGGACTTATGAATAAGTAAAGCTTCAGATGGGTTAATCAAGAGTGAAAATGTAGAAGGTATGATCATTAGTACATACTTTATCTCTATTTAATGTGGCTGGTTTCTCCTAAAGATAGATGCTTGTCATTATAATAAGGGGAACGAGTCATATGTAATAGATTTTCCAATGACATCATTCACTTCATCCTTGTGTTGCACATTGAATAACTTAACCATTGAGTTTAAAGTATCACTAGTCATCCTCCCCTTAGGCTTTGCTACCCTTGAACTATAGATGGAAAAACTTGAAAGTGTAATTAATGGAAAGTACTAGTATACATGGTATGATTATTCTTTAAAGGGTACTAGCTCAATGGAAGAGTACCTACTTTACAAGTAGGAGGATGATGGTTTGATTCCATCATGCCCTAACATGACTAAATATATGATTAAATTAATGACTAAATTAAGGACTAAATTTATGACCAAATAAATGACTAAATAAATGACCAAATAAATGACCAAATAAATGACCAAATAAATGACTAAATAAATGATCGAATAAATGACCAAATAAATGACTAAATAAATGACTAAATAAATGGCCAAATAAATGGCCAAATAAATGACCAAATAAATGACCAAGTAAACAACCAAATAAATGACTAAATAAATGACCAAATAAATGACCAAATCAATGACTAAAATAGTTTAGTCATAAATTTGGTCACGAGATAAATGACCGGCAATAAACTACTAATGGTCACGTGACCAAAATTAGTCATATATCTACAATTTTTAGTAGTTTATTTAGTCATATATTGTTGTTTTTGTACTAGTGATACCTTTTATCTCCAAAAATTTTCTATATGGCACCACTTGAGTCAATCCTGATGATGTGTCATTCTCATTTGGTGTGAAATGTGTCTTGCACCATTCAACCACATCATGTGCATTTTTTATATGCACTCCCTTATAATTCATTTGATACTTCTGTATAGCACATTTGATGCAAGTTCTAGCACCATCATGTTCACCTTTTCCATGTCCACTCTTGAAGAAACTCTAGACATGTGGTATATTTTCATTATGATGATATCTATATAGTGCATAAAATGGTCTCGATGATTTGAATTGTGTAGCACATCCATCTGACCAAACATAATGTATATCAATTTTTATACCTCTTTCTTTCAAATTTGCAAAAAATATCTTGAAGCAGTGTTCCACATAATGAATGTCATGCTCTCTATCATCACTTATATAAAAATGATATTCCTTCTTGATGACCCATACTTCAAATGTGCTTTGAATACCATCCAAATCTAATTGTGCGTGTCGATAACACACATGTACCATAATAGTAATTTTCTTTGAAAAATAGTATTATGACTGAATTGCCTTTTAATGAACAAAAAAATAATTTTCTGCAAAATCAACAACTGATACAATACTTCCAAGTGGGAAATTGTCTCTCAATGTTTGAAATTGTTGTGCTTTCCACTTTGCAAAAAAAGCATGATGAATGTAGGGTTGAATCAATTTTTAAAATTTTTCCATAAATACTCCAACATTTATCTCCTCTTCAACATATTCTAACCTTTTGGATTCTTTCCCAAATTTTGTTTCATTCTTTACATATTTGTAACTCTTACAATTTACCATCTTTGTTACATCAATATTTTTATTTTTCAAAGGAAAAAGAGACAAATCGGCACATGTTTGGCATATTCTTTTTATGCAATTTATTTGTCCAGCTACATCATCTCTTTTGTCACATAAAATGGATGAGATGAACTCACTTCATCTAGTAGGAGGAGCCTTTTCAAAACCATAAGTGTCTTCTACAAACTTTCAAAAAACTTGATAGTGGAGATCAAATTCAATATGATAACAACAACAACAAGTTTCAAACACTTTGTTTGTCCTGATATAATATGGCTTCAATCTTTCAAACAATGTTTTCCCAATCTTTATATTAGGATTTGAACTACAAAATGACACATACATTTCATGTTGTGTTGTGTCCAACCAATGTTTCGTATGATATTCATATTGATTACCTAAAATTCTATGTCTGATAACATCTCTAGTGTTTGATGAAGGACGTGTATTATCATTTTGAAATGATGCAACCAAATTTTTTGTTCCTCATCAATCCTATTAGAACAAGGAGCTCTACACATGATTGCCCAATTGCCTTCCAAGGTGCTATCATCTAAAAGTATTCTCCTATTAATATATCATGATATTGTTTTCCTATTAAAACTAAACTGAGATGAAACTGAAGATATCTATTTTTTTAATCCCATAGTGTTACCTACAATGGATATCAACATAACTTTTCTTGTAATGGACTTATCTATAGTTCGAGATCACTTACCTAGTTGGTTCAAACCTTTCTTAAGATTTTCAATCATATCAGTTTGCATGTCAACAACTTTTCTCTTCTTTGATGATGTGTCTATACCCAATAATTTTAATGCCCCTTCCAACTTTTTGTTTATAACTATAAGTGAAAATAATTGAGCTTATTCAAGTGTTTCAAAATTATCAAATTTACCCAATATTTCTCTTGATATCATATACATTGATCTCTTCTTAGCAAGACTTAAGTGTTGAACATTAGCAAGTGATCTCAAATTGTCCACATCCATTGTAAGTAAATGATCTAAGTTTCTATAATTAATATTTTTCTTTATAGTTTGAGTTAAATTTAAAAGTTCATCCATACCAGTAGGAGCACGTGATGTTCACCGTTCTGCAACATCAATTGTCGACCCTTCTTCAATGTGCAATTCGTTGATTTGACTTGACCCTCCTACTTTAGCTTGTCTTTCAACTTCTTTAGTTTTATGAGAATATGCCAATGCAACTTCACGATTTCTTTGTTCAATACCGGGTGACCTTTTTCTAGAAGATTTACTTTGTCTTCCCTTCTTGTTCCCCATTTCTTCGAACTCCAAAAAATGTCTTCCATAAGATCATCGACGAAAATTTTATTCTTCAAAGAATACTTTAATCTAATATTTTTCCTCTCCAAAATTATGCCTTTGAAAAAATATAAATACGAATCTTCCTTCAAAAAATGCCTTCAATAATAGAAAATGCGAATTTATTAATTGCAATTTGATATAAAATAGAAACAAAATGCTTTACTTTTATACCATTCTAAAAAAATTTTACAAAATAATTTTACTAGCCGACTTCGCTCAAAGTAGATACTTCGTGCAAAGTACCCAAGAAAAAATTTTGGCAGGTGTTTTTTTGCTAGGATTTTCACTTGAGAGGCTTCGTTCGAAGGGTCTTCAGATGAAGACCCTCAAGTGTCTTTGTGCGAAGGGGGTCTTCGCACGAAGACCCCAAAACTAAAATTTTGCCCTCAAAAAATAACTAAACTTCAAAAAAATGGTCTTCTGGGGCCTGAAACAAGGACTAAACAAGATGATTTTTTCAAACAGATGATGTTAAACGATGCTATTTGGAACAAGCTTTCTAATGAATATAATTTTAATACATATTGAGTTCATTATCACTTTTAAATATTACTTTAACTAAACATAGGTTGTTTGGTCATTCAACAACCTGTCTCTTCAAGACTTTGGGAAAAATAGTAAATTATAAAAAATATGTAGGAAAAGTGTATTTGTGTTACCTTTCTATGAAGAAAAGAAAAAATGAATTTCAATATACACAGATCAAGTTAGAGCGATCCAAGTGACCTTATGTCTAAATTACAGTTACTGTCACTTTAAAACTTAATAAACTATGAAATATTGATCCAAAATGAATAAAACTAATTGCATCCTTTAGCTATTGAAGTTAAAAATATAATCTTGAAAGAATTACATCATTATCATATTTTTTTAAAAAAGTTATGCTGATCCAAGTGACAGTAACTCTTTAAAAACATAGTTTTTTCACGCAAACCACTTTTCAAAGGAGAAGAAAAAATGAATTTAAATGATTTTTAAAAAAAATATATATTTAGAAACTAGAAAGAAAATTCTAAAAGACTCTAGTTTACATCATTTTCAAATTCCTAATAGTTTTGCGGCAACAGATGTTTGAAAGTGAAGTTGGTTCTCAAAATGTTGAACTCTATGTCAAAGTTGGCCAAAAAGTGGGACTCACTATTGTGGGACCACCCATTATATATATATATATATATATATATATATATATATATATATATATATATATATAGTGGGACCACCCATTATATATATATGTGTGTGTGTGTGACTCTCTCTCTGTCTCTATCTCTATCTCTCTCTCTCTCTGTAGTTTTATATAAACCGTACAAGTTATGAGAAATTGTGAACGTTGTCATAAGTTTACATAACTCGTTCGGGTTATGAGAAAATGTGAATGTTTTCATTACTTTACATAACTCTTACGAGTTATGAGGAATTCTTTATATTTGAGTCCCAATGGCCTAAAAGCTTGCAGTGCAAGTTGTTTGAAGGCCCCACTGTTGTTGCACATGATTTTCTGGGATAGTAATAGTCAGGTTTTATTTATTTTATTGTTAATATTTCTTTGAAATGATTGATTTGTCTTGTTTTTTGGATTCTTTTTAAAATTATTTTATCATGGTTACTTTATATTATAATAAAATGATGCTCATTAGTTATTTTTATTCTATTTGATTGTGGATTGTCCTCATGATGTTACGTGTAGGACAATCAATATCAACAATGGGAAAGAACAAGAGAGGAACGATTTAACAACGAGAGGCAGTAAAGGAAAGATAAAGGGAGTGTATGAGGAGATTAAAATGAAAATGATGAACATTCAACAATTGAAATTGATATGATGAAGGCACGAAATCAAAATGATCAACATACACCAATTCAAATGCATGAGATGAATCCACCTAATGAATGCGATGAACATAGACCATTTGAAAATGATGTAATGAATAAACATGTTGTGTGTGAGTGATTTACACCTTCATGAAATAACAAGATTTAAAGAGAATTTACACTATTCAAAGCAAACTAATCTAAATAATGCACAAATTAATCTAAATATCTCATGGTTCTCTAAATTGAAGTGGTAAATGAGGCTCTCAGCTGCAAATCCTCACTAGTGACACTCTAATTATGAGAATTGAACTAAGAATGATATGCAAACTAGATCTAATTATCAAATTCTAGCTCTATTTGATAAGAAATCTACAAAATGATCAACAATTGAAGCTAATTATCAATGAAAATAGCTAAGTGAGTGGTGTGGATGCAAATTGCAAGAGCTTTGCTGCAATTCAAAGATATGGAGTGGATGAATAATGCCTCAAAATGCCTTCTATTTATAAGATTTTCCCAAGGGTAGGGGGTAGAGTGAGATAACCATGGTTATGCTTGGGTAAGGTCAATTGGCTTTGCTTTGTCCCTAAATGGGGGGACAAACATTTAAATGGTTTCAAAAGGCTGGACCATTTCAACAAAAGTGAGTGATTTGTGTCCATTTTGTCTCCTTTTTTGCTTTGTTTAGGGAAATTCATATTTATTAATTAATTAAAGTAATTAAATTTAGCCATGAAGGGTAAGAGGTTCATTTTGATTTTTGCTTTCAACAACTATGTCATCAATTGAATTTAATCAATTTCTTAGTGTTTTTCCCCTTTTCAAGCTTTATTTAATCATTTAATTGAATTTTCCTTTGATTTGAATTGCCTTTGTTCCATTTATTGATTTTTCATGTTATTTTGATGATTTGTTGCACCTTTTGATTGATTTAAGCCTTTGGCCAATTTTCCGTGTCTACACATGTTAATGAAATTGAAGAAGATTTTCCATTTGAATTTGATGTGAATAATGCACATAATGCATCAATCTTAACACCTCCAAGAATAATTCGTAGAAAACCAAAGTTTCTAATAGACATTGATGAAAATATTGTGAGGCCAATGCATGATAAATTTTTTGAAATAACTTGTAGAAGAATGCTTATAAGAATTTGGAATAACTATTTTGAAAACTTAAATCAAAGTGGAAGATGCCAATTAGTTGTTGAAATGATTAAAAATCTGAAATTTAGAGAGACAATGAAAATTTTTGGGTTAAGAACATTTGAAAATACTAGTGAAAGAATCATTGTGAGAAATATTTTTATGCATACCAATCCATTGGTTCGAAATCACACTCTAAAGATGCTAATGTTACTCATCATGTCCTCACATCAACCATAATGGGAAAGGAAATGAAAAAATCTCATTTAATAAGAAAAACAAGCAAGTCATTAAGGATAAGCAGAACCAAAATACACCATGCTTTAGATAGGCAAGAGAAAATTGAGGATCCTAACAATAATTCTCTTTGGGCATTCTCGGGTAGACTCCCATGCAAGGACAAGGTTGTTGTTGATGCACTAAGAACATTAATTGAGAAATACTGGCATGAAAACACAGGGGTTTCACCCAACCAAAGAGATGTTGTTAGAAGGCGAATTGGAATTAGAAATCGTGAGCCACATCCAAAACACTATTTAGATATGACACAAACACAATTTTATGAAAGGTTTCTTCAAATCTTTCCTCATATTAAAATTAGTCAAATATTTTTTGAGATGAAAACATCATTTTACATTAAGCTTAATCATGCATGTACTACATGTTGTTGTAGGGTTCATGTTGAATTTTCTATGCATTATGAGATTTATTGCTATATATGTGGTACTTTGCATGCTAACAATGTTTTGCAAGAATGTGGTCTACAAGCACCTCCTAAGTCACCAAGAGACTTCATTTCAAGTGTACTCTGTAAATGAGATGATGGGTGAATTCATTATAAGATGATTTGGTTGAAAGGATTTTGTCCTACATGTGGTGGTTTGCAAAAGTTGCATAGATTCTAACATCTCAACAACACACATGAAATTGGGCAGGAACTAGTTTCTTTTGGAAAATACAAGTCAGTCACATATGGTGTTAAAGATGGAAAAGAATTAAAGAGGTGTGATTTAGTGAAAAGGGATATATGCGTAGCTGATTTTATGAAGATGTTTCAAGACAAACTAGTTTATAAGTACATAGTGTTGGCAAGTTGTCTATACTGATGTATATGACTTGATATAGTGTTGTCATTATGGCAACAAAGTCATATAGCAGTTTGGAGTCAACACACTTGAAGAGAAGATCAGAAATCAGTTAAGTGTTGAAGACTAGACAGTGTACAGAGTTCTTGCAACTCAGAGCATCAGCACACGTGTGTATGGATGAATTAAGGTATGCACCCTAGAAGTTAATTTGGTTAGACTATATTCATGCTTAGTCTATGAACACATGATCAAATGTGCAAGGATAAGAAAGTTACAGTTAGTTGAAGTTGCACAACCAGTATGTGCTAGAGAAGAACAGTGCATGAAGCTGACAGTTAGTATTATGGTTTGCGGATATAATGTAATGTTGTAAAGGCTACGCACCTATTATATTTAGGTTGTTGACATATATACGTGTTTTTTTGTAAGCATGCTTAAGCCAATTAATTTAGAAGCATTGTATGCAATAGGTCTAAGGGCTGACCTAGTTGTTTATTTTGTATGAGCATATAAATATAAGGTGCGCCCATTGTATTCGGCATGGAAGTTGATAGCGAGTTGTAATAAGAAGAGAAGAAGTGTGCGAAGACACTAGAAGATGTATTAGAGCTTTGCTAGAGGTCAAAGCATCAACGCATCAAAGGAACTGATCTAACAAGCAGTGTCACAGTGACAGTTCATCCTGCAGATATAGTGTGTATCTGAGTTCAGAAGGTTGTAGCCTTCACCACTTGAGCAGTGAGCTCTAGGATAGTGTGTCCACTCCCCTAACAAGGACCATTGTAAAAGACTCCTAATAGGGTTTGACCCTTGACAAGGTCTACTGTACTAAAAGCATTGTAAAGAAACTCCTAACAAGGTTAAGGATATTCTAACAAAGATGACAAAACACTAGTGTAGAATATTAGTGGGTGTCAATTCCCACCGGGGCTTTTACCTATTTGGGTTTCCCCGTAACCATATTGGTGTCATGTGTTGATTTCATGTTTCATGTTTTTGTGAATGTTTATTTCAGTACTTAAGCATTTAAGTTCAGTATAAAGATTAAAGAGAAAAGTTAAAATACAGTGAACATTGATTCACCCCCCTATCAGTGTTCCCATTCCTAACAATTGGTATTAGAGCTCTGGTCCTCAGCAAAGAAGTTTAACCACTTGAGGAGATCATGGACAAAGCAGAAATGAAACATCTGAAAAGGAATCTTGAAGCTACTCTTGAAGACCTAGAAAAATCAGAAAGAGAATCTGAAGAACTAAGGGATAAACTCAGTGATGCTCAATTAGTCATCAAAAGGCTAAGAAAAGATTTGAAAGAATGCTCTACCAGTGATCTAGGGACATTGGTCAAGAAGCTGAATGAAGAAAATAAATCCTTAAAAGAAAAACTTGAAGAGTTTGATGATAAGCTCACTAATAATCAGGAAGTCTATGATGAACAGATCAAAGAGAACCTTCAACTCAATGAAGAACTAAGGAAAGAAAATATGGAAATCTTGGAGCTAAGGAATAGCAAAGAAAGCTTAGAGTCTGAATTGAGAGAACCAAAGAATCATATTCACAAATTGCACACCAGTTCTGATTTGATAGAATCTCAATTGTATGCAAGGAGAGTCAAATGAGACACTAGCTGTATTGGATACAATGAAGAACATAATCATATTAACAACATGCGAGTAAGAAAGGATTCACAAAAGGACTCTACTAATGCTAAGGAGACTGAAGATCAAACCAAAGATAATGGTGAACCACCTAAGAATGAGCGCAAGCCTATAGACCACACTTGTTTTTCCTGTAAAAAGCATGGACACATTGCAAGGAACTGTACAGAGGTAAGACCTTTTAATGGTTACTGTTATTCATGAAATAAATTTGGTCATAGAGCTATGAATTGCAAAACTAGTAAGAAGAATAGGATTCAGAAAGATCAGACAAATCAGAATCAGACAAATGTAAGAAGTTCTCAGAATGTTACATGCCAAATATGTAACTACAATGGTGACTCATGTCAATGCACCGAGGAAAATAAGACCTCCAATCATTTGTCACTCTTGTAACAAGGCTGGACATATCTCAAGATTCTATAGATCAAGTATGCAAGGTCAGGGAAGCCCTAAAAAGGGCTAAGAATCAATTTTGGATCCAGTAGGAGAAGTTAATTTTGTCAAAGCCTCAAATGATGCAAGCATGATTTGGTCAGAGAAAAAGAAGGAAAAATTTAAAGAGAATGTATTGGATGCATCCACAGTGGACAAACCCTCTACATCTGGATGAATGGCCCTCAGGGTCATAGGGGGAGCTAATTTAGCTCTAGACCCCTACATGGCTGGTATACTCATTCTCAGAGTATGCACCTTTGGAATTAAGCTTTTGGAGTATAAAGGTACCTTTGTGCAAGAGCACACATGTTGATTATGAATATAACTCAAGTTGGAAATTTTGAAGTGACAGCTTGGTTTATGTGACTTGCATTAATGGCAGAATTTTCACTTTAAAGTACACAAAAAGCTATTTGATTGCTCATTGCATTCAAATTCAGAGTGATAGAAGAGCAGAAAGAGCCTTGGAAGTTGTTGTGAAGACTTGGAGATTGATCTATCAGTGATTTGCAGCAATTATCAGTGCATTTGGTCAGTTGCAGAAACCCTAGATTAACACGCCGATTTAGAAGTCTTCGAATCATCTTAGATTACAGTTGGAAAGTGATTAATCAAGTAAGTCATGGCCACTCCCATAGTTTTTGATGTTGCTGAGAAGAAGAGATATGTTTTCAAGAAACATCCATTTAAGTCAACCCTAGATGACTTAGAGGGAGCATTCTCCCACATGCCTATGGGTGTTATGCATGTGAAAGACATTAGGGCTTACATCTACTACAAGAAAGAACCAGTAGGTTTGGATAGGTTAAGGGCGCACATGGATACCATGTTGAACCCAGACAAAACATTCATGGATGAATATGTCAAATGGAATGATCACCCTATTGTTGAGTATGCTATGGCATATGAATTCTATGAGACAGAATGGATAAAGATTTTATTGAGAAGAATTCATGATGACCTATTTTGGATAGGTGATGTACCGGTCAGAATCACCAATGACCTTATACATGAGATGACATGCCTTTATAGGATAGGCTTCATCCTTCCTGTGGGAAAGGATGTCAGGAAAATGGTTGAGGAAACTTGTAAGTCAAGGAGTAATAGGCGCGGGATGACAATTGAGCCTATTGAGCAAGAAGACATCAAATTGATGTCTATGATACTGGGATATAGGTTTCATCACACCATCAGAGTGAATAGTGTGTCTGCGGGCACTATTCTTGTAGCCATTAGACTTGTACAGGAAGATGCAGAGTTCAACTTCTGTGAGATCTTGCATGCACAGTTGATTGATAACATCAAGGCCATCAATTATGATAAGACCAAAATATTCAGGTTTGGGTCTTTAATCATTTACATGTACCTTCATATAGTTGGGAGAATATCAGATATGTACTTAGACAAGTCCATTCCAACCATGCCACAAATATCTAACAACGCATCCACCAAGATTACTTTGAGAGATTATGTAATATTGGAATTGAAGACCTTCAGGGTCAAGATGCAAATGAGGTACAAGATTCTAGAGAGCATTGTGGAAAAGTAGAAGGATACTATCTGCTTTATGGTAGAGATAGATAAATTATATGGAAGTTGTTGAGCCAAGAACTAAGTGGATTCATCTACTTGGTTATGAGGTAGAGGAACAAGTCCTTGAAGCATATGCGCAGGTATTACTTTCAACCCCCAAAGATCCTCATGAACCTAGGTGGAGAACATATCAGGAGAAAACCAGAGAAGTAGATGGTAAACTTGACAACGCAGCAACAAAAAGAAAGGTTGCTAAAGTCACATTAGAGATCTTGAGGATTCATGGTGTGTCCTAAGTAGACCTTGATAAAGCAAGGGATGAAAAGATTGCTTTGGAAATTAAGAGCGCATCCACAGTAGAAGCTAAGTCTGATGATCCCAAGATGAAGAAGGTCAAAATTGAAAAAGATGATAGTCAGAAGGGTAAAGAAGATGATACTCCTTCTACACCCAAGGTAACCATTGACCTTACTACTCCTCCTGAGTATAAGGAAATGCCTAAGAGGAAGAAAGAGGTTGGCACTAGTCATCCATCCTCACAAGTCACAAGAAATAGAAGGAACACTCAAGCACCTCCTTCAAACCCAGTTTTAGTGTGCTAAGTGCCAAAATAGTTGATGAAGGAAGAATTGATCAAGTAGGGAAGTTTTATGATAAGTATAGTGAAATTGACAAGTCAAATATTCATAGCATGATCATAAAGCACATGATCAAGTTCAAAAGGACAGTTTTGGAACTAAAAACAATGATTCCTGACAATGTATAGAATATCCTTGAATTCCAAAAGAGACAGCCTATTGAGGAAGATCTGTAGACAAGGGAAAAGATTCTTGATGATATCCTTCCTATGTGTGAACTAGAAGAAAAGAAATTTCTATTAGATCTAGTGAAGCCTTGAATAGAACTAAGACAAGAAATTTGAACATAATTGATAAAAATTATGAGCTTATTGCAAAAGAGATAGAGAAAGCCTTTGAGAAGGTATTTATTAATAGAAACATGTATCCACCTATTGTGCCCACAGTTAATGTACCCATAAAGGTCACAAAAGAGTCAGAGACCATCAAAGTACATTCTACAAGTCCTTAGGATTCTGCACCTACAGTGGAAGTACAATCAGAGGTAGACAAATCTACGCCCATGTCATAATCACTCAAGGAAAGCACCATTATCATTGATAATGTGGAGATATCCATGGCAGCCACTGAAATAGAATTGGACAAGTTTGAGGAAGCTTTTGTGAGCACACAAGAAGTTGAGATTTTATGCAGCAACACACCTCCCACTCATCAAGAAGAGGTATTGATTGAAAATATATCAGATAAGAAAGAAGAAGAAGAAGAAAAAGAACAAGAGAAAGATAAAACTTCTATTGAACAAGCCAAAGTAAAACTAGAAGTGATGGATAGCATTCCCATCACTCTCTCCTCGGCATTATTGTCAAGTTTGACACCTGACACATCTAGTTTAGATTCATGGAGAGAAGAAGACCTGATTAAGTTCAACGCCTTAGCTATGGAGAAAGCCAAAGAAAAGAAATTAATGAGGAATCCCCTCCTAGTAGAATTAGTAAACATGTTGAACAATCTATTGCCAGAAGATAAGAAAGTGTCAAAAGTACACTTGGTTGATGATGTGAGTATAGTCATCTCACTTTTCAAAAGCAATTTTTCAAGCCTTGAAGAATATGCATCCCTAGTTGCAGAAGAAAAGTATCTAAAGAAAAGATTGACTGAATTGGTGAATAACTTTGCACTTGACCTCAGTTCCCTCAAGACCAGTCAAGCATCCTTGAAAGAATTTGCTGATCAAGGAAGGAAATTCATTGCCAACTGCATGGATCAAGATAAGCTTACTGATGCCCATCTTAAGAAAATAAAAGAGGTAGAAGATATGATTGAGCAGGTGAAGAATTCAGTGAAAGACACATCCACTAATGTGAACATGTGCAAAAATTTCCACCAAGGTCAGTTGGACAAAATTGAGAAGGTAGAGAAAGAGATGGCAAAGTTAAGATCTAGACAGACTCAATTGAGGAATGCTCTTGCACCCTCATTAGACATCCTCAATCAGAACATCAAGGAGATTGATGCCACAATGGTAACATATGATCAAGGTCCTTCCACAGACTTGAATAAAATTGAGAAGCTTCAATATGCATTATGCACCCATCTCCAGAGAGTAAACTCTTTGATCACATTTTGGAAGAAGGAGATCCAGAACCTAAAGGTTGCATATCCAGATGTTTTCCCTCAGTGAGTATGTATAGATATAGTTTTTTGTAACACCTTTGTCATTAATGTCAAAGGGGGAGTTGTGTATAGAATATGGATCATAATATGTATAGGGAGATATAAGTATATATATAGATGACAAAAGTTTTTTGTATTAAGGACAGTTAGCAACTTGGCCATACTCCTTTGTTGCCATCAATGACAAAGGGGGAGATTATTGGAAAGTTGTCTATACTAATGTATATGACTTGATATAGTGTTGTCATTATGGCAACAAAGTCATATAGTAGTTTGGAGTCAACGCACTTGAAGAGAAGATCAGAAATCAGTTAAATGTTGAAGACTGGACAGTATACAAAGTTCCTACAGCTTAGAGCATCAACGCACGTGCGTACAGATGAATTAAGGTATGCACCCTGGAAGTTAAGTTGGTTAGACTATATTCATGCTTAGTCTATGAGTGCATGATTAGATGTGAAAGGATGAGAAAGTTACAGTTAGTTGAAGTTGCACAGCCAGTATGTGCCAGAGAAGAACAGTGCATGAAGCTGATAGTTAGTATTTTGGTTTGTAGATATAATGTAATGTTGTAAAGGCTATGCACCTATTGTATTTAGGTTTCTGACATATATAATTGTTTGTTTGTAAGCATGCTTAAGCCAATTCATTTGGAAGAATTGTATGTAATAGGTCTAAGGGATGACCTAGTTGTTTATTTTGTATGAGCATATAAATATAAGGTGTGCCCATTGTATTCGGCATGGAAGTTGATAGCGAGTTGTAATAAGTAGACCAGTTGATAGCGAGTTGTAATAAGTAGACCAAAAGTGTGTGAAGACACTAGATGATGTATTAGAGATTTTCTAGAGTTCAAAGCATCAGCACATCAAAGGAACTGATTTGACAAGCAGTGTCACAGTGACAATTCATCCTACAGATACAGTGTGTATCTAAGTTCAGAAGGTTGTAGCCTTCACTGCTTGAGCAGTGAGCTCTAGGATAGTGCATCCACTCCCCTAACAGGGACTATTATAAAAGACTCCTAATAGGGTCTGACCCTTGAAAAGGTCTACTATACTAAAAGCATTGTAAAGAAACTCTTAATAGGGTTAAGGATCTTCTAACAAGGATCACAAAACACTAGTGCAGAATATTAGTGGGTGTCAATTCCCACCGAGGTTTTTACCTATTTGGATTTCCCCATAACCATATTGGTGTCAAGAGTTGATTTCATGTTTCATGTTTTTGTGAATGTTTATTTTAGTACTTAAGCATTTAAGTTCAGTATAAAGATTAAAGAGAAAAGTTAAAATACAGTGAATGCTGATTCACCCCCCCCCCCCGCCTCTCAGTGTTCCCATTCCTAACACATAGGTCATACACATAGAGCTAGGTGGTTAGATGAGCAATTCAAGTTGTGTAAGGACACTTTCCCCATTGATATTATTGTCTTTTTCATTGATTTTGTAGAGAATTATATACTAAAAACTTAAAATGAAGTACAACCTATGTATTACCACTCTACACAAGTTACAATTTTTGTACACATAGTTTTCATGCATGCACATGATAGCATAGAGGAGGACATAAAGGCTATAAGATAGTATCACTTCTATATCAATGATGATCATACACATTCCTCAGAGTTTGTGCAAGGGTGTATAAGAAATATAAGATACAACCAACACTTAATATGGTGAGATAATTGCACCTCACAATTCAAGAATGCAAGGATGTTCTATTGGTTGACTAGGATGCATGTGACGAGTGGTGTGCAAAATCTTTGGAATATCATTGAGGAAGGTCATGGAAAGGGAGAGCATGATGGTGCAGGAGCATGTGTGAAAAGAGCTCTTACCAGAGAGGAATTGAAGTATGAAGGTGGTGCAATGTGAATAGATGGAGAAACAATTGTGCAATGGTGTAATTCTATGATGGGACTAGGTAATGTAGGTAAGTCTATGGTTTCCAATTTTTTGGTTAATATGTGAATCTAACATTGAAAACTATTTAGATTGTTGTACACTTACAGGATCAAGTGACATGCATTTTTTTAGAAGTTCAAATGCAACATAATTAACTATTTATATTAGACAGATTGCATTCTTTTTCTCTCTGTATATGCATTTTTTGTGGGATGAATGTGAATCAAAAGATTGTGTCGTCCAATGGTCTTATAGACCTTTTCAAACCCTAGGTACATATCAACTTCCCTAAGCACTACAACTAAACCAGATGAAAGCATTAGTAGATTTTGACCATGTATTTGACCTAGTTGAACTATGTAATTTATCAATTTATTACTTAGTGAATTCTTTTTCTCATATTGTATGCATTTTAAGGTCAATTTATTAGTTCTTTATGTTGATTTTGGTATTAACTTATAGCCTTCTACTAAATGCAGGTCATGTATATGCAGTCATTGCAGATGAGAATAATGAAGAAAAAATAGATTACTTTTGTGTCATTGTATTGAGGCCGAAAAGAAATTGACAACTACAGTCACTGATCGAAAGACTATTGAGTACCCAATATATTCTGTTGTTGTGACAAGCACATGACTTAGAAGGTACCATTGTTGTGTCGAGTTGTATTGAGACCTCTTAAACTCAATTTTGTAAGAATTTGCCTAAGGCAAAGAATGAACGCTAAGATCTAGAAGCTCAAGAGATAGCACAAGAGAGATAGATATGATATGATCAAATGATCAAATAATAATCAATAATAGACTGGATGATTGATTGATTACATACAATATAGGAATGCGTCAATATATAGGCAATGCATGATAACTAGAAGATATGCAAGTGATAAGCTATCAACTAGACATGGTGGAATCACATGTCCCCCAAAGGTGAATCATCCTCCATTGTACATCAAAGTATGTGAAACATGTGCAATAATGAGAGGATGATAATGTGATAAGAGCACTAAAGGTGGATCTCACACACAAAGAGGTATGTGATGACAACTATCACACCTAAAGTGGAAATTTTTCTAACCATGTGCTAAAATGAAATGCAAACTCCTAGGTGTCACAATGACAACTAATATGCAAATGCATTATCCTAAGTAAACTTAAGTAAAGTATAATTAGTAATATTTAATTACACCAACACCCCCCCTTAAGTGAAACTTAGGGGAATGCACTTAAGCTCACAATGCAAGATGGGTCCTGGCTACTAGGCCACGTTAGGTATCCATGTACAATATGCAAGAGCAAAAGATAATGCCATCTCTCATAAAGAAAAGAAAGAGGGAAAACCTCTCATGGGAAAAACCCTCCCCCAAAAAGAGAGATGAATACAATAATAAAATATGAGAGAGAAGACCTCATGTGAGGAAAATATCCCCCCCATAAGATAGAAGAAGTGGAAGAGAGACCAAGTAGACCCCCCTCAATGTATAATGAACACCAATGGTAGATGATCTAGGCTTGATGTAGAAACTACTCCATGAGTGTAGAACAACATTCCTCCCCTTAGGAAGAAACAAGACCAAAGGTGTATATATGAAGCCTCCTCCCCAATCTATAAAAAGAAACCTCAAAATGTATGAAATCTCTAAAACTTGCTCAAGTGTCCCCGTGTAAAAGCTGAAAGGTGCCTCCTCCAAATCATGTGTACTAAGCCACTCTGCTAAAAAAGACAAATCAAGATCAACTAAGGATGAATGTAGAACATGTACCAAAGACCCAAGTGTCTCCTCTAAAGATAAAGTGACCTCCTCCAACTGTTGTATCAAAGTATCCACAATCATGTCACCCTGGAAAGAATGATCAAGTAGAGAATGAAGATGAGGGTCAGCATGGTCCCTTGCAATAAATGAAGAAGGATCATCCTCAATAAAGAGAAGATGAATGTCATCAATGAAGTCTCCCAAATCTAAAATGTAGGACTCCACAAACAAACCTGCAATGTCTGTCAAGTAGTCATCCCATGGAACCAAGTCTGGAAGACAATGAATATCCTACTGCACTGAATCACCCAAACCCATGGTTGTGTGAATGCAAGCATCATCAGGAGCAAGAGTAGTAGTCTCAATAGGAGGAGATGAAATGGAAGGCTCAAGAACTCGATCATGAGTGATAATACCCAAGTTCAAGTAGCCAAAACTCTCCTCAAAATCTGAATCATCACTGTAATCATGATCATATGTTGAAGAATCACTTTCTGAAGAATAATTGTCATCAAGAGGAACAAAATCTGCAAAGGAGTACAACCAAGAAGAGTGATCCACTATCCCAGTAGCAATAACTGCTCCACTCTCCAAGTCCTTGATGAAAACTGAATCAGGTGTAAATTCCATAGTCTTCTTTGTAGCACCATTTTTTATTTGATAGATAGAAAGAAGGTTATTGGTCAAGTGTGGGACACATAACACATCATTAAAGTGTCCCTCTCTAACATCAATACTTCCTTTCTCAATCACATTCATGTAAGTGTGATTTCCCATCAAAATAGGTGGACCTTTGCAAGGTTCAAATGATGAAAACATGTACTATGAAGAAGCCATATGATGAGAAGCTTCTAAATCTAGAAGCCATCTACTTGAATGAGGCCTTGAAGAAACATATAAATCTTATCCTTTTTGAGTGACAAATGTGTGACCCTTTCCTTTATCTTTTTCTGAATTTGGTGAAGAAGAAGTGGAGGTAGACATCCTGGAAGGCAAATTGATGTTGTTCTTTACAAGAAGATTCTTTAATTCATCAATGTCCTTCTTATAAAAAAAGTGTTCTTCATGTCCATCCTTTTTACAATATGCACAAAATCACTTCTCCTTCTTTGAAAATTTAGCCTTTTGAGGTGATGTAGAAGTGTCATGTTGTGTGGAAGTTGATTTTGTACCTTCTTGTTGAGACTTAGACATCCAATTCTTCTTCTTCTTTTGATTTTGATTACCTTGACTCTCATGATTAGCCACCAATGCCTTGGAAGTTGAAGACTTGAGAATCCCCATACTCATCAATTTTTCTTGTTCTAAGACCAACATTTTTGAAAATGACTCAAATGAAGGCTTAATGAAGGCACTACCCATGGTCAACTTGTGAGTATTGTAACTTGAAACAAAAGCTGCATATTCAGGAGGAAGATGTTTCAACAAGTGACTAACCAACTTCATATCCTTCATGGGATCACCACAATCATCAAGTTGTACCCTATAATCATTGACTTTGTTGAGATAATCTTGGATTGTGTCAAAGTTCTTGGATAATATTCTCGCACATGATCCCTTCCGCACACGAGCTTAGAGCTTAGCTTGTTGTTTAAGCTCGGCTCTGATTATTGCTTGTTGTCTCAGATCAGATGCCGATTTGGGTCAAGTTCACCCTGGCTCAGGTCGGTGCCCATATTTGTCTACCTATAAATTGTACCTAACACAAAAACCAATACAAAGGCCTAATAGGCCAACTTTTTGCCAAATCCAAAAATTGATAGATATATGCAAACCCAGATCTAAAAATTGATAGATATATGCATACATAGATCTGAAAATTAATTGATAGAACAAAAATAAAATTTAGATCTGAAGTAGAAATTGAAAAAATATTATCCAATTTTTAGATCGGGCCTTAAAGGTTTGATTTGCAAAAAAAATTTTGCCTCAAATTTGACTTTTGTCCAAGGTAGGAAAATTTATAGTCAAAATTTATCGAAACAACCACCTGAATGCAATGGTGAGGTCTGATCTTGCTCAAAACACTTCCATAAAATGCTGATCCTAGATTTGGTTCGTGACCCTCCAAAAGGTGAAGCAACAAGCTCTCCAATGGCTATGCAATGAAATCTTCTACGACTCTGATACCATGTAAGAATTTGCCTAAGGCAAAGAATGAATGCCAAAATCTAGAAGCTCAAGAGATAGCATGAGAGAAACAGATATGATATGATCAAGTGATCAAATAATAATGAATATTAGATTGAATGATTGCTTGATTACATACAATGTAGGAATGCCTCAATATATAGGCAATGCATGATAACTTGAAGATATGCAAGTGATAAGCTATCAACTAGACATGGTGGAATCACATGTCCACCAAAGGTGGATCATCCTCCATTGTACATCAAAGTATGTGAAACATGTGCAAAAATGAGAGGATGATAATGTGATAAGAGCACTAAAGGTGGGTCTCACACACAAAGAGGTATGTGATGACAACCATCACACCTAAAGTGGAAATTCTCCTAACCATGTGCTAAAATGAAATGTGAACTCCTAGGTGTCACAATGACAACTAATATGCAAATGCATTATCCTAAGTAAACTTAAGTAACGTATAATTAGTAATATTTAATTACACCAACACCCCCCCTTAAGTGCAACTTAGGGGAATGCATTTAAGCTCACAATTCAAGATGGGTCCCGGCTACTAGGCCATGTTAGGTACCCATGTAAAATATGCAAGAGAAAAAGATAATGCAATCTCTCATACAGTCTTTTCCATTAGCTCCATTTGGGCGGTTAAATGCTAGGGACAACCCTGTTCCTCCCACTTAGTCACTAGAATGTTCACGACCCTGCCAGACCAAAGTGTCCCCAAGGTGCACTAAACACAATTGGCTAGAAATCTTTCAAGGCTTGTATATCAAACCTTGTGAGAGGTATTGGTGAACCGTCAGATGCTACATGACCATTCTGAGGCCTACAATAACCTATCTATGTTTTGGAATATTTGAATTTGTTTGAATTCGGCATGCCAATCTCACTTGATGCCAAAACTTGTAGTGAGGCTTAGTTGAAAGTTGTAGCACAGGGTTACTTCCAAATCGTTCGAGCTGGCACCGAATGATCTATGCCATTAGCTCCTACTGGGTGGTTAAACACCAGTGACAGCTCTTTTCCTTCCACTTAGTCACTAGAATGTTCATGACCATGTCGGACCAAAGTGTCCCCAAGATGCACTAAGCATAATTGGGTAATGATCTTTTGATGCTCGCATCTCAGACCCTGTGAGAGGTATTGATGAACTATTAGATGCTACATGACCATTTTTTTGATGCCTACAATAATATCTCTCCCTTCTGAGAGATTCATTTTTTTTGGAATTTGGCATGCCAATCTCATGTGATGCCAAAACTTGTGGTGAGGCTCATTTGAAAGTTGCACCACCAGGTTTCTTCCAAATCATTCATCCTGGAATAGAATGGTCTACGCCACTAGCTCCAGCTGGACAGGTAAATGCTAGTTACAACCTTGTTCCTCCCAATGAGTCACTAGAACTTTCACCACCATGTCGGACCAAAGTGTCCCCAAGGTGCACTAAGCATGATTGGGTAGCGATCTTTTGAAGCTCGTATCTCAGACCCCATGAGAGGTATTGAAAAATTGTCAAATGTTATAGGACTGTGTTTTTAAGGGCTAAAATAACCTCTCTCTATTTTGGGAGATTCAAATTTTTTGAATTTGGCATGCCAATCTCGCTTGATGCCAAAACTTGCAGTGAGGCTCAATTGAAAGTTTCACCACTGAGTTACTTCCAAATCATTTATTATGGCACTGAACATTCTACACCATTAGATCTAGTTTTAAGGGTACACACTACTGAAAACCTCATTCCTCCCACTGAGTCACTAGAATGTTCACAACCATGTTGAACCAAAGTGTCTCCAAGGTGCACTAAGCACGATTAGGCATCGATATTTCAAGGTTCATATCTTGTACCCCATGAGAGGTATTAGTGAACCATTTGATGCTATAGGACCATGTTTCTTAGGCCTACAATAACCTCTCTCTATTCTTGGAGATTTGAATTTTTTTGAAATTGGCATCAAATCTTGCTTGACGCCAAAACTTACAGTGAGGCTCAATTGAAAGTTGCACCACTAGGTTTCTTCCAAACTATTCATCCTAGCACCAAATGGTCTATGCCATTATCTCTGGTTGGGTAGGGTAAACTCTAGTGACAACCCCATTCCTCCCACTAAGTCACTAGAACGTTCATGACCATGCCAGACCAAAGTGTTCCAAAGGTGCACTAAGTATGATTGGGCAACGATCTTTCAAGGCTTGTATCTCAGAGCCTGTGAGACGTATCAGCAAACCATCAAATGCTATAGGATCATGTTTTTGAGGCCTAAAATAACCTCTCTTGGTTATGGGAGATTTAAATTTGTTTGAATTTGGCATGCCAATCTCACTTGATGCCAAAACTTGTAGTGAGGCTCAATTGAAAGTTGCACCACTAGGTTACTTTCAAATTGTTTGTCCTGACACCAAATGGTCTGCACCATTATCTCTAGTTGGGTGGGTAAATGCTACTAACAACCTCATTGCTCCCACTAAGTCCCTAGAACGTTCGCGACCATGCTAGTCCAAAGTGTCCCCAAGGTGCACTAAGCACGATTTTGCTGTGATCTTTCAAGGCTCGCATCTCAGACACTATGAGAGATATCAAAAAAATGTCAAATGCTATAGGACCATGTTTCCAAGGCCTACAATAATCTCTCTTTTTTAGAGGAGATTTTTTTTTTATAAATTTGGCATGTCAATCTCGCTTGACGCTAAAACTTGCAGTGATGCCTAGTTGAAAGTTGCACCACTAGGTTTCTTCCAAACCATTTTTCCTAGAACCAAATGCTCTGTGCCATTAGCTTTGGTTGGGTGGGTAAACACTAGTGACAACCTCGCTCCTCCCACTAAGTCACTAGAACATTTGTGACCATCCTGGACCAAAGTGTCCCCAAGGTGCATTAAGCATGATTGGGTAATGATATTTTGAGGCTTGTATCTCAGACAATGTGAGAGGTATGGATGAACAATTAGATGTTTCAAGACCATGTTTATGAGTCCTACAATAACCTCTCTCCATTCTGGGAGATTCAAATTTGTTTGAATTTGGCATGTCAATCTCTCTTCATGCCAAAACTTGTAGTGAGGCTCAATTGAAAGTTGCACCACTGGGATACTTCCAAATCATTCATCTTGGCACCAAATGGTCTATTCTATTAGCTTTGGTTGGGTGGTTAAATTCTACTAACAACCCTATTCCTCCCACTAAGTCATTAGAACTTTCGCGACCATACCGAACCAAAGTGTCCCCAAGGTGAACTAAGCATGATTGGGTAGCGATCTTTTGAGGCTCGTATCTTGGACCTTGTGAGAGATATCAGTGAAATATTAGATGCTATAGGAATATGGTTCTAATTCTTAGAATAACCTCTCTCCCTTCTGGGAGATTCACATTTTTTTGAATTTGGCATGCCAAACTCGCTTGACACAAAATCTTGCAGTAAGGCTCAGTTGAAAGTTACACCACTAGGTTTCTTCCAAGTCATTTTCCTGGCACTGAATGACCAATACCATTAGCTCTCATTGGGTGGGTAAACACTAATGACAACCTCGTTTCACCCATAGAGCCCCTAGAACGTTCACGACCATGCCAGACCAAAGTGTCCCCAAGGTGCACTAAGCACCATTGGGTATGTTAGCGAGCGTTCTAGTGTGTCGAGAGGTAAAGTGGGACCATTCCTAAGGTAAATCTATTACAAGTAGTGGTTTTTGTTACACCAAAAGATTGACCTATTAATGCTCGATACAACCACTAGACTTATAGAAGACACGGGAGGTAGTTAAGTCATGTCAGGAATCCCGAGGGGAGCGCTGACCATTTTGCCAATAATCTCCCCCTTAGCGTTACCCTAGGGGATTCAAACCTATGACCAAGCTCTAATACCACTTGTTACAAGTAGTGGTTGTCTTTGCACCAAAAGATCAACCTATTAATGCCCAATACAACCACTAGACTTATAGAAGACACAGGAGGTGATTAAGTCATGTCACGAATCTCGAGGGGAGCACTGACCATTTTGCCAACAAAACCTACCCAAATAGATGTGATGGAAGCATCAGTTTGTACCCACAATGAATAGATTTTAGTGATCCAAGTTGGTTATACAAGGGACATCATTGGTAGGGTAGATTGAGTCCTATGTGTCCTAAATGTGTTAGGGTCTATGGACTATTTTGGTTTTAAATAAAGACTACATGTTCAAATTTGGTTAAATGGTCAATAATAGACTACTAATTGATGTTTTGAGTTCTTAGGATGATCACATTTCAAGATAACCTTCAAATCATGAAGGCTACCCACAAATACATGTTAGGCAGGGATCATACAAAAAAACACTTGTAGTGATCAAATTGGCTTGCTCATGAGCCCTTCCGCACACGAGCTTAGAGCTTAGCTCATCATTTGAGGTCGGCTCGGTGACTTGAGCTGAGCTCGACTTTGATTGTTGCTTGTTTTCTCAAATCAAATGTCGATTTGGGTCGGATTCACCTTGGCTTGGGTTAGTGGATGAGCTGTCTGCCTATAAATTCTACCTGACACAAAAACCAATACAAAGGCCTAATAGGCCAACTTTTTGCCAGATCCAAAAATTGACAGATATATGTAGACCCAAATCCAAAAATTGATAGATATATGCAGACCCAAATCTGATAATTAATTGATAGAATGGAAATAAAATTCAGATCTAAAATATAAATTGAAAAAATATTACCCAATTTGCAGATCGGGCCTTAGAGGTCCGGTTTGCAAAAATAAATTTGCCTCAAATTTGACTTTTAACCAAGGTAAGAAAATTTATAGTCAAAATTTATGGAAACAGCTACCTAGATGCAATGGTGAGGTCTAATCTTCCTTAAAACACTCCCAAAAAATGTTGATCCTAAATTTGGTTTGTGACGCTCCAAAATTTGAAGCAACGAGCTCTCCAATGGCTATGCAATGAAATCTTCTACGACTCTTATACCAAGTAAGAATTTTCCTAAAGCAAAGAATGAACGCTAAGATCTAGAAGCTCAAGAGAGACAAATATGATATGATCAAATGATCAAATAATAATCAATAATAGATTGAATGATTGATTGATTACATACAATGTAGGAATGCCTCAATATATAGGCAATGCATGATAACTAGAAGATATGCAAGTGATAAGCTATCAACTAGACATGGTGGAATCACATGTCTACCAAAGGTGGATCATCTTCCATTGTACATCAAAGTATGTGAAACATGTGCAACAATGAGAGGATGATAATATGATAAGAGCACTAAAGGTAGATCTCACATACAAAGAGGTATGTGATGACAACTATCACACCTAAAGTGGAAATTCTCCTAACCATGTGCTAAAATGAAATACAAACTCCTAGGTGTCACAATGACAACTAATATACAAATGCATTATCCTAAGTAAACTTAAGTAAAGTATAATTAGTAATATTTAATTACACCAACATCCCCCCTTAAGTGCAACTTAGGGGAATGCAGTTAAGCTCATAATGGAAGATGGGTCCCGGCTACTAGGCCATGTTAGGTACCCATTTACAATATGCAAGAGAAAAAGATAATGCAATCTCTCATACAATCTTTACCATTAGCTCTGTTTGGGCAGTTAAATGCTAGGGACAACCCCGTTCCTCCCACTTAGTCACTAGAATGTTCGTGACCATGCTAGACCAAAGTGTCCCCAAGGTGCACTAAGCACAATTGGGTAGTGATCTATCAAGCCTTGTATATCAGACCTCATGAGAGGTATCAGTGAACCGTCAGATGCTACATGACCATTCTGAGGCCTACAATAACTTATCTATGTTCTGGAATATTTGAATTGGTTTGAATTCGGCATGCCAATCTCTCTTGATGCTAAAACTTGCAGTGAGGATCAGTTGAAAGTTGTAGCACTGGGTTACTTCCAAACCATTCATGCTGGCACCAAACGGTCTATGCCATTAGCTCTAGTTGGGTGGTTAAATTCTAGTGACAATCCCATTCCTTCCACTTAGTCACTAGAACGTACGCGACCATGCCAGACCAAAGTGTCCCCAAGGTTCACTAAGCATGATTGGGTAGTGATCTTTCGATGCTCGTATCTTAGACCCTATGAGAGGTATTGATGAACTATTAGATGCTTCATGACCATTTCTTTGATGCCTACAATAACCTCTCTCCCTTCTAAGGGATTTATTTTTTTTGGAATTTGGCATGCCAATCTCGCGTGACACCAAAACTTGTAGTGAGGCTCATTTGAAAGTTGCACCACTGGGTCTCTTCCAAATCATTCATCCATGAATAGAATGTTCTACACCATTAGATCTAGTTGGTCAGGCAAATGCTAGTTACAACCTCGTTCCTCCCATTGAGTCACTAGAACTTTCATGACCATGTCGGACCAAAGTGTCCCCAAGGTGCACTAAGCACAATGGGGCATCAATCTTTTGAAGCTCATATCTCAGACCCCCTGAGAGGTATCAAAAAATTGTTAGATATTATAGGATTGTGTTTTTTAGGGCTACAATAACCTCTCTCTATTTTGGGAGATTTAATTTTTTTGAATTTGGCATGCCAATCTCGCTTGACGCTAAAACTTGTAGTGAGGCTCAATTGAAAGTTGCACCATCGAGTTACTTCCAAATCGTTCATCTTGGCACTAAACATTATGTTCCATTAGCTCTAGTTGTGTGGGTAAACACTATTGACAACCTTGTTTCTCCCACTGAGTCACTAGAACGTTCACAACCATGTTGAACCAAAGTGTCCCCAGGGTGCACTAAGCACAATTAGGCATCGATATTTCAAGGTTCATATCTCGTACCCCATGAGAGGTATTAGTCAACCATCATATGCTATATGACTATGTTTCTTACACCTACAATAACCTCTCTCTATTCTTGGAGATTCAATTTTTTTTGAATTTGGCATGCCAATCTCGCTTGACGCCAAAACTTACAGTGAGGCTCAGTTGAAAGTTGCACCACTGGGTTTCTTCAAAACCGTTCGTCCTAGCACCAAATGGTCTATGCCATTAGCTTTGGTTGGGTGGGGTAAACTCTAGTGACAACCCCATTCCTCCCACTGAGTCGCTAGAATGTTCACAACCATGCTAGACCAAAGTGTTCCCAAGGTGCACTAAGCACAATTGGGCAACAATATTTCAAGGCTTGTATCTCAGACCCCGTGAGATGTATCAGTGAACCATCATATGCTATAGGATCATGTTTTTGAGGCCTAAAATAACCTCTCTTGGTTATGGGAGATTTAAATTTTTTTGAATTTGGCATGCCAATCTCACTTGATGCCAAAACTTGCAGTGAGGCTCAATTGAAAGTTACATCACTGGGTTACTTGCAACTTGTTTGTTCTGACACCGAATGGTGTGCACCATTAGCTCTGGTTGGGTGGGTAAATTCTAGCTACTAACAACCCCATTTCTCCCACTGAGTCCCTAGAACATTCACAACCATGCCAGACCAAAGTGTCCCCAAGGTGCACTAAGCACGATTGGGATGTGATCTTTGAAGGCTCGTATCTCAGACACTATGAGAGGTATCAAAAAAATGTCAAATTCTATAGGACTGTGTTTCTGAGGCCTACAATAATCTCTCTTTTTTCTGGGAGATTTGATTTTTTTAAAATTTGGCATGTCAATCTCGCTTGACGCCAAAACTTGCAGTGATGCTCAGTTGAAATTTGTACTACTAGGTTTCTTCCAAACCATTTGTTCTAGCACCGAATGGTCTGTGCCATTAGCTTTGGTTGGACAGGTAAACACTAGTGACAACCCTGTTCCTCCCATTGAGTCACTAGAACATTTGCAACCATGCTAGACCAAAGTGTCCCCAAGGTGCATTAAGCACGATTGGGTAGTGATATTTTAAGGATTGTATCTTGGACCATGTGAGAGGTATGGACAAATAATCAGATGCTTCAAGACTATTTTTATGAGGCCTACAATAACCTCTCTCCATTTTGGAAGATTCAAATTTGTTTGAATTTGGCATGTCAATCTCGCTTGACGCTAAAACTTGTAGTGAGGCTCAATTGAAAGTTGCACCAATGGGATACTTCCAAATCATTCATCCTTGCACCAAATGGTCCATTCTATTAGCTTTGGTTGGGTGGGTAAATGCTACTAACAACCTCATTCCTCCCACTGAGTCATTAGAATGTTCGCGGCCGTACCGGACCAAAGTGTCCCAAAGGTGCACCAAGCACAATTGGACATCGATCTTTTGAGGCTCGTATCTTGGACCTTGTGAGAGCTATCAGTGAACTATCAGATGCTATATGACTATGGTTTTGATTCCTAGAATAACCTCTCTCTGTTCTGGGAGATTCACATTTTTTTTGAATTTGGCATGCCAAATTCGCATGACACAAAATCTTGCAATAAGGCTCAGTTGAAAGTTGCACTACTGGGTTTCTTCCAAGCCGCTTTCCTAGCACCGAATGGCCAATGCCATTAGCTCTTGTTGGGTGGATAAACTCTACTATAAACCTCATTTCACCCATAGTCACTAGAATGTTTGCGACCATGTCAGACCAAAGTGTCCCTTAGGTGCACTAAGCACCATTGGGTATGTTAGCAAGCATTTTGGTGTGTTGAGAGGCAAAGTGGGACCATTCTTAGGGTAAGCCTATTACAAGTAGTGGTTTTCGTTGTACCAAAAGATTGACCTATTAATGCCAAATACAACTACTAGACTTATAGAAGACACAGGACGTGCTTAAGTCATGTCACAAATCCCGAGGGGAGAGCTAACCATTTTGCCAACAATCTCCCCCTCAGGGTTACCTGAGAGGATTCAAACCTATGACCAAGCTCTAATACAACTTGTTACAAGTAGTGGTAGCTGTTGCACCAAATGATCAACCTATTAATGCTTGATACAACCACTAGACTTATAGAAGACACAGGACATGGTTAAGTCAAGTCACAAATCCCGAGGGGAGCGTTGACCATTTTGCCAACAAAACCTACCCAAACAGATGTGATGGAAGCATCTGTTTGTGCCCATAATGAATAAATTTTAGTGATCCAAGTTGGTTATACAAGGGACATCATTGGTAGGGTAGGTCAGGTCCTATGTGTCCTAAATGTGTTAGGTCCTATGGACCATTTTGGTTTTTAATAAAGACTACATGTTCAAATCTGGTCTAAGGGTCAATAATAGAATACTAATTGATGTTTTAAGTTCTCAGGATGATCACATTTCAAGATAACCTTCAAATCATGAAGGATACCCACAAATACATGTTAGGCATGGATCATACAAAAAAACACTCATAGTGATCATATGCTCAAGGCATGAATCAAACATTTAGATATCCATACACATTGTTTGTATACACTAATGAATCATGCATGTAAATAATGCATAAAGCATGATTTTTCATTAGCCAAACAGAATGCTCGTAACGTATGAAGGATACACATGAATAGAATGTAGCACATAAAGCATGAATTCACTTTAATGATGAATTACACATGTGAACACATGTAGCACATAAAGCGTACACATAATTTTTCTTAAATCATGAAGCATACATGTAGCACATAAATTATGAAGCATACACATGAATTCACTTAAGTCATGCATAGCCTATACACATGAATTTAGATTATGAAGAATGTACTTGAATACACATGAATATACTTAAGGCATAAATCCTACACATGTTTAGATATACACAAGCATATTTACATACTAACAATGAACAAATGAACACACAATTAACAAATTGGATCGAAGATCAAGTTTCATATATATCAAAATGTACAACAATTTTGTACATATTAAACAATGGCATACATGCCAAATTAATAATAGAGTTACAAAAATATGGCATCAACTATGTCAAGGTCGATATATACAATAAAAATATTGAATATATACAAAATTTGGTAATTCAATAACCACAACTAGATTTGTATATCTCTATCAATATCTACGACTCTACTGGATCATCGAAATTGAACCTCTTCAAAGCAGTAGGTGGCTCACTAGGTGTCTGGACAAGAACAATTCAAATGCTAAATCAGATATCTTTTCTGAAAATAACTAAATACTAGATTGTAATTTGTTGGCAATTGAATTGTTGGTTACCTCATCTCTTTCTTTGACAATTGGGTCATTCTCTAAAGTTGATGGTCCCCATCTTGCATGAGTTGGACTCCTAACAAAATGTAAAGGCAAAGGATCCATGGGAGGTTGTGAAGAGGGTTGTACAAGTAAAATAAAATCAATACAAGTTAATAACATATATGTCAGGAAACACTAAAAAAATAAAAATGCATGTGCTCATATCTAAACTCATATGTTTAACATGTATATAGAAAAAATGCATACCCAAATTTGATATGGCTTTCCTGTACTCTTAGGAGGCATCACCATTGATGAGGCAGCTATGACCAATTCTTGTATGAACAATCATAACATATGTCATAGTCATAGAAGAAGGATTTCTAAGAGATTTAGAACGATCAAGAATGCAATTGAAAGTAAATATAAAAAATGTTACCTCTTCTCTCTCCTGAACATCAAAAACATCAAGTGCATTCATTAATTCTATAAAACCCAATTGTTTCTATATATAGAACAAATAAGTTATGTGTAATCATAAATATAGACTACAAGTACATGATTAATCATGAATAATACATTTCAACAAATAAACTTAAATTCTATTGAATTATCTATTATTGTTTGGGTGTCCTCATGGATTTCTTTCTCTTTCCCGATGTCCTCAACTCAGGTGAGGTACCCTAGCAAAAACAAATTAACACAAGAGAAATGAATATGATACCACATGGGTTCAATTAAAACCGTAAACAAGAGATGTGAAAAATATTATACCACAAAGCTTTCAAAGCCAAAGTCAATGGCAGGAAGGGTGATATCATCAAGTTCAAAAATCTTAGCAACCCACAAGCCCTTATAAACACCAAATAAATATACATATATTAACAAAATATATTTTAAAACATACATATTATTCTATTTTAAGGAATATTTTAAAATATTACCTTAGGTGTTGAAGCTACACGTGTACGTCTACATCTACTTGAAAAAACACTTCGTGGTGTGCTCGTATCACCTGCTGCACCCTGCAATGCATATTATTCATGTATCAATTTAAATTATTCTCTAAATAAAATATTATTTACTTTTATAAGATTTAGGTGATTAATTAATAACATGTCAAAACACAAATAAACAAACATGTCTCTGCTCTCTAGAAAATACCATCGTCATCAAGTCGTTTGTGAGGGCTGCCTCCTCAATAGTGAATGCATGACATCTACCCCCACAATGTGTATACGAATGAGATGGAAAACCATCCTCAGTCGCATCAGTATCTACCCCAACACATATACCCTGAGAATTGGGGCACATATGCTCAATGGGTTGGGCTGATCCAAATGGTGTGTCTGATGACGATGGAGGTGGCGCAGGTGCTGATCCAAATGGTGCATCTGATGACAATGGAGGTGGCACAGATGCTGATCCACCCTCTTCTCCAACAAATTGTGCGCCATGCTCAATAATGAAATCAATGAATGATGCGGTTGCATGAAGGGTCTGTGAATCTATGAACTCCTTCACAACTATTGGGAGCGCAACATGAACCCTTGGTTTTTTAGCTAGAGGCCTCCTATGTTTTGGTTGTACCACCCTATGGGCCCTAGGTCTATCCTATGCAAAGCCTCTCCCTCTATCGTGGAAGTGTCAGGTGTCAACGTAATTGAGCTTCTCACCAAGGATAAACTCACAATATAGCTTTCTCAAAAAATAGAGGCACCTCCCAATTATTACATGGTGCTTGGTCAAAGACCATATACCACCTATCCCAAAAAGATTCTCTCATCCTATTGTGAACACACCAATGTATAGGAAATTGAGTCGTATTTAATTCTAGGGTGTTACTAGTACTAGAATTGGTAAAAAGAGAACACATGTCACTTTTAAGAATGGCTTTCTTTTTCACTTCATCATATGACAACCCATCTGCATAAAATGCTCGAGACCTATCCCTCCATGAACCCCATTCGGTAACCTCTCTAGAAACCTCATTTGCACTATTGGCCATTCTTTCTAGCATCCAGGCGAGGGTTGAGTGGTGGTCAAGACTAGATGACCTCAACCTATTGACCAATATAGAAATTTGGGCACTATTATGTGTAAGGTGTTTTATGAGATCATCTTGTGTGGCATCTACACGATCTAATGGAGGATGTGGAGGGTTTACAGGTGGTGATGGCTGTGGAGGAGGATTTTGTGGTTGTGGAGGAGGATTTTGTGGTTGTGGAGGAGGATTTTGTGTTTTTGGTTGTTGCTCATGTTCAATGTTTTCTTCTATTGCTTGTGCATGAGGTCTTTGTTTTCTTTTTCATTTTGGAGAATTCTTTGTAGAATCTAACATCAAAAGGTTTTTTTTAAAAATCAATTTTAAAACCCTACTTCAATAAAATACAAAAACAAAATTGAAACACTAAAATCTTACCTTTCCGACGCGGTGTCATTGTTGTGAATTGATGTAAAATGCAAATGGAACCAAAACACACTCGGGTTATGATGAAAAATGGCTTCCTTAATTGACTGTTCCTTTGTTTATGGCATTGGAAATGGTCCAAAGCCACAGGTTTTGGGGAATACAATGTTTGTCAAAACCCGTACATGTTTTGAGGAACATTTTTGTTCCTCAAAATCCGTATGGGTTTTGAGGTTCATTTTTGTTTCTCAAAACCTGTACGGGTTTTGAGGTCCTATTGTTTTTGTTTTTTTTTGTCTAGGCTAATTGGTAAAACCAAGCCTAGCACAATTTTGAATTTTGTATAACCCATATGGGTTATGAATTATTTTTTTGGATGTGGCCACTAAACTGTACACCATCTTGGTGCACTTACCATGTGGTTACCTTGTCTACACCATTGTCTTCCAAATGTGGTCATGCATTTTCAGAAACTGTGGACCAAAAAGTTTTTTGTCATCAGATAGCCAAGCACATGAAGGGTGTTTATGATTCTATTGTGATGTGGAAAACCAACAAAATGAAATAGTGAAAAGCCACGATTCAAATAATTGATGACAATAAGAACTAGTAAAATGGTGAAACTCAATAGATGATTGAGATGATTTACATGGTTGTCCTTCCTTATAAGATATTGCCAACCATTGATCATTTCAATCATCTCCTCTCTCTTAAATAGGAGACACCTTGGGCGTAGTTAAACGACTTAATAAAAATAAAGTGATTTCCTCAACCAAAAGGTCGTTATGTATTTACAGTGACAACCACCAAATTTGTAACCTGTTTTGCAAATATACCTAAATATCTTACTAGCCTTACTATTAGTACTATATACCAGTAATAATAATCATGGAATATGGAACAAGAATAATGGTAGAAATATAAAGAATTTAACTAAAATTGCTTTACGATAAAGCATTGTTCACAAAATCTTTACATTTAGTCAAAAAGTAATCTGGAACAATCTCCTCTATATCCCTCAAAGAATTAGTTTTCTAATAATAAAATATTCACTCAAAAACAAAAGGACTCGTAGGCCAGCATGAAACATTACTATGTGTACACACTAAAATGGTGTACTTCTATGAACCATTACATGCAAGGTTGCTCAAGAATGAGGCCTCACAAAGTGGGTCATAGCTCTCTATGCATGGAGTTGCAAGGGACTATGATGTATTTACTCTCAGCTAGAACTACAAGCTTGTGACCTTGCTAGTCAACCACACAACGAGAGATTCAAATGAGGACAAGGGCAAGAGTGCCAATATCCTCAAGAATCACTATGAAAATGCAATGCAAACTAGTCTAGAGAACTGAAAATGCAATGCAACTAAGCTATGAAATGGAAAGAACAAGAGTTACAAATCCCTCCTATTAAGCTATGTGAAGTTATGCTATTGCATGAAAGAAACTAAGCTATGAAAGTCATGAAAATGAAACTATTATGTAAGAATGTAAACTAAACTATGAAGCAAATGAAGAAATCTAAAGTAGGATGCAACAATGATCTCTAAAAAGCTTCAAAGTCTTCAAGGATTCCTGCAGCATAAGGTTAGCATAAAACGTGATATGCAAATAAAGGAGAGAGCTTTCCTTTTATAAGAAATGCAAAGGAGTGGACCATTGAGATTAAGAGGCAAAAGTCTTAATCGGCGGTGTAGCTTAAAAGAGGAGCGATCCGTGTGCACAAGTATCCTCCAATAGGAATTGACTTTGTGTCCATGTGAGACAAACGTGCTTTTTTCCTTTTTATAAAATAGGAATAATGCTTTATTTGTGCAACTTAGGACAAGAGGAAAGGTGGGGCTTTTTATTTAAATAAAAGGGGAGGAAATATTCCTTTTAAGTAAATAAAAGCTTAGGATAAAATGGTTAATCCAAGGATAAAAATCCAATATGATCAAAATTAAGATTTGATTAAAAAATTGATAATGTTGAAAATATTGATTATTGATAAAACTGATTCAGGGTTGATAAATCAAATAAATGGGGCCCAAAGTCTAGGCGACCATTTTTGGGTGCATACACTATGTCCTTTCATTTCTTTGGTATTAGTTTACAAAATATCATATGCTTTGTATATACTACTAGCACTTGCACCGAAAGGAGGTGCAAGGATGCACCGATAGGCATTTAAATGGAAAGCATAAGTGAAGCATTACGTAATACAAGTGTTTAAAAGTGTAAATGAGAAGGCAACATGATCAAAGCATATCAAATCGGTGGGCAGGTATACCCAACATACAAAGCATGACAACATATGAATATTATATAGGGAGCTTCTCTTACTACTTTCAATATCTGGCATGCTTCTTTGAAACCGTTGAAGCTAATTCAAAATACTGGGTATGCCCAACAAGCTCCCAAAATCTAAGAGACATTTGTAGTAAGATTTGTACCACTCACCTAAAGTGAAATCATAATTAAAAATGAAAAACATACAAGATCATGAAAACTCATTACAAATATAGGGAAAGCGCAATCTTTAAAAATCAATGCAAGGATCATATATTGGGCTGGAAATGGGAACATGTACAATAAGATGAGCGCACTTTTCTTTGACCTTGGATCTATCCCAACACTTAGGGTGAGCCTGCACAATTTAAAAGTCATAATTAATACTATTGTTTATGAAACATCTTAAAATATATTTAATGTTATTTAAACTCGAATGTATTACTAAAAGAATAAATAAATTTAGTTTTCCTTCTATTTTTATATAAAAATTTGTTACTTATAAATTCTTAAAAGGAAAATACCTAAGCAAAATAATGAAGAATACTATCTTACAGATAAGTGTCTACATCATATTGACATGATACCCTTTAATATTAAAGTTCAAACTAAAAGATTTGTTAAAATATTAGTTAACTTAAAATATTAGTTAATGAATTTTTATTTAAAGCTTCAAGAGGTTAAATCTCATTTATAATTTTTATTTGCATAGCTTCTTATACTTTGTAAGTTATAAGTTATTATTGTTTATTTGAATATTAGATATTTTATATAATATATTAATCATTATTTAAAATATCTTTCAATTACTTATATCTATATAAGGAATAGTAAAAATTTTGAGAGCACAAGAGTTGGTAAAAATTTTTAAGTTATAAATATATATAGTTTATTGATATCATAATTTTTATATAATATAGATTTACTAAATTTTCATATTAATATTTATATAATATATCTAATGTTTAACTTTAATGATTTGAGAATATGATTTATTATATATATTTTCCTAAAATTATATATAATATATATTAAACTATTATTAATATATTTTTTTTTCTAAAATGAAAAATTATAATTAATGTTTTAGTTAATCAAATATAATTTTTTTTAATAGATAAACATTGCTAGCTAATTGATTTTTCTAAAACAAGAATTACTCCTATTAAAACTTTAAATGTCACCTATAATATAAGGAATAGTAAAAATTTTGGGAGCACAAGAGTTGGTAAATTTTTTGAAATTATAAATATATATAGTTTATTAATATCATAATTTTTATATAATATAGATTTACTAAATTTTCATATTAATATTTATATAATATATCCAATGTTTAACTTTAATGATTTGAAAATATGATTTATTATATATACTTTCTAAAATTATATATAATATATACTAAACTATTATTAAAAAAAAAAAAAATTAAAATGAAAAATTATAATTATTATTTTAGTAAATCAAATATTATTTTTTTAATAGATAAACGTCGGTAGCTAAATAGGTCGTAGAGTGAAAGCACTATTCCAAAAAATGTGTCATTGTAGAAGTGTTGTACTTAGCGACATCCAATTATGATGATTTGAAGTTAAAGTTTAGGTAAGCTGTATATTTTGAAGGTATTGCCCAAAAAAAATGTAACATTCAAATAAGTTTAAAAACAGTAGAAAATGTACTTTTCGTAAAAACAAGCACAATATGTATCAAATAGAAACACACTATGAAATCAAGGTTATTTTTTGAGCAACAATAGATAGAAAAAAATATGAAATTTGTTTTAAATATTCAAACACCATTTTAAATCCTATATTTGTCATGTCACTTTTAAAGATTTAGCTTACAGAAAGTAAATTTATAATACAATATTTTGTGTTTTTTACATACATTGGCCCTCTATTTTTAACAGCATAATAGCTAAGGCATAAAGCCAATTTCTAGCACCTTCTACCACTACTGAATCATGCGAACAATGAAGCCCAAAAAATAGACACACATATAGATTTCATACTTGCCGTTACAAAACAACATACTTGCCATTAATCAAGACTTTGATCTAGGACATTCCACACTATTGATATCACTGCGAGTGAGCTACCACCCATTTTGTAACAATGTCAATGTGAAGTAATAAATAAATGCTGGACATAGTAATGCCCTGTATACTTAAGACCCACTACGAGTTCTCACCCTAGCTTGGAAATCTCTGGTAGATGGACACACCAGTTGCTTGTAAGCATTTCAGATATTTTTAAATGGACACACACCAGTTGCTTGTAAGCATTTGAGATATAAAATTTATGTTGTTAATAGCATACTTGTCGTGAATACATATAGATTTAACAGCATACTTGCCCTTACAAAACGAAGAATGCAGATTCTCTGTCAGAGCCATTATAGATTTCATTGGGCTGCACAACACAACAGGGCAGCCATGTGCGTTGAGCCATAATAGGCTTGTAATCTAGCAAAGTACAAATGGAAAATAAAATCAATAAACATGAAAACAAAATTCAAAATGCCACAACGGAATGTGGTTTCACAGAAAGGCTGGGTTACAGGATAAAGATTGTTAGAAACATTCTAAGGATAAGGGTTTCATATATTGACACATGCATTTTCAATAAATGAAAGGAAATTTTTTTTTGAAATCTTTAACTTTCAATCCAGACATCATGAATGTAAGATGTAGCAGTGTACATGAGCCCAACACCCACCTAAATTACATGCTCAAAATAAAAGAGGGTAAACAAATAACAGTTTGTCGAGAAGAAAAGAGAGAATACGCATATTAACCTGGACCTGGAGAAGAAGCTCGCACACCCTAAGGCTTCAATTTTTGTGCTTCCGTCTTCACTTTTGCTTAACTGAAAGAGCCTATGGTTTTCTAGCATTTTATGGGCGTTTAGGTGAGCAGTAAATTTGCAGCCATGCGAAACACGGAACTATGATGAAAAAATAGACCAATGAACCATAAAATTTTTGGAAACTATTTGCAGAGATGCACAGAAATTAGGAGAATGCAAGTGCCTTCTATACGTTTGCAGAAAGAATAAATGTTTGATGTAAGGAGCCAAAGCCAACTACTCAGAACCCCATTCTGCATGTCGAGATAAATGCTTTCCTACTCAAGTACGGCAGCTGTACACTAGCAGAAGTTGTGCAGCACACAGTCACGCAATGTAACATTTCTTGAAATCTTGGCAATGGTTTCTTGAAATTTTTGTAGTTGAAAACTGGACTTATGGTAGTTTTTAGCGTGAGACAGGTATTTGATCATCCGTACACGAGCGACCAAAAAACCAGCATAAAAACACCAATGAGAAATCCATTTGCGAGTGTGAGACAAAATTCCAAGTGTGGTGTGAGACAAATCCGACGAGCGTGAGAAAATTCTGAGCAGGCCGTACACAAGCTTCCCCAAAGGGGAAGCCTATCACCTAATGAGGATACTACACTTAAAAATCCTCTACAGAGGTACTTACATTTTTACAAGCTAGAGAAAATGACTAAATTTAGTGATTTTACAACCTCTTTATCCTCAACATCACCACCATTGTTTCTCTAATCTTGTCATGTAATGGAAGAATATCAGGGGTCCAAGCCCTGATTAGGACCTACAAATATAACTTCTTCTCTGGTAAGATTATACTTCTATGTTTTAAAATTTCTCAACGTTGGTAATACATTACATTAAATAGAATCATGGGATTACTGAACTGGGATTAATTTTAATCAATGGCACAAAAACTTATTTGTTTGTAACATTTGATCATCGAATTGACTGAAATGGGATTTGTTTAAATCAGTGACACAAAAAACTATTTTTTTTGTGACATTTGATCAGGGGATGACTGAAATGGGATTATTTTTAATCAAGGGCACTTAATATTATTTTTTGTAACATTATCTATCATAGTGAAATGGGATCAGTTTTAATCAATGACACATGATATTGTTTGTTTGTAACATTACATCATGGAATGACTGAAATGGAATAGTTTTAATCAATGACGCAAATAATGATTTGTTTGTTTGTAATAATAGATCATGGGATGACTGAAATGAGATTAGATTTAGTCAATGACATAGACAATTAGATGAAACAACCAATGTGAACACCATTTTTCACAGGTAAAGAGATTATTTCTCAAATCTAGTGTGTTGTGGTTTCATTGCTGAGATACGGGAAATACTATGGATTGGCATACAATGGATGTCATAGAGAAGACCCCTTTGACACCCTACATGGCTCCTGCAAAACCCATGATTCATGTGTTCAAGCACAAAGTGGGTAGAAATCTCAAACTCTTTAATATTTCTAAGGGTGATAGTAAACAACCTACTCATTTTTCTTTATGTGGGTTTTCTTCCCATACTTCAATAATGTAAATGTGTCTATTTGTTGGCATAATTTTTCCACGATTTATATTACATACTATTAAGTATATGTTTGTGGTTTTGTTGTGCATATTTTCTTTCTTGGTATTTTGGATAGATATTAAAAAGAAGTTCAAGGGTTTGATCTTATTAAGTTTTTGCATTGAGTTGTTCTCATTGTGAAGACTCAAGTTCAAATCTCTAAGGGACATCTAATATGGAATTCTAAGTGTTTCTAATGGGGTTTCTTGAAAGATGATGATATTAGTCCCACTATTATGCTCATAAGATCTTATATTAGTTTCAATAATAAACATCAAAGAAGAAAATACAAAATATTCTTAATATTATAGAATATGACTCCCTTTTTCACATTATCTTGTATTAGTGAACACATATCTCAGAGTCCATGAATGTAAAATGATGATGAAAATGTTCATAATATTGTAGAATATAGCTTCCCTTTTCACATTACCTTGTGTTAGTGAACACGTTTATCAAATGAATTCAAAATTATGATCATTTATTTTTTTGATTTGAAATAAAGAGAATGCTATTTCTAAATTCATTTGTACAATACTTTGGATTACACTCTATCATCCATCATAAATGATTCTTTTGGCTCTCTTCATTTTGATGATGGATCACAATGTGTGATTCTAAATGTTGATGCAAAATTTTGTGTGTAATTGAATCTAGACACAACAATTCTCTTTATACAATAGATTGTAGAAACCTCTTAGCATTGCGTGATTTGAAATGATGACAATAAAATTCAATGCACAAGTTTTTGACATTGATTTCAATCTCATTTCCTAGTTGTTGTTTGTTTATTAGTGATATACTTTGTTTGTAACATTAACATTTTTGGATGAAAAAAATATGACAATTTGTGGCATTCATGGGATTTTCTAGAAGCCTTTATTGCAGCCAACCCTTATTAAATTGTATAGACTCGGTCAGGACATCCGGAGAATCTTCCTATACAAGAAGAAATTGTGATATGGAACATATTACTTACTTGTGTATGATGTTATAAAATTGGCTAAAGTGGAAGGAAGGACTCTGCATTAGCCTTGATTCAAAATAGAGAATAAGCTTAGCTCACTAGGACATGACCAACTCTCTTTCATTTCCAAGTCATTTTAGTAATAAAAAATTAGTCTTAATCATGTATGATTAATATTGTTGCTATGGTTCATGATTGGGCGTCATATATCAACATTATATTGATTATTTTATTAAAAGTTGTCATCAAGCTTGAAGAACTTTAATGGCACATGAAATAATTTTCTTCAACACAGTTGTAGCTTCAACCAACTATTTTCCATGCAAGTAGAAATTGTAGAACATTGGCTTCTAATGGAGTCCACAGAATTCAAGAGAAATGCACAAATATAATTGCATGTAATGGAATTCTCCCACTAGCTTTTCCTTTCTTTTTTTAATTCTAACTTGTGCCATTCATACTTATCAAGCCATAATATTATATAATACATACTAACTTCCCTTGATATTTGTATTCATTTGTTTAATCCACTTTGTTGAATAAACATAATCATTATGTTTTTAATTTTGAGCATTACAGCTTCCAAATGATTCCATTATCCCTTTTAAGTCCTACATTTAATATACATTCTATTTATTGTAGAAGAATGGACAAGTACAACACAAAATTTAAAAAAAAATTCATAGAAAATAGCTTATTTTCTTATGTAATTTTCTAAAGAGTAATGGGATTTTATTATGAAGTTTCACACAATAAATATTTTGTTTTAGTTGATTGAATTCATCAACTAATAGGTGAGTTAGTCTAGAACATAGTGGGATCAGAATTGAGAAAGAATGTGTGTGAATGACACTTGATGGAATGTTATGTTTAGATGTGAATAGTTTAAGTCACAGGCATATCAAAATTGTGAAAGAATGGGTTTGAATTAGACATGATGGAGGGTTATTATTATTATTATTATATGTGAACAGTTTTACTTATTATGCTATCCAGGCTAAATTTGTTAGTAAAGAGAGTTGTCCAACAAACAAATTTGGCTTGAGCTGAAAATGACCTATGTAAAAGAAACTTTTCTAGAGAGGTATATTGATTCACTTTTTCCTTCTTTTTATGGACGGCTATTTCTTGCTATAACACACTCCACGTGGTATGCTTATGGAATTAAGAGAAGGATTTATTTGATGTTAAGTTACTTTCGTGCCCACTTTTTTAGTATTGTGGTTACACTATATGCAATGAATATGCTTATATTGAAAATAGTTATTTGATAGAAAGTAGGTTGATTAAGACTTGGAACGTAGAAAACATTTGAATAATGAAGCATTGTATAACTTTAAAAACATAGTAGGGTGTTTTGATCTTGCGAGTGGTGGGTTCCTATAACATCTAGATGTAGTTTGCAAAAATAGTAAATAAATTTGTTGCATATGTTTCAATGAGATTGTTGTTTATCTATAATATGATTGACCCAATTGATCATATTTCATAATCAATATATTGAACCTTCAAATATATGGAACAAGACTAGACACTAGTAAAGAGATATTTGAGACCTTACAAAATTAGTTAGAAAGGGACCTGTAACTAAAACTATAACTCTTATAAAACATATATTTTCTTTTTTATTGTCACATTTGTAATGTGCATATCAGAGTAATTATCAAGGAATGAACTGGTCCTAAAGTTTAAATTATTTATACAAATAAACAGTTGCAATGGTTCATACTCATGGAAAAGTAGAGCAATGAGTGAGATGTTAATGATGGTTCATTCCTTGTAGGATATACCACTCATAAGAAACTCAAGCTCAAGCCCCACACTAATTAGAAATTTTGTTCAAAAAGTAAATGACAAAAGTTTTGAGCATCACACTTATATTCTAGAATAATGTTTATTTCATATGCCATGTCATAAATCAATATTTCTTTTCAATTCAAAGGAAAAGATAAGCATAACAAAGAACTTATCATATAGACTTTAATTTTATTTGATATTATCACTCTAAATTTAGTCAAATTTTGACTATAGAATAAGGTAAACAACTTGAAAATTTTGAACATTACAATTAATGTCAAAATATCATACAAATATTTACGTCGAGAGGCGTACCTATACATTCATAGCACAAGCTATGATACCAGCACGAGAATATGCTAAGAATATGTCATGTACATAAAAAAAAGATTTATCGTCAGTTGTGCATGATTTAAAAAAGGGGAAATTAAAATAATTAATGCCAAATGGCATTAAAAAAATTGAAAAGCCAAATGGCATTAAAAAAAAATCAAAATGCCAAATGTCATTTTTCTTTTTCAAATTTACTTTTTTGGATTCGCTTTTTTAGATGTCACATAAGAATACAAACAGTCACAAAAGTATATATAAGTAGATTTAATAATATATAGTCCAAAGATCTATTTATTCCAAGAGATTAAGATTATAAATAAATTGTGTTTTTCATATTTAATATATATTAATTAGAAACACATTACTCTTAAAAGAATAATTAGAAAAATAAGAGGTATCTATTTTTTCTTTATATTTTTCTATTAGAAATATCATTACTCTTAGAAAAGTAGAATATTAGAAAACTATAAAAATAATGTAGAAACATCTTACTTTTCTAATTAAAATTATTTCTTTCTTTGTATTATTAATCATAATTAATGAGTTCTAAAGTAATACGATTACCATGAACAATAAATTTTAGAGAGAAACAATTCAATCTTGAATATACATTTAATATAAGTCTATCATTAAAAAAAGGGATTATGAAATTTTTGAAAATATTAGTTCATAATCTATTATATATCACAAAAGTATATATAAGTAGATTTAATAATATATAGTCCTAAGATTTAATTATTCCAAGAGATTAATATTATAACAAAATTGTATTTTTCATATTTAATAAATACTAATTAGAAACATGTTACTTTAAAAAGAATAATAAAAAATAAAAATAAAAATAGATTTTTCTTATTTTTCCAATTTTTCTAATTTACAATAAAGATGTTTCTATATTCTCTTTATATTTTTCTATTAGAAATATCATAACTCTTAGAAAAGTATAAAAATAATATAGAAACATCTTACTTTTCTAATAATAATAATTTCTTTCTTTGTATTATTAATCATATTTAATGAGTTCTTTGAAAGTACTCCAATTATCATGAACAATAAATTTTAGAGAGAAACAATTCAATCTTGAATATACATTTAATATAAGCTCATCATTAACGCACCAGACGTACAGAGGCAAGCACCGACGTGATTTCTGCAGACATTATCTTCATTGTCACAAAGCACAGACGCAAGCACCAGATGCATAGTTTTAAGAGCGAACTGTATCCAAGTTGGCATCGAATCCCCCTACTTGACAGCGATTTTAATCTTTGAGAAGGCAGCGATTTTTTGGGTAGCAGCTACCTCCAGTTACCAGCGGATTTTCCATCAGAATTGGCAGTGAATTTTACTGAATAGGCAGTGAATTACCGTTTGAAAGGGCATGTAATATTTCTTTCAGATTTTGAAGCAATTGCGAAAATCATTGGAGAGCATCAAATTTCTATATCTCCAATATCGGATCAGAATTCCAAAGAGGTTGCATTTACGAATTTGTTTGAATGCGATCAACATTTCAGGGCTGCTTGCATCAACATTTTGATCTCTCATAGGCCCAAAGCCATGACATTGAGAAGAACATCAAATCTGGGTAGCTAGGGCATCATTTTCAGACTTGTAGTGGCAACCATTTCAATATTCATACTTAGATTTACACAGTTGCACATTCAGATTAGAATTCAAAAGTTCACAAGTTCATTGTTTGAAAGCCAAATTTGGGTAATTTCATGCCGCATCATCACTATCAAATTGTTCTAAGAACTGAGGGTATTAATCACTTACAACCAGCGAGATATCTCTGCCTGCAAAATAATAATATCTCTACCTGCGAGATATCTCTGCCTTTCATGAAGACGGATTAAAGCAGTGATGAAGCCCTGCCTATTGATAAATTCTTGCATCAAATATTCAGCACTGTACATGAGAAAAAGAATTAAGTCTTTGCTCTGCAATCAATCAGCCAAATGCGAACTTTTCATTCAAAAAGGAAATCCGCCTTTCAAAGGCGTCAGATAAATATTGGTCTTTTCCATGTGAATCGAGATGTGAAGAAAGATTTAGCCATATGCAGTAAGGATAACCCTAGAATAGAAAGGCTCAAGGTGGCTACAAGTGCTGCAAAGAAGCAAGACAAAGAAGAGGTTTTTTCGAGCTATTGTTTCAATTGTTGGCTCTACGGCCACAAGAAAAAAGATTGTCGTAAACCAGTACAACATCACCCTTCATATGAGCATCTGAAAGATTTCATAGCAAAACAGAAGAAATTAGATGATGAAAATACAGATTTGGAATTGCTCGCTATCTCCACTCGAGCAAAACCTAATCCATCCATTGATGTTTTTGCTCCGATTAAGGGTTCCTTTGTTAACCCTAATGAATCTTCACTACCAGATAAGCAAGAGAAGGATTCCCAGAAGGAAATATATAAGGAAATTGCTAGGGCTGAGAATCCTAGTTCTGCATTTAGAGTAAACAATTTAATCCCTAAGCGAACTAGGGATGTTAAGCCAAAAGTCTTCTCAGTCCAAAATTTGGACAGGCAGATAAATATCTATTCCAAGACTAAGTATGCGAAATTGGGCATAGGCATCGGGGCTGCTAAGGTGGGAAGACCTGAGCACAATTTAAATTGTAGAACCAATGAACCCCTATCTGCTAAGGGGGAAGGCAGGATCTTACCTACTCAAGCACCTCCCGTTTGCATGATGAAGAATGAATCCACTTGGCAGATGGTTAAAAACAAGAAAAAAGTTAACAGGTATCAGCCATCTCATAGTCCTTTTAATCTATCTCTGAATAATTCATTTGATTTGCTTAAAGAGGAAGATAATGGGAAATATTCACCCCCCCATAAAGGCTATAAGGTAGGACAAAATAAGCTCCATACCAATGTCTCAGAGCTCTACCCATAGAATGAACATACACACAGAAAGAATTTAAAAAAAGGTTTAACAGGTAACAATGGGTTAAGGATGTTTCAGGAACAAAACATACAGGTATACACGCCCCCTCATAAGCATAATAAAACTATGGAGAGTAACAATGGTAAAATAATAGGTAATTTCTTTCAGAATCCTAACATGATTAGAATAGATCTAGATGGAAAATGCATAGAACAGAGACAAAATTCTTATGCAGATACAGGGCTGATTTGCCGATGGTTTGGAGTAGGAACTTCAATCACAGATCTGGTAGCTTGGCTGAAATCTCAACTCCCAAATGAAGTAAGTATATCTATCTTATTAGAAAATTTTATTTTCATTAATTGTAAAGATGGAAATATTAAAAGTAAAATTAGAAATGAAGGGTTAGCTAAGTATAAAGACTTTGATTTTTATATTTTTGACTAGGTTCCCCTATTCAACCCAATAAATCTTAAGGACTTTCTTGTAGAAAAAGCTATTGTTCTTAGAAATCTGCCTATAGAATTATCTGATATAGAAACTGTCAAGTTAATAGGAAAACAAATTGGTGACTTTCTAAGCATTATTAATAATGATAACAACCAGTCTGAAAAAATCATTATAGTAAAGATCAACTATCATAAAAAATGGATTCATCCCATTAGATTATGCTTTAATTCAAACTCTATTATTATTAACACCATTATTCTAGAGGATTTTGTACAAAGACAAACAAAGGATCAAGAAACCAGAAATTTAGGACAAACTGACACTCATATTCAGAAGACACCAGAATTGGAGGTGAGCTTTAACTCAGATAAAGGTGGTTTCACTCTAACTTCTCCTAAGGAAATTAATCCGATCAACATCTCCACACACCCTTCAGAATCTTTGTGTCAACCCCCCTTGGCTCTTGAAAATGATATACCAATAAATGAGACCCTAAATGTTGAGGTCAAATCTCCCCTACCTTTGTCCCCGAAGCATAAGAATAACCTTAGTATTCAGAGTATCAAGCAAGCAATTAACACTGAAATTACCTCTTACAGCCCCAATAGAATCTCCAACAGTCCAGAAGATCAAGAGAGATCACTTATAAAGGAGAACCAAAAAATAGAAGAAGAAATAGGTGAGATCACCAATGAATTAATGGATACCCTTATAGACGAAATATGTGACAAAGAGGAACTTGATCACCAAAAAATTTTGCTAATTAAAAGCATTAAGGAGATGTCAGCATCAGACAACACTCGGGAAAATGGAGAAGAAAACATGGAAATGGAATGCTTACCAAATCTAGATGAGATAGGAGATATGGAAATGAATCTTAATGATATAGAAGTTCCCCTGTATGTTAGGAAAGAAGATATAAATAATACAAGGAATCAAAATGAGGAAGAGATCAGAATTTGCCTAGAAGGAATCAACAATGATGATAGACAATTAGGCAGGGCAACAACCATTGATGGAATCAAACCCGACGATAATCTCTCATCGGTTAAAGACTCCATAGAAGGCCTCTTTGATATCACCAACGAAGACAAGTAGTTAGGTATAGCAATGAAAAGAGGAAGTCTGAGCACCCCTAATATCAATAGAATTAAAAAGAAGAGGGGGAGGAAATCCACAGTGGAGTTAAGAACTATGAATGTTAATGCAGGAATCCAAAAAGAGATTGCAGATATTCCTAATATTGAAAAAAACTCAGAACTCATCCCCTCCGAATATCGCCATCAAATAAAAGAAATGCAAAAAGAAGGAATGGAAAAATCCCCCTTAGTGGAGACCATTGACCAAGGTTCACTGCTAGACTTTTTAGGATTAGACCTGCCTCTATTCTGGAGGATTCTAGGAGTAATGATATAATAACAGGAGTATTATGTTCACTATCGAATGAAGAACTCTGTGAGGAAAATAGAGAAAACATTGTTAGGAACAATACATAAACTTTAGGTTTAGGAAAATCAATTAAGGGCAGGTTAGAAGCTGATACGAGGAAACTAGTCAAACCAAGAGGAAGAAAATCCCTTGCTGAACTAAGAGCAAAGGAAGGAAGGGCGCTAGGTCAGGTTAAAATTACTAATATTCTATACTCTAGGAAGGGGAAGGTCCTTCCCGAGTCCTCATGAAGATCATTAGTTGGAATGTTAGGGGTTTAAATGCCCCTAACAAACAACGCCTTGTAATAAGGCAATTAGCGACAATTAAACCAAATATGGCTATGATACAAGAAACTAAACTTTCTAATGAAGGATATGAGAATATAAAAAAGAGTATAGGAATAAGAGAATTAATAGGTTACGAGGCAAAAGGTGCTTCGGGTGGAATTGCTTTTATTTGGGATCCAAGAGAAATAGTTTTCAATATTCATGAAAAACATAAAAATTGGATGGGAGGTCAAATCAAAAGTTTAAAGTCAGATTTAAAATTTAATCTAATAAACATGTACGCACCTAAATTCCTACATGAAAAGAGAATTGTATGGCAGGAGATTAAGGATTATATTGAGAGCTTCCTGAATGAAACATTTATACTAGGAGGAGATTTTAATGCTATCCTATCCTTGGGAGATAAACAGGGTGGGACAAAACACATATCAAAAACTACTTTAGAATTCCAGGAATGGATAAATAATATAGGGGCTTCGAAAATTGAATCAGACCGAGGGAAATACACTTGGACTAACAAACGTAAAGACACGGAGTTAATAGTAGAAAAATTGGACAGGTTCTTCTTTATAGGGGAGTTGAGGAATTTTGACTTTAATCTTACTAATGAGGTCCTACCCATTGCCAGTTCCGACCACTTTCCTATAGAACTAGTAATTTCGGAACCAATCAGAAATAAAAAAATCCTGTTTAGATTTGAAAAAATTTGGTTACTTAATGAGGAATGTTTGGATCTAATTAAAAAATGGTGGACGGAGGCAAGGTTTGAAGGTTCCAAGATATATAAAGTCATTAGGAAACTAAAATTCATAAAAAGAAATCTGTCTCATTGGAGTAAAAATACTATTGGGGATATATTTGTGAAAAGAGATCTTATAGAAAAAGAGCTGGAAAATGTGAATAAGGAGATTATTGAAGAAGGAAAATAGATTTCAGATGATAACATAACGCAAGAATTATTATGTAAATACTATGATTCTCTTTCACAAATTAGCGCCTTCTGGGGGCAAAGAGCGAAAGAAACATGGCTCAAGGAAGGGGACCGAAACACCAAATTTTGTCACAATAGCATCAAAGCTAGAAGGAATTTGAATAAGATTTCCAAAATCAAAGATAGCAATGGAAATATAATAGAGGATCCCAAAGAAATTGCAGATTTAGTAGTCTCTTTCTTTGAAAACTCTCTGAATAACTTAGGGAGTGTGGATTTGTTGGACCAGGCCAAGCTTTTAAGAAACATCCCTCGTATAATAACCCCACTTCAGAATAACTTCCTAAATACCGCATTTACGAAAGATGAAATACTCAAGGTTCTAAAAGAAATGAACCCGGATAAATCCCCTGGTCGTGATGGATTCCCAACATTTTTCTTTCAAAAGTGTTGGTCATTTATGGGCAAGGAAATTACTGATGCTCTAGAGGGAATGAGAAACTCAGGACATATTCTTAAAGAGCTAAATAACACATTCATTGCTCTTATTCCCAAAAAGGTCAATGCAGAGAACTTTAACGAGTACAAACCTATCTCCCTATGCAACACTCTGTATAAAATCTTCTCAAAAGCTTTGGCAGGCAGAATGAAACAACTTCTTCCGTTAATTATATCTAAAGAACAAATAGGATTTGTCCCTAATAGGTCAATTCTAGATGGAGTGATTATTGCTCATGAGGCTATACATTCAGTAACAAATAATAAGGTTCCGAGTATGTTGATTAAGTTAGACATCAGTAAGGCTTATGATAAAGTGGATTGGAGATTTTTGTGTAAATGTATGGAAGCTTTTGGATTCTCAAAACAATGGATCAATATGATTTATGAATGCATCTCCACCCCTCACTTCTCAATCATGGTGAATGGGTCCCCTGAAGGCTTTTTTAACTGTTCTCAATGTTTGAGGCAGGGAGATCCGTTATCACCTTTTTTATACATTATTATGGCAGAAGCTTTGGGGAGAGCTATTAAGAAACTTCAAGAAGAGGATAAGGTAAAAGGAATCAAGATTACTTCGGGAGTCGAGGCTACTACTCATCAACAATATGTTGATGATAATCTCCTTTTTGGAAGGGCACTTTTAGAAGAAGCTCAAGCTTTCAAAGAAATCTTAAGTACTTATGCTAATGCTTCTGGACAGTGTATAAATGAGGAAAAATCAGAATTTTTTTTCATCAATACTGAAGAGAGACGAAAGAATGAGATTAAACGTATACTAAACTTCAAAGAAGGCTTCTTTCCGTGTAAATATTTAGGCTTACCTCTGGATAAGGGGGTCAAATCAAATCACTTATGGGGAAATACAATTCAAAATATCTCTAAGAAGCTAGATCAATGGAAAGGCAAATGGTTATCAAATGTAGGAAGGGCTGTTATGATCAAGTCAATCCTCTCAGCTGTTCCTATTTATCAAATGATGAGCATGAGAATACCGACAGGTATCAATAAGGAGATAGCGCGAAAATTAAGAAGTTTTTTCTGGCAGGGATCGGGGGAAAAATCAAAACTAGCATTAATTGCTTGGAATACGACCTGCAAGCCAAAAGAAGAAGCAGGTCTGGAAATTAAAGACCTTACGCTTCAAAACAAGGCCTTGGGGGAGAAATTAGTATGGAGAATGATTAAAAACCCAAAGGCAAAATGGGTAAAAATTCTAAGATATAAATACTTACTAGGAGAAGATGAGGAAAGTGTATGTCGTTCCGATAATTATTTGACGGGCTCATGCATATGGAACTTCATAAAAGAATGTAAAGATATAATACTTGAGTCCCTTTCTTGGGATGTGAAAAGCGGGGATAAGGCTTTATTCTAGGATGACTCATGGGGTGGAAAACCTGCCCTTCGTGAAATTCTTGGGAACGATCAGCTAATTGAACTGATCAAACAAAGTAAGGGAGAGCGCGTTAAAGACTATTTTTCACAAATTAATAATAGTGAGGGAAGCAGTTGGGCATGGAATTCTCTAGAGGAATTCAGATTTCCCCCTAATTTCCAGGAAAAACTAAACAAAGCTTTACAAGAACGAAACTTCAATCCACGTTCTGGGAGGACATAATCATATGGGTTGCCTCAAAGAGTGGTGTATACAATTCGAAAGAAGATTTCAAAGTTATATCAGGGATAGATAACCCTTCCACTAGTCTTCCCATTGATCTATGTTGGAATAGAAATTGTCTTCCTAAGGCAGGTCTATTCGCATGGGCTGCTCTACAAAAAAGGATACTCACCGCTGAATGGTTTGAAAAAATAGGGTACCATGGTCCTTCCAGGTGTGCCTTGTGCGAGAAGGAAAGTGAAACGATAAATCATATTTTGTTAAATTGTGAGTTTGCTAATAAATGTTGGCTTTGGGTACTGGAGAAATTAGATCTGAAGACAGCTCTTCAAAATGATATCACAGAAGTGTTTAATTCTTGGCAAAGGCCATGTAAAGAGGACTTATATAGTAAAATGAGATACATAATCCCATCTCTGTTAATCTGGGAACTATGGAAGGAAAGGAACTGTAGAATTTTTCAAGATAAAAAGATGAACATTGAGAGATTTTTGAACAAATTAGAGGCAAATATAGTAGAAATTACAAACAATAGAAATATGCTGGGACAATCAAGGATGAAATTCTCATTAGAAGACAACAACCAGAGAAAAAAGTGGTATGGTTTGAAAATTCCACCTTGGATTGGCCCTAGCATTGACAATAAATCCTTATTAAGAGCAAAATGTAAATGGATACCACCAAAGCAAGGGTGGATTAAGCTAAACTTTGATGGGGCAGCTAGGGGAAACCCGAGGGTGGCGGGAATAGGTATATGTCTTCATAATGCGGAAGGAAAGATATTAGGAAGGATAGCAAAACCTATAGGAATAAAGACAAATAATGAAGCTGAAATAGAAGCTATAAGAATAGGTTTGGAATGGTGCAAAAAGTGGAAGCTTAAAAGAATTGCGATTGAAGGAGACTCATCTATTATAATAAATGCAATAAGATAGGGTAGTACACTAAATTGGAAACTAAATAGTGCTATTGAACAAATAATGGAAACACTTGAAGTTATAGGAGATTATACAGTGAATCGCATCTATCAGGAGGGCAATACAGATGTAGATAAATTAGCTAACCTAGGAGTTGACGGGCAAGAAATAGAAGAAATTGATGAATGTTTGAAAGAAAAACACAGAAGGTGAAGAAAAATGATTTCAAAATAGGAAATCAAGTCTAGATGTAAAAAATTATATACGAATTTAAAGGTAAACAAGTGTGAATACATTTGTAAGTATAATATAAATTGCATATATATACATATATAGAAATTGCATATATACATAGATTAAGGTGTCCTTGAAATTCAGCTATGAATATAGAAGAAGGAAATTTAATAAGATCAAAAGCTTAATTCTTGTGATTTTGAAGATGAGGGAAGACAGTTCTACTTCACAAAAGAACACACACATACTCATGAGGACCAATCTCTCCAGATAAAGATCATGCTCAGGTATGAATCACTTGTGAATGATTCCAACTCCAAAAAATGGTACAACAATGCCCACAGATTATTTAAGTCGGATGAACCGTAAGAAATTGAGTTTTCACCTATTAATCCCAGATTAGCTTGATTTTGCCCCATCTGACCCTCTTGAAGCCATCACTAATGAAGCCAGAGATCAAGGGTTAGCCTTAAATACCCAGGGTACTATGCTCCAGCACCAATAATTTACCCAAAAAAGCAACAATATCATTCCTTTCACATCTTCATAACTAGTGGTATTTTGATTTCTGTTTAGCCAATACAAAAACCAGAAATATGAACACCCTCACAGGATATTGCCTTGTCAAAGTCCCCCACACCACATTCATTTTGAGCCGGAACGATGACTTGGCCTTCAGGAATCCGTAACAAAACAAACATTTTGGCATCTCACAGCATTAAAAGTTATCATTTTTCAGTAAGATGTAAAAGTAGATGTCTTAAAACATCAGTAGATGCAATTTGAGAATGCTTGAGAAAATTTTAGTTTATTTGAAATTTTGAATAACTGAACAGTTAGCAGTGTGTCACTAAGCTTCTACTTGTAAATTACTTTGGTTGCCTTGATGAATAAAAACTACCTCTATAAAGTATAGCCACCAGAGATTTGAGAGTAGCTGAATAAAAACATATGTAAGTAACTTCTTAATTTAAATATCTAATGTTTAGTATTTTTAATGTAACTATAAGATGAATACGAATAAGAAGAATATGAAATAATTCAAAATTACTTATAACCATGTGGTGAGCAGAGTTGGTGTAGAAGATTCTTATTTTGCAGGGACAAAAAGGTGTGTATTCATATCAATATAAACTGTAGATAATATTCTAACAGATATAATCTGTCTATGATGAAAATGAATATGTAATAAGTTGTAGAGGTTATGATTGCAATATGGCTTCTAACACAAATGTCAATACTTGAAGCATTATATTATAGTTAACCTCTCTCTTGGATTGGCACATTGAATTAATATAGATAGAATCATTAAAATTTATCTAGAAGAATAGAGGTGGTGGGATGCTATCCTATTTTGCAGGTTTACAGGGAAAGTATAATAGTTCATAAAAGCAGAAACAAACGTAAGAAGGCTTGAGAACACATCAATGCGAGGGTAAAACATAAAAGGCAATGGCAAGAAAAAGCAATGGCACGACCACACAAAAGGATAGCAGAAAGAAAAAGAAGATACATTATTTCCAAAAAGATAAGGAATTAGAATATGAAACATTGATCAGTATTTATGCATTGTAAAAGATGGGTATGCCCATCAGCTCGATATATAAGAGTGATGTAATCAGAGTATAATAAAAAACCATGTTCTGAATCATGGAGGTATGCCTCCACTAACTTGTATTAGAAAGGGAATGCCCTTCTCGTCTCCCTCAAAGGGAGTTTGTAAACCTACGCTTGTAGGAATTCTGTACTTGATAATATTTTCTAGACTAATGTCCCGGCCCAGACTGGAGGTTTTCTTCCCGGTTCTTTCCTACCAGTGCCTGTATGAACGGAGGAAAAAATGTAAATTTATTGAGAATTAATATAAGAAAATCATGGCCTCGGCCGTTTATTGATAAAAATAAAAATATATAAGCTCATCATTAAAAAAAGGGATCATGAATTTTTTTAAAATATCAATTCATAATCTATTATATATAATTATTTTAATTATTTTTTAAAATTTAATTATGTAATATTTTTTGAATTAATGTTTCAAATCACAACATCACCCTAAATTGAGACTTACCCAACTAAATTGAGACTTAACTCTAACAGTAAATGCTAATCTTTCAAATCACAATATTACCCTAAATAAATTGAGACTTGCCCAACAAAATTGAGACTTAAATCTAACACTAAATTAAATTGAAACCTAACCTTAAAAAAAATTTAATTATAACTCTAACTCTAATCCTAATTAAATATTAAAACAACATAAACTTTAATGGTGACCAAAACTAGAATCTACCATAAACCGAATACTAAACCAAACTAAACCATAATCATAAACCTAACCAAATAATATATCACATTTAAACTTGACCCTAACCTTAATCAAATCAAATATGAACCCTAACACAAAACCACTTTGAACCTTATCTCAATACAAAATAGAACACTAACCCTACCACTAAACCAAATGGAACCTCAGCTCTGAACTTGATATATAAATTATATACTAAAAATATATATTAATAATTTGTATTTAATATAAAAAAATGTAAATGTCAAATTACTATTTGATAAAACTTATTATTTATCTAATATATTAGATATTACAATTCATGTTTGATTAACTTTGTGTGTGTGTGTGTGTGTGTGTGTGTGTGAGAGAGAGAGAGAGAGAGAGAGAGAGAGAGAGAGATGGTGATTAGGGGGCATATCTAGAGAGAGAGAATTATAAAACTAACCATAACGTTAAACCATAACCTAATTCTTAACACTAACCCTAACCTCAACCTTTAATTATAAACTTTATCCTAACCTTAACCTTATCCATGTAACCTAATATGAACCCCAAAAGAGATGTTTTCAATAGAGAGAGATCTTAGAGATAAGGGTAGCGAGAGAGAGAGAGAGAGAGAGAGAGAGAGAGAGAGAGAGAGAGAGAGAGAGAGAGAGAGAGAGAGAGAGAGAGATGATTGTGAGATAAGGGAGGGGAGATACTGAGAAATAGGGTGATTAGGGGGAATATCTAGAGAGAGAGAGAGAGAGTTCTAAAACTGACCATAATTCTAACCATAACCTAAGTATTAACTATAATTGTAACCCTAACCTCAAACTTAAACTCTAATTGTAAACTTTATCGTAACCTTCCCCCCAACCTTAATCATATCCATGTAGCCTAATATGAACCCAAATAAACTATAATCTAATAACTAACCCTCATCCTAACCCCTAACCATAATTATAACCCTAACCTTAATCATAACTTTAAATGTAATTGTTAACATAATAATACTAAAATTGTCACTTTAATATTAATCTCACCCTACCCCTAACCCTAAATATAATTGTAACCATCAACATAATATTATACTCCTAAATTTAAATTGTTCACCCTAACCCTGCCATTGACACTAGGTGATATGCTAAGGTTAACTTTGATACTAATCCTAATTATAACCCTAACCCTAATACTAACCTTAAGACTAACCCTAATTACACTATTGACCTTAAATGTTACCCTAACACTGGAACCTTAACCGTAATCCTAACACTAACCTTAACCATAATAGTAGCACTAATTTTGTAATAAAACTAACTGTAACACTAACCCTTACATAATTATAGAATAAAATTCATATAATATCCTAACCTTCCCTCTAACATTAACATTAACCATAACAGTAACACTAATCGTAGCAGTAACTCTTACCACCATATATTCAAATATTAAAAATCATAAAATGTCTTCCATGTCGTGTCACGACTGCTACTAGCGTGCACACACACACATATATGTCGAGAGTAATCATTTTCGAGACATCTATTATACCTTACAATAAAATAAATAAATAAATAAGAATACAATTTTAATGAATCTGATCAAATTCATTACATTTTTAATAGTTTTTTATCATATAAAAACATTTTTAATTGTTTCAAAATTTTCTACAATATAGAATACTAGTTATTTTTATAAAACATACGAAATTAAACTTTCTTAAACATTAGATATTTCGTAATAAAAAACCTCGCTACAATCGAATGCCTATCAACATGCCCATTCCATTCCACCTGGATTTCTAGCTTTAAACCACCATGTTGAATCTCTCTTTAAAACGGGGTGTAATGAAATTTGAAAACATGGGACTGTGCCATGCGCAATACCATTTATATAAATCCCGTTATCTTTGACACATCCAGTTGCTGGCGGCGCAAGTGCACCACGAGGACCGGATGTTGTCTCTATACTTGAAACCACGAACCGACAAAGTGCCTGCTTGTCAATCACACCAAATTGTCCGCCAGCAAAGCATTTACAGAGACATTTTCTCCGCAACTGGTTTTTCCCCCTTTCTTCGAAGCAGCGCTTGATAAATAACTAATATAATGTAGTTGTTCTTTTACCAAATGCCCCCACGCCATCAATGGAATTTGCGAGGAAACCCCATCGCAAATTGCTTAGTGGTATACACTCCTCTGATTACCAGCGGTATAAGCTCCCTTGCCAATGGTTTTCATCTCGCCAGCACTTGCATGCCTCTCTCTGCCTATTTAAGCCCCCTCCTCTTCCTTCTTCCCACACCACACTTATTCCCTTCGTCCTACATCTTATCTGCAATATACACGGCTAAAAATGACTGTTTTAACTTCTGAAAAGTTTGTCATTCACCTGCTGTTAATATGTATGGCGGCATTGTCTAGTACAATGGATGCCGCCGCTCGGCCCTTTTTCCACTGGAGAAAGCTGTCTGCTCTGGTAGAGGAAGAGCCTCTTGTTCTGCAATACCACAATGGCCCTCTCCTTACCACAACCCCCATTCTCAATCTCCATCTCATCTGGTACGGCAATTTCACTTCCGCCCAGCGTGCCATTGTGGCCGACTTTGTGCAGTCATTGGGAATGGAAAGCGGGAATCAGGGTTCTCCCTCTGTCTTCACCTGGTGGAAAACAACAGAGGCCTACACAGGCTCTGCCCCTTCCCAATTAAGCCAAGCTCAGCCTTTTACTCGAAGGCTGGGGAAGCAGAAGCTGGACGAAGCTTATTCTCTCAGAAAGTCCCTAAAGAGAAGTGACATTGCCATGCTGGTGGAGACTGCTATCGGATCCGGAACTCTACCTCCGCCCGAGAAGAAGAAAAGCAATGGTGAGGTGGAGTTGTATTTGGTACTCACATCTGAGGATGTAATGGTGGAGAACTTCTGCAGTAGCTCGTGCGGATTCCATGACAGCAGCAAAGCGGACAGTGAATACGCGTACGCGTGGGTGGGGAACTCAGCAACGCAGTGCCCGGGGCAGTGCGCGTGGCCATTTCATCAGCCAATTTACGGCCCGCAGAGCCCTCCTCTGCTTCCTCCCAACGGTGACGTGGGCATTGACGGGGTTATCATCAACATTGCGGCGACTATTGCCGGAGCAGTGACGAATCCATTCAAGTCGGGATATTTCCAGGGAGACGCCGCCGCTCCGTTGGAGGCAGTCTCAGCGTGTCCGGGCATGTACGGAAGCGGGGCTTATCCCGGTTACGCCGGTCAACTGTTAGTGGACGAGACGACAGGTGCCAGTTACAACGCCCATGGCGTCAACGGCCGCAGGTTCCTTCTCCCAGCAATGTGGGAACCCACCTCGCGCTCCTGCAAGACGTTAGTGTAAACTAATCTTTGATAACGGCGTGCACTGTTCTATACACGGCATCTCGGGGCTACTTCTTTGGATTTGATTATTCTTTATTCAATTTTTTTTCCTGAAGTTATATCTTTGGCTACGATGTATAAAGGAACAAATAATAGAAAGTGAGAACATTCTCCAATATTTAACTTCACCGTGAAAATTTAAACTGGTTTTCCTTTTTAACAAGAGCAGTTGTGAAAACATGACATCTAGAATTTTAAAAATAAGACAAAATGATGGCACACTGTATAATCAGGCAGCGGCTATGCAGCCACGAAAATTGTTAACCATACGAAGGGGAGACACTTGGTTTTTTTTTCCCAAAAGTTCGCAAAAAGCTATATAATGAAAAAGATTTTCGTGTAGGCGGGACTAATGTATGAAATTCCCGTCATTTGCTTAGGGTATGAAGTCGTTGGCTACAGTCTTTGTCAGGCTTTGATTTGACCATTACTGGCAGCGGGAAAGAAATCGATATTTTGGGTTCTCTCTGGTTGGATTTTTCTGCAATGAAGGAAGCAGAGCATAAAATAAAATAAGAGAAATGAGATGCAAGAAATATGTCCACACCTTAAATACAAAACAAACATTAAAACAGAACAGTTGCTGAAAAGATAGCTACAGGATCATTTCGCTGTTTCGTTCCAGTCCATATCTTCTACTGTTAAACAATTCCAGATCTTAAGAGTTCTGATCCAATAGTGATTGCACGTCCGTTACGCTTCTATGAGTATTCATACCCTGTTCCAAAGCTCCCACTTTGGCACAGGCCGCAAGTGTTGGTGCAAACAGGAGGGAAATCAGTTTTTAAAAAATTTGAACTTTGCCCGGTGTAACAAACGGAAGTAGGGGAGAGGACCCAGTAGTTGAACATGTATCAATTGTTGTGAGGGTTGTTGACATATTTTGATCCAATTATGGTACTAATATTGCCTATTGATTAAACAAGAAGATATTAATTTTTATGTATTTATTTATTAATAATTACAACAAACTAAATCATTAAAATTTTATATTGCATATATCATTGATTTACTGAAATTGATATAAGTACTAGACAAGGTACATTTATTGTATGTTTCATATCAAACAAAATAAAATGTCATTTTTCAAAATTCAAATCACTCTATAAACAATATAAAAAACAGGTATAAAATATTATATTTAAAATTGTACACTTTTACAAAATAGTTGTCCAAACACATGGACAAGACAAAACTCATTACTTGCTTCATAAGTAACTACTAGTGTACACCTGTTCAATTTCCGGTCCCATCCTAGATATAAATAAAAAAAATTCATTCTATCACTCATCCTATCGATCTGAAGTTGGAGACTTTGGCAACCAAATTTTGAGTACCTGCATCAAAAATATAGGCAGTTGTGAGCTCGCCATTCCATTCATGTCAAACAATTAATGCAACAAAATTCAAAATTTGCTTATGAATTCCACTTCCATCAAATCTCAACCAATCAGAATGCAGATTTTCAAAGCCACGGATCAACCAAATTGCAAACTAAGAATCAAAATGCAGATTTTGGAAGGAAAGCCACGGATCAATCAAATTGCCAAATTCTAATTCAAATTGTTCGAGGGAAAAAACATTTATTAATATGTCATACGAAGAAAGCATTCTTTTACAATTGCATTTACATTCTTATTCTCTGTGACCTCATAATACTTCATGAACATTCTCTGTGACCACACAGAATATTTGCATTTACTTTCTCAGTGAGAACAGAATATAAGAGTTCATTTTAGATTTAAAAAAGACTGCACAAAAGATTAGATTGCTCAGAATATCAGATTGGACTGCTCAGAATATCAGAGGGCTTCGTTAACCATCCAGGTATCTTATCAGAGATTTGTATTATAGTACTTGGATAATGATACTCTTGCTAGATTAAATTTTCAATGCTGTAGTTACAGACTAATAAATAAAAATCAAGGAAGATAATACATGAGTTTATAAACATTCATTCAATTACATAAGATCTAAAATAGTAGTTTCCACAATGCATAAGATCTAAAATAGTAGTTTCCACAATGCATAATATATTATGATGTTTATAACACCACACTACATGAACGATTACATAGGATTTGTCATAATCTATGATATAGTATGTTGTTATTTGTGGGAATGACTATGTTTTCTCCCAGAAATAACAACATACTATATAACAGACATAACAACATATTAAATTTGTCAAATCTGTCATATAGTATGTTGTTATTTGTGGGAATGATTATGTTTTCTCCAAAAATAACAACATACTATATAACAGGCATAACAACATATTAAATCTATCATATAGTTTGTTGTTATTTGTGGTAATGATTAACTTTTCTCCCAGAAATAACAACATATTATATAACATACATAACAACATATTACATAAGATAAATCATTTGCACTAAGATAAATGTTCAGTCAATCTCTTAGGAATGCATAGTCTAGCCTTCAGCAATTGGATCAAATATCTAAAGTAGATGAGCTTTTCTATACAAGACTGTCTTTATCCATTCAAGCTACAATCTACTATGTATCATAATCTATCATATAAAGCTACAATCTACTATCTATCATAATCTATCATATAGTCTCTGTTGTAATATATCATACAATATGTTGTTATATAGTAACTTGTTATTTGTGTCATAATCTATCATATAGTATCTGTCATTATCTATCTGTTGTAATCTATCACATAGTATGTTGTTATTTGTGTCATAATCTATCATATAGTATTTGTCATTATCTATCATATAGTATGTTGTTATTTATGGGAATGACTGTGTTTTCTCCCACAAATAACATATTATATCATAGCATATTACATAAGATAAATCATTTGCAGCATACTATATAACAACATATTACATAAGATAAATTATTGGCAAATGAAAATACAAATTCACCATTGGATATATGCAGGTGAATGAGAATAGTGTGGTGCTAAAATATATAAGTAGATGAGGTTTTCTATATGAGACTGTCTGTAATCATTCAAGCTACAATCTACTCTTCTAGAACATGTTTTATGTAGGTTAATATTTGATGTTTTTCTATTCAGGCATTATGACAGCAGGAAAGAGAAGAAGCAAAAGAACGAATAAAAAATTGAGAACCCGTTATCCACGAGGTGTTAAATTGCATGTTGTTGATTCAGATGATGGTGACCATTCATCCAACCCAACTCTTGATCAACCAAATTACAATCTTGCTGCCAACGATATAGACAATGTAGATGTTCCTATAAAATCTTGTCAACATCATAAAAAAAACAAAAGGTTCCAAGGCAATCAGTGGACACAAGAGGATATGGACTGTGCCATTGAAGATGTGGAAGATAATTCATTTTCCATAAGAGCAGCAGCAAAAAAGTGGGGAATCCCTACTAGCAGTTTATCATATTGGCTAGCAGGACTCACAACAACAAAAACAAGGGGAACACCAACAATTTTGTCTTTGGAAGAAGAGCTGGAAGTTGTTCAGTGGTGTAAAGATTTAGCTCAACTTGGATGTGGATTGGAGGTTGTTCAGCTCAAGTCACATGTGGCTCACATCTGCCAAACAAGGCCGAATCCATTCAAGAATGGCTTACTAGGTAGATCGTGGTGGGTGGGATTCTGTAAACGCCATCTAGACTTGACAATAAGAACTGCAGAGGGGCTAGATAGGGATAAAGCAGTGATGCTACAACCAAGTATTGTGGCAGATTTTTATGATAATTTGCAAACATTGTATACTACTAATCATTATGAACCAACCCACATATGGAATTGTGATGAAACAGGGGTTCAAGCAGGAAGAAACTGTGGGATGTGAGTGATTGCAAAGTTGGGTAGTAGAAGTGTACCTCAGATATTATCAAAAAGTAGAGAATGGATCACAATACTGTGTTGTATAAATGCAGCAGGCAACAACATACCAGGCTTCTATCTTTTCAAAGCAAAAAGAAAACTAAAAAATTACATAGCTAATTGTGAGGTAGGAGCATGCATGGCAGCACAGGCACATGCTTGGATGACAAAAGAGTTATTCTTAAATTGACTACATCATTTTGCTAGATCTGTTCCAGGTGGTGCTTCAACCAAAAAGAGGCATCTCCTCATATTTGATGGACATGGAAGCCATGTTGCCTTAGCCACAATTCAAGAGGCAAGATCTCTAGGCATAGATCTTCTTGCATTGCCTGCTCACACTAGTCATCAACTACAGCCTTTAGATGTGAGTGTATTTTCTCCATTCAAAGCATATTTCAAATTTGAAAGGTCAAAATGGATGGCCAAGCATCCACACATAGAAATAAGGAGAACGGAATTGGCAGAACTTGCAAGCAAAGCTTTCAAACTTGCTCTTGTATCTAATAACATCACAGCTGGTTTTCAAAGGACTGGAATTTGGCCATTGAATAGAGATGCTCTTTGTAATGACATGAATCCAAGTAATGCATTCAATGTAGAAGATGAAGATGAAAATGATGCTGCAGGAATTGTCAGCATCTTAAGGATAGCAGGTTATGAAGAGGATGCTATCAAACAATGTTTGGCACAAATGGAAAATCAACAAACAGATGATCCAAATGAAAATACAAATTCACCAACACATGTTAGTCAGACACAATATGAAAATGACTTACCTGATGAAATGAGTCTGCCAACACAGTTTGAACCCCCTACTTGGGTTAAAGAAGGAGCAAATGACTTGGGAGTGCAGATTGATTTCCAAAATGAAGACATTTCATTATCCATGCCTTCTCCACCTCCACTCCCAAGATCAGAGGTGGTTCATTATTATGCAGAATCTGTAGATTGGGAAAATTCAAATTTGGAAACTAATGCAGATGAAGATGGCCAAGTTGAACACAATCAAAATGCATTGAACACATCTGCAACTTTTGAGACTGAAGATGAACAAATGTTATGTAGTCAGGGATCTTTAATAAATTTTCTGAAGCTACCAATTAAAAGGGTTACAAAGAGATCTAATCTTTCTGAAAATAATATTCTGAGATTGGGCAGGAAGTCTCAAATACTTACATCTATGGAGTACATAATTTTACAAGAGCAACAAGAAGCAAGGAAGGCTAAACTTGAAGAGTTGAAAGAAAGGAAGAAAAAATAGTTAGAGGCAAAGAAAATTCATCAAAATGAGCTGAGAAAAAGGAGAGATGAGCAGAAATTGGAAAGACAAATAACAAAACAGAGAAAGCAAGAGGAAAAGATGCAAAAACAAAAGGAGAGGGAGTTGAAAAAGAAAGAAAGGCAAGATTGCAGAAAAGGTAATCCAACAAAAGAGCAGGTGAACAAGGGACTTGCAACTACTATTGGGGAGGGGAGTACTCCATTGACACCTTTTCTTGAACACCATCAAACCATAAGAGAAATTTTCAACATTATATCCCCTATTCCTACTCCTAATAACCTCCAACTTGGTTATGGTAGTAATTCAGAACCAAATGCAAGCAGAGAAGGCCATCATAGTACTCCATCAACCCCTCTACCTGAACATCATCAAATTTTGAGAGAGATGTACAATATTCTAAACCCTGCCTATGTTGTCCTTAACAACATCCAAGGTAATACAAGTCATAGTCCCCCTCACCCTCCAATCAAACAACTCCATTTTGGTGGACTTTGTGAAAACATGTTTGGGCAAATAACTCCTATCAACCCACAAGTTAAATGAGCTAGTCCAGTCAAACCTATTACAGATAGTCCTGTGGAGGAGCTAGAACCCTTTCCAGAACCCTTTCCTGGCTTTATGGTGAACTAATGGTGAACTAATGGTGAACTAATGATCCTGCAATATAGACAGTCTTTTTTTGTAATGATCCAACTATATGACCATGCTTATTTTCCAATGTGTACAAGCTGGTCATTCTATAATATCTCTATTTACAACTTTATAAAGCCTCTATTTCTAGCTATCTCATTTTGCTTAGACCATGCTTATTTTCCAATTTCCACACGCTGGTCATTCTGTAACATCTATATATCAATGTGCAAGAATTATATAAATCTACACATTGTTATATAAATGTCTTTTTTGACTACCTATGTTATGTATGGTTTAGAAGAAAATGTGCAACCTACACAGAATATAATTTCCAGCTACACGACCATGCTTATTTTCCAATGCCTACAAGATGGTCATTTTGTACTATTGCAAACATTTGTCATTCTATATGTAGTACAACTAGTATCAATGTGCAAAGTCTTATAATCTGCATACTGTTATATAAATTACTATTCAAATATGATACAAATTGGTGCATTGAGTATCAAGTTTTTTAAAAATGTCACTTGTTTTCTATTTTTCATTTCTATATTATATATTCAAATTTGATATGATTATGATATGGAAACAATAGGTCGAAGGAGAGCACCTAAAGTGATTCCAAACAAAATAAAACAAATACGTACATAAGGCAAAAAACCAAAAAGCTGATACTAAATCAAATTAGTTGTAAGACAATTCCACAATAGTGCTTCTAAAAAGATGGTTCTGATCAAAATAAGTCACATCCCCAACATGAGGAATTTTCAGATAACTATGATTCGTCAGAAAACCATCTTAAATGTAAGCCTTCACAATTTTTTGAAATCTAATATGTTGAAACATAAGAAAGCTAACATCAGAAGCACATCATCAGAAAGGCCAGTATAATATGCAATATTCGATAGACTAGTATGACTCAGAAAAGAGACATAAAACTATGGACATAATTGGTTTATCAAAGCACATATGAATAATAATTAGAAATCGCTGATAAGAATAAAAGTGATATGTATAAACTTAGCAATACCTAGAAATAAAACAATGATCTGATAAGAATGCAGTGATCCTATTAAGTGTAATCCTTTGTTAAGGAGCAGTTCCAAATAACAAACATTAGTTGCAAGCAATGAATTGTTTAGTCAAGAAATAGTAATAAAATGAACAAGCACCACTCCCCAAAGAGACATAACCATAGAAGAAAAGAGAGAAAAGAGAGAATGGTTCTAAGTATCGAAAAAAGAGAGACAACTAACTATTGTGATAGAGCCCAAAAAACCCTTCAACTTCTCAAATCCCTCATGATCTTAAAACTAAAATTTCAATCAAAACCAGAGATAAAAATGCTTCATCTTATAATCTCCTCTATGACAGAATAACTGCGTAAAGCGTACTAACATACCAGAAAATTAGCAGCCTAAAATCATCTGGAAATGAATGAGCATACTTCAAGCAAACCATTATAATCATCTAAACATGACAACTTTATCTTGAACAACAATAACAAAAATAACAAGAATAATAGGATAATTTATATAGACAAGAATAAAAAAATTATTTAAAATCATAATGATCAGACATCATGCAGAAAATGAATTGATGATTCATAACCTAATTGCAAAAATTATAAGAATTCGTAAATGATTGAAAGAGATATTTAGGGTCTCAAAAAAAAAAAAAGGAATAGATGGGTCATTGCCCGTAAGGTCCATTAAAGACCTTACCTGCTCCAAATGCACCAAATCCCTTAGTTTTATTTGTGTCCACAGACACATTTTCCAAATCCCTTAGTTGGAGCCAATTTTCACAAATGGGTACCCGCTAGAGGATGAGGAGGCCCGTTTGAATTGTAGCCCAAGGAAGGGCTAGCACTCGTCAATGGGCCTGAGAAAAATCCATTTGCAAGCAGCACGGAATACCCATATCACTGTCACTGACCCACAAAATATACTCCACATCCTGATGACAGACATTATCTTCAAATCCAACCTTTCTCAATTCCCTGCTAAACACAGACTCAGCTTCATCTTCATTCTCTCTGAGAATATCACACATTTCCCTGCAGTCATTCTCCCTGCCAAAGGTTTCCTTGCAGTTGTTCTTTGATGAGACCCCTGCCTTTCTTTGTTTCCGCAGCTTTGTAGAGACCCCTACTAAGATTCATGACAACGCGTCTTCTTCCTATGGATTCTTGCCACAAAGCATCGCTATGCAGCAATGAGTGGCGGTGATAATGCTTCTTCCTGTGTTTTCTTGCCACAAAGCATCGCTATGCAGCAACGAGTGGTGGCGATATGTATGGAGACCAAATAGGTCGTGACAACATGTGGAAAAAGAATTTAGGGTTAGGTTAAAAATAATTCATCAAAATGAATTTTATAATTAGTTGTTAGGTTTTAACTTATCAATGATATAATAATATTTGTTAAATAATTAGATAATTAGCAAATAAATATAGAACATATTTACTTGAATATAAATGACATATTGTGTAAGTAATAAATAGTGTATGTTCATATAAATCTTATATATTAAAAATTAACATGATTAAATGTTCAAGTATTGGGACAAGATCAACCAAAGATTGGGGGTGTTAATTGACTACGATGGGTAGGGGGTTAGGAAAATGACAATTTGAACACATTTTACTATGACGCATAAAAATGATATCAATTTTGATGGTGACAAGCCGAAACCTTATTTATAAGCACTTAACTAGTTGAAGAAGATGTCATAAAAAATTTAGCCATTTTTATCATCGTTATAATAGATTTTGAGAGGTCCGAAGTTAGGGTGCATGACTACTGGGTCCTCTCCCCTAACGGCGATGGGAACTGCAAAAGGAATGGTAGAGAGGGGCCCACACCAGCCACCCAAGTGATCAACACTTCGAGTGTGCTGGTTAAGCCTAGCCCACTGTGACCAGCCAGCTATCAGATCACTGGAAATGATTTGGTTTTAAATCTGCCAAAATTCACTAGAGTGATTCTCAAAAGCCTTACTATTAAATCAATTTTTTGTAGAGCTTGCCCTCCCGCATGTCATGAGTCCACATCTCTTGGAGAGCCACTGTCACAAGGTTATAGGATGTTATTTGTGCCTACATTTCCACATTCGTATCTACAAGAGCATTTCCAACCATAGTATTTCCCAATGTGCTTCGATGGATGTCCAATATACCTATTACAAGGCTCCCATTTTGTCACATATGCAGGGGGGCACCAAAAAGAATTTGGCTTTATTCCTACCGATTGCGTTATTTGAATGTTTCAGAAGTCTTTTCAATAAAATTCTTTCTGCAATATTACAATCATTATATTATGTGAAATGGCATCTCTTGAGATAATCTGTCAAATTATCTTTCTCCTGCAAAAAGTTTTTGTTTCTATTCTTTGTTTGGAGAATTGTGTGAGCCTTTTATTTATTTTTAGCTTACACTTGAAAGGAATTGAAAGCAAGAAATAATCAGCAGACACACAATGTAATTAACAAATACACAACACTAGATTTATCCTGGTTCACCACAAATGGTGGCTATGTCGAGACTGCAGAGTATTGTATTAATTCCAAAAAGGTTCATTTACAAATGAGCAGAAGCAACATATATAAAGGTTCCAAGATTATTACATAATGAAGAGTCTTCGAATTGAAGAGTCATAATAAAAGGGAAAATAAAACATTATGAATGTTGGTCTTCACTTCTCAACAAACTCCCACATGAAGGACAACCATGCTGCAACTAATCACCCAATACCTTGCTTAAATGTTCACTTATCTTTTCTTCACAAGCCCAAGAGAAGTCCTTGCACATTCAAACTTCTCTTTGGTGACAACCTTTGTGAATATATCTGCCGGATTGATCTTGGTGTCAATCTTAACAACTTCCATCTTTCCTTCTTCAACTACATGACGAACAAAGTGAGCATGTGCGTCAACATGCTTAGAGTGACGTTGTGATGAGTGATTATGAGCCATGAAGATAGTGTTGTGGCTGTCACAAAATAGTTTATACTAATTTTGATAAACTTTCAAGTCACCAAGCAATCGCTAAAGCCAAATCATTTCCCTTGCACCTTTGGAAGGAGCCAAGTATTCAGCCTCAACTGAAGAAAGAGCAATGTAATGATGTAACCTTGAAGCCCAACTGATGGCAGCTCTAGCAAACATGAAGGTATATCCAATGGTAGACCTTCGTTTATCCAAGTCTCTGACATGATCAAAATCAGTGTAACCTTGCAGCTGAACCTTATTTCCTCCAAATTTCTCTGTTATTTGTCCAAGATCCTTTGCAATCTCAGAGGATGCAAAGTTGTGGTGTATTGGACTCAAATTGCAAGCTCCTTGAGGCTCTATGTTCTTCTCAAAGACTTCTCACGTGGGATCCCTGAGACTGTCGGAAGTGCTCTGAGGTGAGCCGTGGTCCCTGAGACTGTCGTAATTGCTCTAAGGTGAGCCATGGTCCCTGAGACTTCCGTGAGTGCTCTAAGGTGAGTCGTGGTCCCTAAGACTTCTGTGAGTGCTCTGAGGTGAGTCGTGGTCCCTGAGATTGTCATGAGATGGATCCCTAAGGCTATCAAGAGTTTGGAAGGAGTCATCATCATTATGATATGCTACGGGAGTCCGAGTGGAGTGTTCTGCAACAGAGCTAGGTGCATGTGGAGTCAAAGAAACATGACTCCCAAATATGGTGTCAACAACATACTGTCGTGGACCTTATTTCCTACCGTGACTGGTCTCCTTTGTGCCGTGAGTGTTCTCCCTATCGTGACTGTTCTCTCTACTGTGAATTGGCTAAGGTGTGTCATGAGTAGGGGATGCAAGGTAATAAACTTCGGTGGAGTCAAAACCATGTGGGGGGGCAATTTGATTGCCACCATATGGATTCCAGTCATGAAAATTTTCATTGGCCAAGCTTCCTGATGCTGAACTTTGTGACAGTTGAGGCATAGGAGATAGAATAGAGATGGGATAATTTGATGTGGGATTAACATGTGAGTAGATGGGAGAATTTTTATTTCCATTGTCCATCATTTCAAATAGGGGAATCTATTCTCTAATAGGAGTTTCATCTTTAGAATGAGGAAATATCTTCTCATTAAAGATTCCATGTTTGCTCCACATGATTTTCTTATCAGATAGACTCCAAATTATGTAGCCAAACTGTTCTTCTCCATATCCAACGAATATGCAAGGTTGTGATTTAGGATCTAGTTTTCTTTGCTTCTCCTTAGGGACATGTATGAAAGCCTAACAGCCAAAGACTTTAAGATGAGAGTATGAAACTCTTCTTCCTTTCCATTCCTCTTCTAGAATTTCAAAGTTCAACCTTGATGAAGGACTTTGATTTATTAAATAGACCGTTGTATTGCACGCTTTAGCCTAAAACTCTTTTCCCAAACCTGCATTGGAAAGCATACACCGAGCTTTCTCAAGTATTGTCCTATTAAGCCTTTCCACTACCCCATTTTCTTGAGGGGTGTAGGGGACAATTTTCACCCTACAAATACTATTATCTGCACAATAATTATCAAATTCCAACGAACAAAACTCCCCTCTATTATCCGTTTTCAAGCATTTAATCTTGTGACCTCTTTGGTTTTCAACAAGAGCTGTAAAAACTTTGAACTTAGAAAATACTTCAAATTTATTTTCCATCATGTATATCCAAACTTTCCTAGTACAATCATCAAGGAAAGTAATGAAATATTTAGCAGGTCCTATAGAGTTTACCTCAGTAGGACCAAAGACATCTGTGTGCACAAGTTCGAATGGTTTTTCCTTCATGTCATGCCCATATTTCAAGAAGCTGGCCCTCTTTTTTTTTCCATAGCGACAATGTTCACAAAACTCCACATTTTCTAATTGGAGACCTAGTAGTTGATCCCTTTTGAGCATTACCTCTAGTCCTTTCTTGCTCATGTGGCCTAATCTTTGATGCCAAAGTGTCACATCATTGCCCACAACTGTCATAGCAGCTCCCACCTTATTGATTGGTTTCACTATATAGAGACTACCGGTCTTGTCACCTTTTGCAATAGCCAGTGAACCTTTGACTATTTTCCATGTATATGTGAGTTCTATTTTAAAACCTTGGATATATAGTTGGCTAACTGAAATCATATTCCTCTTTAATTGAGGAACATGTCTAACATCTTTGAGTAGTAATTTGGCTCCACCTTCTAGATGCAAGACAACATCACCTTTCCCAATGATTTTACATGATTTGTTGTCACCCAAATATACTTCTCCAAATTCACCTTCTTGATAATTTGTAAAGCAATCCATACATGAAGTGGCATGGAAGGAGGCTCCAGAATCTATCACCCAAGAATTTGATTTTGAGTCACTTGTAGAAAGAATTAGAGTAGCTTCATCTATCTCATAGGCTGTATTGGCTTCACTATTCCTCACTTTTTCTTGTGCTTTATTGTAAGCTCGACGATTTCATTTTGAGTGACCAGGTTTACCACAAAAACAACACTCTCCATTTCTACCTCTTGACTTTGATCGATTGGGTGATCTAAATTTTCTTTGATGGTAATTATAATTGTTATTACTTCTATGATGGCTTCTTCCCCTTCTCTCGGTGTTGACCATGGTAAGAACATCACCAGATGGGGTGTCTTTGTTACTTCTTCTCATATCTTCACTAAGCAAAGTGGAAACCACTTCATCGTAGACCAACTTCTTCTTTGTGGAATTTGAAGTGCTAACAACTATAACTACAGGATCCCAACTATCGGGTAAAAAACACAACAAGATGATGGCTTTGGCTTCGTCATCTTGTGTCGTACCTACCGAGGTTGCTTGACATAATAAAGTGTTCAAATCATTTATATGATTTGACATCGTAGTCCCTTCCTTCATTTTCAGCTTGTAGAGTTTCTTCATAATGAAGGTTTTATTTGCAGTTGATGCCGTCTCATACATGCTCTGAAGTTTGTCTCATATTTCTTTTTTTGTCTGTTCATTCAAGACATAAAACAAGACATTTTGTGATAGCGAAAGAAAGATTAATGCCATCGCCTTATCATCTATCTTCTTCCAATCTTCATCCGACATCGCAGTTGGTTTCTTAGATTTTCCTTCGATTGCGATTGCTAAATCTTGCTTGATTAGCAAGGAACGCATCTGCACTTTCCACATGCTAAAGTTCTTGCCTGCAAATTTCTCCACTTTCGTATCCTCCATCTTTCTGGAAATTCAACCCAGATTTCTAATTTGCACAACTTGTGCTCTAATACCAGTTGAAAAGAATTGAAAGAAAGAAATAAACAATAGACACACAATGTAATTAACAAATACACAACACCAGATTTATCCTAGTTCACCATAAATTATGGCTATGTCCAAACTATAGAGTATTGTATTAATTCCAAAAAGGATCATTTACAAATGATTAGGAGAAGCATATATAAAGGCTCCAAGATTATTACATAATGAAGAGTCTTCGAATTGAAGAGTCACAATAAAAAGGAAAATAAAACATTATGACTATTGGCCTTCACTTCTCAACAACATTGGTTGATTTACTCTAAGCTTAGTTTAGTGCAATGTCATACAAATTGTTGTGTTTCTTGGTTGTCTGATGATGATTTGAACATGAAAAAATTCTTAGAGTCTGGAAATCAGTTCGACAAATGGGGCTACTGTATCTAAATTATCAAATAGTTGTTTTGTGCTTTTTGCAGCATTGCCATTATGTAACACGTCTTTAATTACTTTGGTCATATGAGAGTCTAATATTATTTCCTTACAAGTTTGGTTTAATCCCTAATACATCTATACCTTCAAAAACCCAAAATTAATCTCCCTTCTATATCTTCAAAGTCCAAAATTAATCTTCCTTATTTTAACAAAATATTGGATCAATAATTTTGTTGAGCACCAGCAATGTCTTTCTCACTTTCTAGAAAATTCAAAGGTCAACATATGGATTGTCCCTACCTATGCCAAAATGGTAGCTTTGTATCAAGGTATATTGGAATCTTTCGGAGGATAATGGACGTGAATTTCATCAGATTTTTTATTTGCAACAATGCTAGGAGCTTCAGCTAGACGTAATTAGCCGATAGGCTATTCTTAGGTTGAAATCCTGTCGTACAATCATCAAATATCACTCAGCAATTTTCTTGGCTCCAGTAACAATATAGACCATCTTAAAATTCACTAGTACATTTGACCTTATTTTTCCACCAAAATTTTTGATGAACAAATAAAAAAGTTTTGGTTGGTCGGATTATGGAAGGAATATTTAATTTTTTTAAAAGTTATGCCCGTGTTGGTTGAACTTCAACCAATACCGTGGTGGTCAAAATTTTGACCAACTCGGGCATAATTTTAAAAACAAAAGTTTCATTTTTCACTTCATTATTCCTGGCACAGTGAAGAAGGCCAGTGCGTGCAGGATCTTCATTTTCATTTGGACCACATGTAAGGATTTTCATTTATGTTTTCTTGCATTTTTTGGTTATTCATTTGCATGTAAAGATTTTCATTTACGTTCTCATGCATTTGTGAGGATTTTCGTTTACATTTTCCTACATTTGTTGGTTATTCTTCAACCATATGGAAAATGCAAGTTAGGAATGTAATACTATTAATTCCAAAAGCTTAGGGTGTGGCTCAAAAGGTTGAAGTCCTTTGCATCAAGCCCTAGGTTGAATATCTCAATGTATTCAGCTAGATTGTTGAGGGTTGGAGTGTGCAGTTGGGGACTATATTCACATAGGGCTACCCCTAGCTAGGAAGCCCTAAATTTTTTATAAGCTACATATAGAACATGAGATGCACACAAGTGTGTTATAATATGAAGACAATCAATAGGAAAAAACTATTGATGCTACGTTAGTATGGGTGGAAAGTGGTTGTAAGACTGTAATTTGTTTGGCAGCCATTAATTTTTCAGAATTTGACATCTTTGCCTTGACTATAGACACTGCAAAATTGGATGTGGAAATTGATTGCCCTTATGTTATCAATAACCTATGGAGGATTGATGACATGAATGCCGATATATTTTGGTGACAAAATTATTGTTCTCTTGTAAGCTTAAATAGCTAATACATTTTGGTGGTTTTTAACTTTACGTACTCTATGTTTAAGCCTTTCTTCTTCAATGTCCCTTATGGACGTCATACAGAAATTTTAGGATGCATCTTTTTCCTTCCCTTGGCTTCCCATTTTTCTTTTCTCCCTCATTCAAACTCTGTGCAATTCAAACACACAGTACATAGATGTTTGTGTACTTTTGTGAGTCTGTGAACATGGGCAATGTAAGTATTATTCTTCAACACGATTGTTCTTCATTCAAGATTGGATTGTGATGGGATTAGTGTCATTTCAATCAAGTCGTGCTTCAACCAACTGCCTACCAGGGATACGGATAAAAAACATGACATTTTGGTTTCAAATATATCTAAAAAGAACAGATAAGGGTTTAATATTTGGATTTTTTATTGAATGGAAAGAGTTGTTCATAGATGATTTTATATTACTTTAAACAAATTTTAGCACTCCTAATTTTTGGTGTATTTTATATGAGGAAAATTGAAGAGTGAAGTTTGCATGTTAATGCCATTTTTATATAGAAATACTGTAAAAGTAAGTGTATATAAATATCTGTATAGATATTTATATGTTTTCTCATATTCATATTATTTTCTTATTTATTACATCTATGTAAATATTTTCACAAATTATTCATTTTGATTTGAGACCTTCTATGTTTTTTTTAAAACTATTTCAATTATATCTTTAAAAGAAAAGTTTAATATTTGATTTTTCAATAAAGGAAAATAATGTGTTTTAAAATTATTTAGGGTGATTTTATATCAGCTTAAACAACTTTTAGCTTCTTAGTTTCAAGTGTATTTGATATGAGGGAAGTGTATCAATGAGTTTCTATATTAATACTAATTTTATATAGACATATTGATGAGCGGTATAATCTTGTATAAAAGTAAGTCTCTTATTTCAAGTCATTTGACACATTTTCAAACATGTTTGTCAGTTATTTTTATAAATATTTTTTCTTATATTCACCTTATTTATTTATTTATTACCATAATTACACTTATGGTAAGTGAGTAGAAGATCAAACAAATAATGTATAATATATACTAATCAATAAAATGTAAATTCCATATAACTAGCACTGTCTCTGCCATGTAGACATAGTCTACTTTTTGGTTGTTTGAAACTCTTCTCTCAATGAAATATGGATGTGAATAGGTTAGAGTAGTGTGGATTACTCATTCCTATGTTGATTTGAATGGTTTTGTGGAGTTTTTAAAGTGTTTAATCCCTATTTTGGGATGACCGTTCAAGAATAGTGATTGTGAGAAACAGTGAATTGCTTTGAAGCAATGGTGGATTTGTGTGATCCCTCACTTCCATGGCTGGTATGGAATGTGGAAGGGTGTTCTTTTATGTAATATGTTTTTTCTAATTTTTTTGTTTGTAGAATGAACAGGGGAGTTGAGTTTGAGAACACTGATTGCTTGGAAGGGTCACTTGCTGTTGGGACAGTCATAGATTGAAGCATTTGTCCACATGAGGACCTTGTTTTATGGCATGGATGGTCATAATATATTAATGTAAAGGTTTTTGAACAATTAGTTTGGTTGGGAAGTGATGAGATTGGTTAGTTTGAGAAAGCCCTAGGTTTGTATACCTTAAACAAATGTTTTTGTTGTTGGGATGTTAAAACTTATTGGATCATCTTGCAAAGTTGAAAATCCTTGGATTTGGATGGTATCTAGACTCTGTGTATGGGTTAGGAAGTTGGGGTGGATGTGAAAATAAGAGTTGCTTTGTATTTGGAGACCTATTGGAGGGGTAAAAGCATGTACACCAAAAATTGTTTGTATAGATGGTCCAAAGGAGTTGCATATGGATTTGGGATATGTTATGTATATCTAAAAAGGGTATTAATATATGCCCTAAGTTTACCTAGTGTTTTGGGAAATTTTTGTGAAATCCTAGGAAAATTGGTTTGGTAGGGCTACTAGGAGAATAGGCCTAGAAAGCACCTGGTTTGGGATTTTTGAGTTGTTTAAATTTCTTGGATGATTCCAATGACTTATTGAGGGACATTGAATATGTTTTCAATGGTGTAGAGTGGGTAGTGGCTTCATAAGTCTTTTGTGCACTCTAATTTGGTGAAGCTTGCATTGGATCAAAGGGAATGATCCTAGAGAAGGCCTAGTTGGTCTTGTGTTTGAGTAACTTATGAAGTCCTTCAACATGCAGTTTTGGCATCTTTCATGTTCAAAGAATATTTTGCAATTGTGAAAATGTTCTTGTGATTGAGGGCTCATTTTTTCAAAATTCAAATGTCAAGTTCAAGTTTGCTTGATTGCCACTTTTTTTGTTTCCTTTCGACCTAAGAATAATCATGGTAGTTACAGTAATTACCATAATTACCATAATTACTGTAATTACACTTCTCAATTCATATATTAATTGTCATTTGTTCAAATAATTCATATGCAGTTGTTATCTTTTATTATTGCATGAATTAAGTTAACATAATTCAATTCAAGTATATTAAACGCAGGTCCTTTTATGCATAAAATAGTTGAATTTACTTGGGGACATTACAAAAAGTTATCACCCAAAGAGCCTTCTTACATTGACTATGACCTTTTCAAGACCTTAAACACCCCAAAACACCAACTTTTTTCATGATACTACCCATGATCCCATATACAATGACAACAACATACTATACAACATTAGACTCCTCCCACTAGAGAAGGTATATGCACAAGTGATGAACATGTAGATTTTCCTAAGCACTATTCGGAGCTTACCCTGTAACAAATGTACTATTGTGAAAATCATCAAAAGTCCATTTGTTGCTGGGTCTAGCTCCCAGTATTGCTTGGTCAAATCTGCATATTTTTCACATGTGCATATACCTTCAAAGATCAACTCTTATATGCATAGGTGAAGGTTGTATATGCACAGGTTTTACATGATTGTGTTTTACATAAGACAATAATAATATTAGTTTATGTTTTACATGATTGTATTCCCCAAATCATTACTTGCAAAACTTTGAACATATATAAATGGAATACTTTATGCCTGATATACTTAAATGGAATACACCAAGAAGTACCAAATGATGAATGCTCAATTGTTGTAATGGAAAAGCATCAGAATTGTCCATTTCTAGAACTTGATTTCTATAGTCTTAATGATTTTTCTATAGTCTTAATGATTTTTCTTATTTATTGTCTTTTGTCCATTTTTTATTTCCTATGTTTGTGCTTGGTGACATGATTTTGAACATTGTTGACAAAGTGTGTTTCTTTTTTCGATTATTTGATTGATCCTCTCACAATTCCTTACTTTGTAAATTCCATTGTCCCAATCAAGTTTTGCAGTGTTTTTAATTAGGTTTCATGTTTTTGATTGTGGGGTTCCGCGTTGTTTGTTGTTCTTGATAAATTTTGGCCTTGAATTTAACTTTGCCCATGTCTGAGTTTGTGCCAATTGTGGAGTTCACCTTCTTTTGATGGTATATTTAATGCACTCTATGTGGAATACTATTTTTTTCAATGTTTTATTTCATCTTGATATTTCATTCATTTTTTATATACACAGAGAAATGGATAGTTCTAAGAGCACACATTTGTTGATATTGTGAGACTACACATGCTAATAGAAAAATGAGCTATTTGATTTAGGTTTACTGATCATGATTGTAAACAGTCAATATTTCTGATGGTACTCCTTGGTGTATTCTATTTAAAAATAAATAGGTTTCTATGGCTATGATAAATGTCCCTTTGTGTTGACAAAATTAGAGTTCACAAAATGGTTGTTCAGTGATTGTATTTGCCATTAGAGCCACTTCATATACACAAGTGATGAACATGCAGATTTTCCTAAGCACTACTAGGAGCTTACCCTGCAACACAAGTACTATTGTGAAAATCATCACAAGTCCATTTGTTGTCAGGTCTAGCTCCCAATATTTTTTGGTCAAATATGCATGTTTGTCACCTATGCATATACCTTATCTGATCAAATATTATATGCACAGGTGATGAACATTTAGATTTGCCTAAGCAATAAGCGGAGATAACCCTGCAACACATGTACTATTGTGAAAATCATCACAAGTCTATTTGTTGTGGGGTCTAGCTCCCAGTAATGCTTGGTCACATCTGCATGTTTGTCACCTATGCATATACCTTCTCTAGTCAACTCTTATATGCATAGGTGAAGGTTGATCAACTCCAATCTCCTATTTGTATATATATGTTATCAAAGCAATTCCATTGAGAATCTTGTCTACTTGAGATATTTCAATTGTTAAATAAATTGTTAAAGAAATTGGCATTTGAATTTTTATTCATTGGTTGCATGATTAGAGAAGGTATATGCACATGTGATGAACATGCAGATTTCATAATAATAATTTGAATATTATTTTGAGCTCTTTTCATAACAATAATAATATTCTAGTTTGTGTTTTACATGATTGCATTACCCAAATCATTACTGGAAAAATTTTGAACATATCTAAATGGAATACTTTGTGCCTGACATACTTAAATGGAATACACCAAGTACAAAATGATGAATGCTCAATTGTTGTAATGGAAAAGCATCAGAGCCATCCATTTCTAGAACTTGATTTTCTATAGTCTTAATGATTTTTCTATAGTCCTAATGATTTTTCTTATTTCTTGTCTTGTGTCCCTTTTTTATTTCCTATGTTTGTGCTTGGTGACAGGATTTTGAACATTGTTGACAAAGTGTGCTTCTTTTTTTGACTATTTGATTGATCCTCTCACCTTTCCTTTGTAAATTTCATTATCCCAATCAAGTTTTGCAGTGTTTTTTATTAGGTTTCATGTTTTCGATTGTGGAGTTCCACATTGTTTGTTTCTCTTGATAAATTAGGCCTTGGATTTGACTTTTCCCATGTCTGAGTTTGTGCCAATTATGAAGTTCACCTTCTTTTGATGGTACATTTCATTCACTCTATGTGGAATACTATTTTGTTCACTATTTTATTTCAACTTGATATTTCATTCATTTTTCATATACACAGAGACAACACATACTGATAAAAAAATGAGCTATTTGATTTAGGTTTAATGTTCATGATTGTAAATGGTGAATATTTTTTATGGTACTCCTTGGTGTATTCCATTTAAAAATAATCAGGTTTCTATGGCTATGATAAATGTCCCCTTGTGTTGAGAAAATTAGAGTTGATAAAATGGTTGTTTAGTGTCTATATCTGCAGGTTGCAAACAAATCATCCTTCTTCCACCAACATTCTAGTCAATGTACAAGTAACGAGTCATTCCATTCAAGAAAGACCATGTCTGACAATATCAACCCAGAACAAAATAAGGAGACAATTGCTAGATTGTGGTCTAAATTTAAAAGAAAAGGTGATGGAAAATATTATTGTCCCTGCGAAATTTACAAGGGCTTAAAGACTCGAAGATATCTAATAAAAAAAATAGAGAAACATTGTAGGCAGCAAAATCACATTGAAGGGGGAAATGAATTTCATCCATTGGTATGTATCTCAATATATTATTTTAACAATTTATATACATAAGAAATGAATTGATGATGACATCATGGTCATGCTTAATTTAAGGTCATCTTTTTGATATAGGTCAACCACCTTGGGTTTCATGTTATGGACCATGACAATCAAGAGAACATGGATTTCGAAATGAGGGAACATGGAGGTGTGAATATCGAAGTAGAAGGTAATGATCCCATGGAAGAAGATCACAATGACCAAGATGATCATGATGATCAAGATGATGGTACTGGCGCAACTGATGATGATGATGATGATAATGATGATGATGATGACCTTGATGTACCTATACTTGAGAAGTCATACGAGCCCCTATACGAAGGCTCCCAAACAACTCTTCTTTCCATTGTATTGTTTTTGGTGAACTTGAAGGTTATGAATGGTTTATCCAACGTAGCAATCACATGTATGTTAAGGTATGTCACATATGTCATCTTTTTTCATCTATTTTAGTCATAATTTCCTTATAGTTAACAAAGGGTGAATCATGTACCAATTAATATTATTTATATTAAAAAATTATATTTTTGGTCGTAGGTTGATAGGTGAGTGTTTATTACCACCGTCAACCATTCTACCTCACTCGTACCGAGAATTATTTGCCATTATGAAAGATATTGGAATGGAGTATCAAACAATAAATGCATGTCTGAATGATCATATTATATATCATAAACAACATGAATTTTCAACATAATGCCCTGATTTTCATATTATAAGATATCAATCAGATCAAATATCAAAAAAGGTGCCTTGCAAGGTTCTTTGGTATATTCCCAATATTCCACGTCTGTAATAATTATTCAAGTGCAGTAGCTTCGCACAATTTATGGATTACCATGCACACAATAGAAGTCAAGATGACATTATGCGAATGCCTGGAGATGGTTTGACATTTAAGGAAATAGAGGAAATTTGGCCACACTTTAAAGAAGAACCTTGTAATCTCAGGCTTTCATTGGCAATGGACGATGTCAATCTATTTGGAGAGATGAGATCTGTTTACTCGGTGTGGCATGTTTTTGTTATCAACAATAACATTCCACCTTGGATGTCCATAAAGAGGGAGCACATAATGTTGGTAATGATTGTTCTAGGAATTTTTTCATTTAATAGTCATCTAAATTATTTTATTATAAATAATCCATCAAAATGGTCATAATAATTATGTAATGTTTTTGTTCATTCAACTAGGTAAGTACCAAGTTAAAGATATGAATGTATATATTGAGCCCCTTATCGATGAGTTGATGGTGTTATGGAATGGGGTCACTATGTATGACATCTCTAGACCAATAGGACAAAGCCAATTTCAATTTCATGTAATGCTTGTATGGACAATACATGATGCCCCTATGCTAACACATTTTTGTGGTATGTTCTCTTGTTAACACCTCTTTTTGGGTATGTTATAATGCTAACATAAAATTAACATATTTAATCCAATTATACACAATCTTGTAGGTCTTCAGAAAAAGGGAAAATTTGCATGTCTAGTTTGTGGTCTAAAGTTGAAATCTCGACATTCAAAAAGTTTAGGAAATCAGGTGCTCGATGACTATAGATACTTTCTCCACAAAAATCATAAGTACCGAATTATTGAAAAACATCTTTTCAATGGGAAAGAATAGACTACATCAAATCCACAAAGAATGACACCTCGCCTATGGAAGTTAGAAAATGATACAATAAATCATCGAGGTAATGTCATTCCATCTGATGGTTTTTGTTTGAAATTTATATTTTGATAGTGTGTTTTGTTTACTAATGATGTAATTGATGCTTGTGAAGGTTGTCAAGGCATTAATGACCAAATTCCAAAAGGACTAAAAATTTATCCTACACAATTTAGTAGGTTGTCATACTACGAGAAACTCCCAATCGTGCATTTGTTTGATGTTATGCATATTGGAAAGAATGTAAAAGAGACATTATGGAAAATATTGGATGGAAGGCGTGACAAAGACATCAGTTTGCAATAGAATGCCCTAATTGTCAACTACTTCAATGTAATCTTTAACATATTTTCCCCACCAAGCTTCCAAAAGGGTTTTAGAGTGTTTTACTTGCACTTGTTACAGTGTTTTACTTGCAGTAATCCTTTTACACCATTATCAGTTCAAAACACATTTCATCAAAGAATCTAAAGGCCCTGTTATAGGGACTGTACCCATGGGATAGTGAGTTGCTATTTTCAAGAATAATTTTTCTTTGTATTGATTCAACGCCAAACTAACAATATGATGTAATAATATATATGTCGTCAAATACATATAATTAATGCACCTCATTGTGCACTTCAAGGAGCCAAATTATTAATGCATATTGGTAATAATATGATGTCATATTATTAATAATATATTAATAGATGATATATATATATATATATATATATATATATATATATATATATATATATATATATATATATATATATATATATATATATATATATATATATATATATATATATATATATATATATATATATATATTTATATATATATTTATATATTTATATATTTAAAAAAAAACTGAACATGTCATCAATTTTTCAACCCAAAAGACTGTATTATTCGACGCCCATGCAATACTCTTGACATATTCAGTAGTCAGTGGTTCGACCAACTGTGGTAAAAAATGATCAAAGATATGTCACTTATTCTTCACCACCCATTTGACTATTTCGACCACCATTGGTCAAATGTTTAACCAATGTTGGTCGAAAATAATCAAAGATATGTCAACCATTCTTCACTACCCTTTTGGTTATTTTGATGCTAGATTAGTCGGTGTTTCGACCACTAGGTGGGTCGAATGTTCGACAATAATTTAATGTGTCGAATAATCGACAAAGAAATTTTGACAACAATAATGGTCGTTTGGTCGACCAATGTGCATCGAAAAATTGACTAATGTGCATAAAAAATTAGGCTAAAATTTACTAGTGATTTCATGCTACTTTTTTAGTCTATTTTTACCACCAAAGATAGTCTGAGCACTCTTTTAATACTCAATCACATAGCTATGACATAGACGATGAGGAGAGCACTAGATTCCATGTGTTTTTAATCATGCAGAGACTTTTAGGAGGTTGAATTTTTTTCCCAACTTAGCAGCAGGTTGTTTGCTTCTGTGCAGTGCCACTCGCCCTCTATTTGTTGGGCATATGAAGCCAAATCACCTTATGGGTTTGAGAATGTATGTCACTATTTGACATGCAACGCTAGTATTCTGGAAGGAATCTACTCCTTCAACGGTTCTTGTTGTAACCAAAAAACTCTTGATCTTTCATATTCAATTTCTCGAAGACTTATCGTAGTTTTCTAATATAGGCATTATTTCATGGTTTCTTTATTGATAGATTTATTAAAACTGAGAATCCCAGCTTCAAAGTGGATGTAGCCTTAAAAGGTGAACCACTATAAATTCATTATTGTCTTTTATCTATTTTATGTATGTTGTTCTAATTTTATTTTTATTCTATTTTTTTTTGTGTGTTTCCTTTTGAGTTTGAAGTCAACAACTGGTATCGGAGCTCTGGTGCAGAAGCTCATTGTAACAGCTCAATGGTGAAGCTAGTTAGAAATTGTAAAGAATTTCTAGAAAAATACATGAAGTAGACAAATGGAAAACCAAGAAGTTTGCTAGGAGAATTTTGGGCTATGGAAAGTGCAGATGGAGTCATTCCTCATCAAGGAGGAACTCTCACCCACATTGCAAGGAAACACCAAGGGTAAAGGTTTGATGTTGGACAAAGATTGTGAGAAACTCAATCAAAAGGAAGGAGTGACAATTTTTCTATCACTCTTGAGCAACGTACTATTCAATGTTTCAGCACAAAATATAACTAAAGAGCTTTAGGATAAATTGTCTGCATTGTATGAGATAGCATCAACATCAAACAAGATATTCATTATGAAGAAGTTATACAATCTAAATATGAAAGAAGGTGGGATCAATACTTTAGTTACTCAAATCAGGTCAAATCATCTTAATGAGTTCAATACTTTAGTTACTCAATTGATTTTAGTAGGCATAGTCTTAGATGATGAAATCAAAGCTATTATGTTATTATGCTCATTGCCAAATAGGTGGGAAGGGGTGGTAAATGGAAGTTAGCACTTCGATTGCTGTAAAAGGTGAATTGAAATTTGATGAGGTTGAAGTCACACTTCTCAGTGAAGACATGCAAAAGAAGAATCAATAATCTTCCTTGGGTGATGTATTATATGTTGTCAACACTGAAAATAGAGGTAGGAGTTGAGAAAGAGGCAAAAAAAATAGTAGAAGGTCAAAATCTACACATCGTTCACAAATCTAGAGGCAAAAATGGTGCATGTTGGTTTTGTGGTAAATCGGGACATACAAAAAAGAATTTTTGGAATTACAAAAAGACCCAAAACAAGGTGACCAATGATGCAATCATATTCAGTTGATAAAGGTGACAATATTTTAGTTCTTGTTGTTGGTGACACAAATGCTAATTTGTGGGTCCTTGATTCCAGAGCCTCATTCCATGCTATTTCATGTTGGAGTGCTTTCACAAATTATCAAGATGGTATGTTTGGTAAAGTTTTTCTTCGAGATAACAAAGATTGTGAAATTTTTAAAAAAGGTGATGTCTTATTATCATTGAAGAATGGTAGTAAATGGATTTTGAAGGATGTTAGACATGTTCCCACTCTCAAAAGAAATCTAATTTATGTGAGTCAACTTTATGCTCAAGGCTATAATGTTAATTTTTCCTTGGATTCTTGGAAAGTAACCAAAGGTGTGTTGGTTCTAGCAAAAGGAAAGAAATTAGGAATTTTATATATTTTAGAGTGCAATGGTGAAGTGTGAGCTACAATGGCTATTACAGATAGAAATGTTGAACTTTGACACAAGAGACTTAGGCACATGAGTAAGAAGGGTCTTGAAGTTATGTTTCAATGTGTCCAAGTTTTGGGTCTTGAATTAATTGATTGAGAGTTATGTGATCATTGAGTTTTCGGTAAAAAAATAGAATGAGCTTCTTGCGCACAGGCCACAACAAGAAATCCTCTCCATTAAAGATTATGCATTTAGATGTTTTTGGTCCCATAGAGGTAACTTATTTTGGTGGTGCACATTACTTTGTAACTTTCCTTGATGACTGTACTCGTAAAATATGGATTTTGTATATTGAACAAAAAATTAGAAGTGTTTTCAAAATTTAAAGTATTTAAATCTCTTGTTGAAAATTAGAGTGGCATAAAATCAAATGTCTCAAGATTGATAATGCGGGTGATAAAATCAAGTTCTTTTCTTGTGAGTATTGCTCTTTGGAATTTGACAAATTTTGTGTAGATAATGGTATTCAAACAATTAAAGTGGTTCCATTCACTCCTCAAGAAAATGGTGCAACTGAGAGGTTGAATCAGACTATTCTAGAAAGAGCTCCTTGTATACTCTCTAATTCCAGTTTGGGAAAAGAATTTTGGGTAGAAGCATGTAACACTGTTGCTTATTTAATCAAACTCCTTCATCTCATCTAGATTTTGATATTCTGGAAGAGAGGTGACTTGGGAAATGAATTTTATTTAATCACATGTATGTGTTTGGTTGTGATGGTTATGTCCATATTTCAAAGGAGTAATGAATGAAATTGGATTTTAAATCCAAAAGGTGTATATTTCTTGGGTATGGTGAGGATCAATTTGATTTTCATCTCTAGGATCCAATTGCCAAAAAATGTAATTTGCAATAGCAATGTTGTCTTCAATTAGAAATCTTTCTCTCATTTGAACACCCAGAACTCATCTTCAAATAGTTGTATACAATTTGATATGTTTTATAATGTCACAATTTCAATGCCTCAGAGTATTTATCATAAGGGGCCAACTATTATATTTCAGCCTTACATTATTGGTTCTCAGGCCTCTCATGTCGCTTTTATTAATTCTACACTACCTCTTTCATTATTTTTACAACCTATTACTAATCCATCATTGCTCATGGATTATATCTCCCAAAATGTGGAATTTTCCCTTCCCATCCCCTGCATTAAAACCTTTATACATGCCACCATAGCTTCCCATGAGTAATACATCTCACATGTTTCCTAGTCAAACACTAGAAGGTGAAGCTGCAACAAAGCATGATACTCTATTTCACTTGCAACCTCCACAATATACCTTGCCATAGGGAAAATATTCATATGTGCTCCTTCGTCATCATATCAATGATGATTTTACTCATTCATCATAGTTTGTGCAAGGATGATTCAAATTTCTATGATAGTTTAAGGATAAGAGATATAAGATACAACCAACACATGTAATATGGTTGGATAATTGCACCTCACAATTCAAGAATGCAAGGGTGTTCTATTGGTTGACTAGGATGTATGTGACAAGTGGTGTGTAATATTTTTGGAATTTCAATGAGGTTGGGCATGGAAAGGGAGAGCATGATGGTGCAGGATCATGAGTAAAAAGAGATCTTGCTAGAGAGGAATTGAGGTACGAAGATGGTGTCATGTTAATAGATGCAAAAATGATTTTGTGATGGTGTAACTCTATGATGGGACCAGATAATGTACCCAAGTTTATGGTTTATATATATTTTTGGTTGATACATGAATCTAACATTGAAAACTATCTAGATTATTGTACACTTACAAGATCAAGTGACATGCATTCATTTAGAAGTTCAAATGCAATGTCACTAGTTATTTATACTAGACAGATTATATTTTTTTTTAATCTTTGTGTATGAATTTTGTGTGGGAATAATTTGAATCAAAAGAGTGGATTGACCAATGGTTTTGTAGACCTTTGCAACCCTTTGATACATATCAACTTCCTAGAGCACTGCAATTGAACAAAATGGAAGCATCAGTGGATTTTGACTAGGTATTTGACCTAGTTTAACTAAGTAATTTCTTAATTTATTACTTAGGAAAAATCAATTTTAAATTTATTTTATTATAATTTATGTTTATTTTGGCATTAACTTATCCTTTTATAAAATTCAAGTCATGTGTACACAGTCGTTGCAGACAAGAACAATGAAGAAGGAACAAATTATTTTTTGTATTGTTGTATTGAGGCCAATAAAAATGACAACCATAGTCATTGATGGAGAGGATATTGAGTAAACAATAGGAAGTTATTTTGTTGTGACAGGGACATGCCTTAGAAGGTACCCTGTCAGAAAATCTAATGTGTGGTTGTTTGAGGACTTTGAAACACATAGACATATTCTTCATTAGTCTAGCCTTGTTGTTACAACAAATATTAAATTGATTAAGTATCATGGTAGACCTCTTAACAAGAATTTATGGAAAGTTTGTGAATTTGACCACAAGGCAATACTTAACATAATAAGGGTTAGAGATGAGCCAAAAGGTTCACTTGATTGATTTTGGGTCATCTACAACAATGATTCTACATAATTGTAGAATGATTTTGATAATTTTGTATATATATTTTGCAAAACATTGTAAATTTTCTTTTTTGTATATATAAATTCTCATGAGGTTCTCTATGTGCATATTTGGAGGCCAAATTTTGTATATATAAACGGTAATAAGTTTTCATGTGCATATTTAGATGCCAAATTTTGTATATATAAACAATAATGAGTGTTAGATAACTAAGAGGGGGGTGAATTAGTTATGATTAGTTATCCTACAGTCCCAATTCACTCTCAGATGTATAAAACCAACAAAACCAATTTTAACAAATAAACTAAAAAACTCGGTAAATACTTGACCGTGTCTTTCTGATTCATCAACCGACTATTAGATAAATTATCTTGTATATACCAATCAAACCAATTATTGTAATGTGCAAAGTAAAATAAAAAAACATCACATGCATACACATTTAACACTTGATTTTTAATGTGGAAACCCTGCTAAGGGAAAAACCACCTGGGACCGGTACCCAAAATATTTTTACTCTTCTGAAGTGAGCTCAATTAAGAGAACACCCTAATAAAGGTTACAAAACACACTATAAGGAGTGACCTTGTTAGAGAATTTATCACTAACAGTTCTCTGTGACCATACATTCACTTGGGTCAACAAGAAAACAATCAACATTCATTGAATGTCATAAATAAATAATAAAGACTGTTAAGTCTCACTTAGTTAAGAGATTTTGTCTGTAGCAATGGTTAGAAAGAAATAGTAAATGAACTGATTAAAATAAAAACTCCTTTTTAGATATTCGAATCTAAGCTAATCTTAATATATCTCTGGTCATCATAATCTCTTCAATTTCCTTCTTCCTCTAACTCTGATATGCTCAAGGTTGTCCTTCTAACACTTCATGTTGTCTGTAGAATTACTCAATTCTTTACTTCAACATGTCTAACTAGTTTCACATGTATACAATCTTTTTCATCACGTGCATAACTCTTTTTGAATCTCTTATCTCCTTATATAGATATGATAAATTGTTTTCTTCTCAACCATAGATTTTGCCTCTTAATCTCCATCATTGATTTTTCTTGTTTAACCTTCCTCGAAACTTGTGCCTTAATATATTTTCAATCTTCATCATCCGATCTTCCTTGAATTTTTTCAGCCATAGATCTTCATAAAAAACTTTATCTTTAATCTCTGAATCATCCATATTCGTCCATCTCATCATCTCATGCCGATATTCACATGTTCCACATTATTTCTCCCGCTCGGTCAATACTGTGATATGTCAGTTTCTTCCTTCTCAGTTAATACCACACTTAGTATACACTACACCTACTCAGTGTACACTACATCTACTTAGTGTATACTAAGTTCTTCATATACCAATCAGATTAACTTGTACATTTTTTATCTTCAACACTTAACATAATCATGTAATCCAATGAAAACACTATCATACTATCATAGACTAATCAATTAATTTCTCAATGAATACCTTAATCTTTATTAACTCATACATCTCATCTTCATGCTAATATCTCTTTCCTTAACCAGTATTACATTCTTTAGATGTTTGCAACTATCATGATAAGTACAACCAAAACTAGTTGACATCAATGAAAATATCACAATTAATCTAATGTTTCACATATACCTTTGTAGCTCACTGATCATCTTCACATTCTCCATTCTATTCTCCAAGTAGTTCAAAGTTGTAGTCTAACAATCTCTCCCTTTGGCATTGATGGCAACACAATATGAAATATGTCATAGAATACCAAACATCTTAAGTGTCTACAACTCAGTCTTTATGCTTTCCCTTAGCTTATGCATTTAATATGTTTAATCACTACACATACTCTCCCTTTTGGTTAAATTCATTTCTTAATTGATATTCATCATCTCTCCCATATTATCATCTCTCTTGAATATTTCATTCCATTCATCTCTCCCTTTGATGACAATGTTAAAGATAACCAACTCTTTAGTAGCCAAATAAGTATCTCTATTGTTCATTTCAGATTCTCATACCTTGTATGTACATATACTCTTGGTTTCAGCTTATCTTCCAAATTCTTCACAACCTTAGGAATCCCTAAGTATGAACATCATGCATCAACATTAATAGAGCTTCGGATAAAGTACAGGTTGGTGCAACCCCTTATCACCTTAGTAACTGTTAGACAGGAGATGGACCCCTAGTCTACTTCTCAAGTATTCAAATGTATCCTTCGGTAAGGGTTTTGTAAATATATCACCAAGTTGCTGTTGTGACTTCACATATTCCAATTTGACCTATTTTTCTTAAACTTTTTCCCTTCAATAGTGATATTTAATAGATATGTGCTTTGTCTTTGCATGCATCACTAGATTCTTTGAAATTTTTATAGCACTTGTATTGTCACAATAAATTATCATTGAATTAGTTATTTCTTCATTCATTCCTTCCAACAATTATTTTATCCAATCTATATTAGAACAATTAGCAAAAGCAATAGCTACATATTCAGCTTCAGCAGTGGATTGAGAAATGCATCCTTGTTTCTTGCTTATCCATGTTACTAATCTTTCTCCCAAAAAGAATGCTCCACCAGTAGTACTTTTTGTATCATCAATATTTCTAGCCCAATCAATATCTCTATAAACTTTAAGTGCAAAATTGCCTTCTTTCTTATACCACAATCCATAGTTTTCAGTGTTCTTCAAATATCTCAAAATTCTTTTCACAACAATCATGTGTGACTCTTTAGGATAAGCAGAGAATCTAGCTAAAATTCCAAAAATGTGTGCAATATCTGGTCTACTATGCACAACATACATCAACTTGTCAATCATAGATCTATATAAAGTTTGATTCACCTCTGTTGATTTTTCATCCTTGGTCAGCTTGCACCTAGTTACCATAGGTGTACCAACTGGTTTTGAGTCTTCCATACTGAATGTCTTCAAGACTTGTTTAATGTCCTTTTTTTGAGTGATATTTATGTCTTCCTTATGTTTTTGTATTTGTAAACTAACAAATAATTTGATCTCTCCAAACATCGACATTTCAAACTCTTTTCTCATTTCATTAGAAAAAGAATTACATAAAGTATCATGACCTCCAAATATGATATCATCAACAAAAATTTCAACAATAAGAATCTTATCATCAATTTCTCATTTCAAATATAAATTTTTGTTATCACTTGTTCTAAAAAATCCAATTCTTATTAAATAAGAGTTCAATCTTTCATATCATGCTCTCAGTGCTCGCTTCAGTCCATATAGTGCCTTGTGCAACTTGAAAACCATATCCTTTTGATTAGGATCTACAAAACCTTCAAGTTGTTCAATGTATACCTCTTCTTCAGATATCCCATTCAAAAATGCAGAGTTCACATCCATCTGATATACCTTAAATCCTTTGTAAGAAGCATATGCAAGTTGTATTCTCACTCCTTCAAGTCTAACAACAGGTGCAAAAGTTTCTCCATAGTCAATTCCTTCTTTTTACACATAACCTTTCTAGACTGATCTTGATTTATTCCTTGTGACATCTCCAATCTCATTCAATTTGTTTCTAAAAATCCATTTGGTGTCAATCATATTTTTGTCTTCAGGTCTCAATACTAATGTCCATGTTTTGTTTTTCTATATTTTCTCAATCTCTTCATTCATTACTTTAATTCAATCATCATTTGCCAATGCATCTTTAATAGTTTTAGGTTCAAATTCACAAACCAAATATGTATTATTTCTTAACTTACTTCTTTTCATCAGTCATGCTCCTTTGTCTCCAATTATCTGATCCTGTGGATGGTGCCTTCTTACATATTTCACTAGTACAGGCTCAAATCTCTATTCATCAATGTTTTCTCCACTTGGTGCATGATCATCATTCCCTTCAACAACTATTTGTTGTAGCTCAGTCTATAAGGATTGTTTCTCGCTAGCATTTTTTTTTTCTCGGTGAAACCAAGTTGTTTCTTGGGTAGAGTGTTAGGGTCTTCAATGTAAACAAATATAACACAATATTCTTGTTTCTTCTTACTTTCTTCATCATTTTTCAGACTGATCTTGATTTATTCCTTGTGACATCTCCATTCTCATTCAATTTGTTTCTGAAAATCCATTTGGTGTCAATCATTTTTTTGTCTTTAGGTCTCAATACTAATGTCCATGTTTTGTTTTTCTATATTTTCTCAATCTCTTCATTCATTACTTTAATTCAATCATCATTTGCGAATGCATCTTTAACAGTTTTAGGTTCAAATTCACAAACCAAATATGTATTATTTCTTAACTTACTTCTTTTCATCAGTCATGCTCCTTTGTCTTCAATTACTGATCCTGTGGATGGTGCCTTCTTACATATTTCACTAGTATAGGCTCAAATCTCTATTCATCAATGTTTTCTCCACTTGGTGCATGATCATCATTCCCTTCAACAACTATTTGTTGTAGCTCGGTCTATAAGGATTGTTTCTCGCTAGCATTATTTTTTTTCTCGGTGAAACCAAGTTGTTTCTTGGGTAGAGTGTTAGGGTCTTCAATGTAAACAAATATAACACAGTATTCTTGTTTCTTCTTACTTTCTTCATCATTTTTCTTAGAAAACTCATCAACTCTCACATTGTTGGAATGGAAAGATAAGGGACTGAGAGGGGAGGGGTGAATCAATGCCCTCGAAAACTTTTAACTGGATACTCAATCTACAAATAGTAGTATCTAATCTATCCAACTAAATCCATTATTTGTAACATTCATTCAATTGAATTGATAAATGTAAAGTGCATGAAAACAAAAAATAAATCAATCACATAATACAAGTATTTTGGTTATGCATAAACTCTTGTTAGAAGGTAAAAAATGCGGTGGGGATGACAACCACAAATTATTCACTACTACAGATAATAAAGTATGTCGGTTAAGGATACAAGTTTTGATCACTTATAGTGATCTTACCCTATTAAGAGTAACAATCAAATTGACTAGATCTACCCTATTATAGGATTTAAACAGCACTACTTGAGTGTGTACTCAGTTAAGAGATTTACAAACATACTTCTAAGTCTACTCTATTAGGAGATTTTACTAACTCTGTTACAATGATTAGAGAATAACAAAAATTATCTGTAAATGACAACTATACTTTGTCTAAATCAGATCTATGATATACTAAATAAATATCACCTCTATGTGTAGTATTTTTCCTCTGTTCTGCTTGGTAGCCTTGACTTCTTCTAAATAAACTAAATTGTATCTCTGATCACTACTCTTACATGCAAACCATGTCTGAATTCTGATGTCTTGAAGGTGGCTACTACTTCAAGATCTTCTGCTTGATTGGCTTGCTTTCTTTTTGTTCTCCTTATTCACCTTATGTCAAAATGACATGAATTACAAATATATAGCAAAGTGCTATGATTTCCATGACTTAATTAGGTTCACATCTTCTTAGGAAAACCTAAGATCTATGATGTACAAAATTAACCTAGATCTGACTATTACATAGGAATCATCATTACATTTAATGATTACATCTAAAATAAATAATCCTTGATCTTGGTAAAACATTTTATGAATCCATGTAACCGTTTACATAGATAAATGTGCCATAACTTATTACTATGTCATTTCTTAGATTTCTCAGTAAACACAGCCAATTCTACTTGGTGAATATACTGGTGCTCGGTGCCTAGTCTACTCGGTGTTTACTGATGCTTGGTGTTTGGTATACTTTGATGCTTGATAAAACCTATTTCCATTTAGTTCTTAGTATTGCCTTGTACCGACTAATCAGCATAGATAACCGACTGATCCAATTTGATACTAATGACAACATCTAATGCACAAATAGAGATAACAATCTCTCCCTTTGGCATTAGTATCAAAACTTGTAATATATATAAATTGATATATCTCACACTATCCTTACTTCATATATACATGACAAAAATTTACTAAAAATTTGCATAACTCCCCCTCGGTGCATGCTCCTAGTATGTATGTAGTACACTTAGCATATATTTACACAATTTGGCATATACATTATATTTCCCCCTTTTTTAGATTAATGCCATAAAAAAAATATGTACTTACATCTTGTCAAAAATGTGCTGATGGGTTTTCTTCAGAGAGTCTAAGAGGTTTCCCCATTCCTCTTTCAAGTTGGTGAGAACAATATGCTCAAGACTGACTTGTGCATGCATGTTGAAGATGTTCTCCAACATTGAAGTTTTCAGTGTTGCAACTAAGGCTTGTGCCTTGACAATATGTTGCTCAATAATTTTCAGGTGGGGAAGCAACTCTGCCTGTAGCTCGGTGACTTGGTCACTTATCTTATCCTCCTACTTCCTCAAATATTCTCTTAACCACCTGAGTTCTTGTACTTTGAGTATACACTTATAAAAAACATCTGGATCAATAAAGGAGGCATTTGCACTGGCTTGGATTTCAGTATCTAGATTTTTAATCTTTTCACTGATCTCAGCAGTGAAACTCTCCACAGTGCATAGCTTAAATAACATCTGAATTATTTTCTAAGTAATAGATTGGAGATTGATGATTACCTCAAAAAGATTTACTTTATTTATTGCCACTTCTTGGCTAATCTTTTCTGCCAATTTGTCCTGAATATTAGATTTTGTCATTTCTTCAAGTCTATTTTTAGCATCAATGTCTAGGGCATTTATTTCTTGTGCAAGAGTGGCAAGTTGGTCCATTATAGGTGTCTCTTCATTTATCTAGACCTCAGGTACAACCTTCTGCAAGATGTCTCTTATATCTTCAAGAATCTGCTTGCTCTTGCACTGTTTCCTCAGCTTCTCCTGAGCTACCTTCCTTGTGCATAGCTCCCCATATTTTCTTAACTCCTCAGGGTCCAAAGTCCTCAAGTCATAGTCAGGTATTTCAATGACTTCATCAAGTGTGACCGGCCCCTTCCCATGCTTTTTCTTCTTCTTTTTAGGCTCTTGGGCTGAATTCTTAACAAAAGGAATGATATCCTTTACCTCAACACTCGGTGTTTCTTGCTTGGTAGACACATTATCTTCCTTCTTCTACTCCTTGGTAACTTGTGTGTTGGTTGATAGAGACGGAGATTTAGATTAAGAGTCTAGTAGTGTTGTCTCGGTAGGCTTAGGGTCATCTTGGCCCTGTGTATCTACCTCTTTTTCCTTAGGCTTTTCTATCTTTGCAAGTGTACTTGCATCTTGTTCTCCTGATGTGTCCTTCAATTGCTCAGGGATTGAGCCTCTGGGTTCCTCCATAGAAATAATTTCAACTTCTTCCATCAGGATAGGAAGATCACCTGATATAGATCTTCCTGCTAGCTCGGTTATGGTTCCCTCTTCTTGTGATTTAGTTATAGCAATAGTGACATCCTCATCATCTTCGATGTTGTCAGGATCACCATTTTTTATGTCCTCAATGAATATATCAAGTGCATTATTATCAATCCATTGGATTTAAACTTGATCTGATGCATCCTGAATTAAGCTCATCTCCTTGGTGGCATCTATTATATCAGGTACCTCAGTATCTGATATATCAATTCTCTATTTTGGTGCCAGATCTGCATCATCGGTATGAATTCCCTTGCCTTTTCTCTTAAGTTTCTTCTCAGGAATAATGACTAAGGCCATCTTTTTTGACTCTTCACAAGCTTATACAATTGAAGTCCAAATGAGTTGACTATTCTCATCTATGTCTGCTAGATTTTCATCAAGTATCTAGAGTGCCTAGTTCTTCACTCAAAATCTCTTTGAATACTTATTCATTAATTCCTCAATTTCAGGAATTGTCAATGTTGGTATTGCCAAAACTAGGGATTGTTCCCTCATTCTTTTCTCTGCATTCAAGGCATATGTCCATTTCTATGAAATTCTTTGTTCTAATGCCTTGGGTAAATATCTAGAAAATTCTATTGGTACCCTCTTGAATCTATTCATCATCTAGATGACAGCCTCTTCAATTTTGTTCTAGTCTTCGGTTGACAAGTTCTCAAACTGACTGATTTTAGGATCACTTAATCCTTCATTTTCAATTATTTCTTCAGCAACCTCATCAATTGACCAAATCTTATTTACAACAATTTTAAACTGATGATTATCATCCAAATCATCTTTCCCTCTAATTAGTTTCCTTCTTTTCTTAGGGGCCTTGGTAGTAGATTTAGTACCTCTCTTTTTGTTGGTCTTCATCGGTGTTGTTGTTGTTGTCCTTGATATCTTCAAAACTTCTTTCTTCAATGGAGGTGAAGCTGTAGTTGTTTACTATGTACATTCCCTTTTCTACACTTATAACTGCTATTAGGAATGGGAACACTGAGAGGGGGGGGGGGGTGTATCAGTGCTCACTATATTTTAACTTTTAACTTTAATCTTTATGCTTAACTTAAATGCTTAAGTACTGAATTTAACATTCACATAAACATGAAAGATGAAATCAACACAAGACACCAATATGGTTACAAGGAAACCCAAATAGGTAGAAACCCCGGTGGAACTTGATACCCACTAATATTCTGCACTAGTGTTTTGTGATCCTTGTTAGAAGATCCTTTACCCTGTTAGGAGTAGCTTTACAATGCTTTAAGTACATTAGACCTTGTTAAGGGTCAGACCATGTTAGGAGTCTTTTACAATGATCCCTATTAGGGGAGTGGACTCAGTGTCCTAGAACTCACTGCTGAAATGGTGAAGGCTACAACCTTCTGATTTTAGATACACACTATATCTGATGGTGAACTGTCACTGTGACACTGCTTGTCTGATAAGTTCCTTTGGCACACTGATGCTTTGACCTCTAACAAAGCTCTAATACATTTTATGCTATCTTCGCATACCTTTGATCTACTTTTCACAACTCTCTTTCAACTTTCATGCTGAATACAATAGGTGCATCTTATATTTATATGCTCATACAAACAAAACAGTTAGGTTGGTCCTATAGCTAATTACAAACAACACTTCCAAATGAATTGGCTTAAATGTGCTTACAATTATACATATAAATATGTCAGAAAAATAAATACAATGGGCACATGGCCTTTACAACATTAAATTATAATCGCAAACCAAAATGCTAATTGTCAGCTCCATGTTCTATTCTCTGCTGGCACACACTAGCTGTGCAACTTCAACTGATTGTAACTTTCACATCTTTGAATATCTACTTATGCACTCATAGACTAAGCATAAGTATAGTCTAACAAGATTAACTTCTAGGGTGCATATGATAATACATCTGTACACACGTACGCTAATTCTTTGAGCTGCAGGAACTCTGTACACTATCCAGTCTTCAACACTTAACTAAATTCTGATCTTTACACTAAGTGCGCTGACTCCAAAGTACTATATGACTTTGTTGACATAATGAAAACATTATATCAATTCATATACTTCAGTATATCCAACTTGCCAACAATCTCCCCCTTATTCATTGATGGCAACAAAGGAATATGGCCAAGTTGCTAACTGTCCCTTAACAGAAATTTTTTTTGTCTTTTATATATTTTTTATACATAATCTTATATCTCCCTATATTATACTCCATATTCTATACATTATTCCCCCTTTGACATTAATGACAAAGGTGCATCAAAAAATTGTATCTACACATACTCACTAAGGGAAAACATCTAGATATGCAGTCTTGAGGTTCTGGGTCTTCTTCTTCTGTAATGTTCCTGATGTCCCAAGGCATGCAAATCAGAAGAACAAGTCAGAGGTGTTTCTCTCTTGGAGGCAAATTCTATCCCGGAGGTGTTTATCTCCCAGAGGAAAATTCTCTCTCGGAGGTGTTTATCTCCCAGAGGCGTGTATCTCCCGGAGGTGTTTACTAACAAAATTGTCCAGTGCCTTCGAACTGGTAATTGAAAGCCACACAGAATAAATTGGAGGTGTGCAAATCAAAAGAACAAACCAGAGGCATGCAAACTGGAGGCGTGCAAACCGGAGGTGTGGGAATGTATGCCACATGGTTTGAGAATGTATGCTGCATGGTTTTGGGAATGTATGCCACATGTTTCAAAAATGTATGCCGCACAGTTTCAGGAATGTATGCCGCGCGATTCAGGAATGTATGCCATACGGTTTCAAAAATGTATGTTGCACGGTTTGGGAATGTATGCTGCACAGTTTTAGGAATGTATGTCACACGGTTCAAGAATGTATGCCACATGGTTTTGGGAATGTATGCCGCACGATTTCGGGAATGTATGCCGCATGGTTCAGAAATGTATGCTGCACGGTTTAGGAATGTATGCCGCACGGTTTCAGGAATGTATGTCGCATGGTTTGGGAATGTATGCCACATGGTTTCGGGTATGTATGCCGCACAGTTCAGGAATGTATGCCGCATGGTTTCGGGAATGTATGCCGCATGGTTTTGGGAATGTATGCCGCACGGTTTCAAGAATGTTGGAGTGGTAGTATGGATGGGATTAGCGTGGCAGTACGGATGGAATTGGCATGGCAGTACGGATGGGATTGGCATGGTAGTACGAATGGAATTGGCCTGGCAGTACGGATGGAACCTAAGATGATAATGTGATGTTCCCTTTCCTTAGTTGACAATTAAGTATGTATTTGACAGGCATAGAACACTTGCAAGCCAAATATATTTGCCAGGAAGATCTTATTGAGTTAACTGATAGAGCCTTGGATTTGCCAGATCCGGTACAAGCAAAATAAGCAGAATAGGGTGAGGGTTGAATCCCACCGAAAATGTGAAGTACCAAATAGGGAGGGTCTTTCACCTCCGAAATGGCGAAGAGCAAAATCCCAATAGGAATTCACGAGTACAAATAAAAATATCAAATCTCAACATATGAAAACTATCCTACATGCCGAGCATAAATACCCGTCGGGGAAAACTCCTGAGGGTGCACAAAAGAGCCGACGGTGACAACTTAAACTATGCCAAAAGAAAATAATGCACCTGAGATAAACTAAATCAATCAGGACCCTTACAAAAGAATGCCGACACAGCAAACACTTACGGACTTCAATAATAAAAATGGGCCCCCCCTTTATCAATTAAAGGTCCATTTATAATATTATTTAAATTCTAAGACCCGTAATTAATAAAATTTTATTTTCTAAAATTGGGAACATTACAAATCCTCGCCGCCCAAAAATTGCTTGTCCTCAAGCAATCCATCATCAATATTCCAGGATTCCAAACTAAGCATGGACACTGATAACTATATTCACTGGAACCCTCAAGCTGTAACATGACCATGCACTTGGAAGAAAGCAAGAAAAGTAACTCTCCATCAAGCTTTCACTACTCCACTCTGATATAATTATTGTTGTGCCTAGAGTCACCTGGATCCCAATGAAACCAAACATCAAACTCATCGATGCCCAAATCTCAAGCCAAGCGCGGATGTTGGTAGCAATATTTGTTGGAAACTTTGTGCTGTTGTTGGCCCATATGCACATAGTTGGATTTAGTTGGGACCAGTAAACCGTCATCAAGCTTTAACTACGTCACTTTGGTATAACTATTGCAATGCCCTTCACCAGGATCCCAACAACGCCAACCCATGAATTCTTTCACACCCTCATGTTCAACAATCTCTTCTAGCATGGGCATAGACACACATGCTGATCCTGAAAACATTGTAATGTTTTGAAAGTGATCTCTGCTCAGACGTAAATTTGTGAGACGTTTAGAAAGCAATCTTGGCTTGAAGGGAAAATCCATCCGAAGGCAATCTCAAACCAAAGGGAGGATATCTCGACCTGAAGGGGATCTCGATCCGAAGGGGATCTCAACCCGAAGGTAATCTCAGCTTGAAGGGAATTTTGATCTGAAAGCAAACTCAGCCAGAAGAAAAACTCGACCAGAAAGTAATCTCAGTCCGAAGGGAATCTCCACCCAAAGGCAATCTCAGCCCGAAGGTAATCTTGATTTGAAGGAAAACTCAGCCCGAAGGGAATCTCTACCCGAAGGCAATCTCGGCCTGAAGGGAATCTCCACCCAAAGGCAATCTCAGCTCGAAGGCAATATCGATCCGAAGGCAAACTTAGCTCGAAGGCAATCTTGGCCTGAAGGGAATCTCCACCTGAAGGCAATCTCAACCTGAAGGCAATCTTTATCTGAAGGAAAACTCAGCTTGAAGGGAGTCTCGACCCGAAGGAAATCTCAGTCCGAAGGGGATCTCGACCCGAAGGCAATCTTGGCCAGAAGGGGATCTCTATCCGAAGGGAATCTTGATCTAAAAGAAATCTCAACTATAAACAAGGCAGTGATGATGAATAGAGTCTTAGGGACAAACACAACCTCAATGGTGGATAGAGTCACTGTGGCGATGGTGATAGAGAGAACCTCAACGACAAACACAACCTTAGTGGCAGACAGAGCCTCAGCGATGAACATAACCTTGACGATGGACACATCCTCAGTGATAGACAAGGCCTCAGAGATAGACACAGCCTTAGTGAAAGACACAGTCTTAGTGGTGGACAGAGCCTCGGCTACAGACATAGCCTTGGCCTCGACGACAGACATGGTAATAGACACAGTCTCAGCGGTAGACATAGCCTTGATGACAGACACAGCCTTGGCGATGGACACAATCTTGGCAGCAGACAGAGCTTCGGTGATAGCCTCAATGACAGAGACATCCTCAGTGACAAACAAGGCCTCGAAAATAGACTCAGCCTTGGTGACAAACACAATGTTGGCGGCAGAAACAATCTTGATAGTGGATAGAGCCTCATGTAAAGCATCACCTTTATCATTGTCATCAACTTTCTCCCATTTGTGCAAATGAGATATTAGTTTTTCTTCACAATGCTTGAATACATTATTGACCAATCTACATGCTACCATAGATGGGACACTTTCAAGATTACGAACAACCAACAACATAGATATGATAGGTTGGGATATTTCATCCATCTCTTCAATGCACAAAATCATAAGGCTCTCCATAGCACCCAAAAACTTACTATCATGACATTCCTTGATTGTGACCAAGAAGTGATGAAACATATCATGGATCAAGTCTTGCAACTCCAGATCTAAGAGGTTAGTTACTTTGACATTTGCACAATTCTCCAATATTGTAGATCTCCTGCCAAAAGGGTCACCACTAAAGTCATCAAGACTCTAAAAATTGTCAACAATCAAATGTAATATCTCTATCATGGTGTTGTAATGATACAGTTCTCTAGGAGCCCAGATTCTCAAAATCTCACTAAGACATGTTGCAACTGCCAACTTCATTTCCTTGTCATGGTGCCTCAAAAGTTTGGGTTGACTTAAAGCATCCTTAATTGGAGAAAGAATCCTTTATATAAATCTTGAAGGTGATTGGTCAACCTTACTCAAACATACCTCCAATATATCTAATGGAAGATCAATACCCTCACTCAACTCTTTGCTAATCCTTTGTATTGTGTTCAAACACCAACTCTGATACCACTGTAATGTTTCCGACGTCCCGAGGCGTGAAAATTAGAAGAACAAGTCGGAGGCGTTTCTCTCCTGAAGGCAAATTCTATCCCTGAGGTGTTTATCTCCCAGAGGAAAATTCTCTCCTAGAGGCATTTATCTCCTAGAGGTGTGTATCTTCCAGAGGTGTTTACTCACAAAACTGTCCAGTGCTTTCAAACTGGTAATTGAAAGCCGCATAGAACAAACTAGAGGCATGCAGATCAGAAGAACAAACCGGAGGTGTGTAAACTAGAGGCGTGCAAACCAGAGGCATGAGAATGTATGCCGCATGATTTGGGAATGTATGCCACTCAGTTTTAGGAATGTATGCTGCACGGTTTCAGGAATGTATGTCGCACGATTTAGGAATGTATGCCGCACGATTTCAGGAATGTATGCCGCATGGTTCGGGAATGTATGCCGCACGATTTCGAGAATGTATGCCGCACAGTTTCAAGAATGTATGTCACACGGTTTGAGAATGTATGTCGCACAGTCCGGGAATGTATGCCCCATGGTTTCAAGAATGTATGTTGCACGGTTCAAGAATGTATGCTGCATGGTTTCAGGTATGTATGTCACACGGTTTGGGTATGTATGCCGAACGGTTTCAGAAATGTATGCCACACGGTTCAAGAATGTATGCCGCATAGTTTTGAGAATGTATGTCACACACTTCAGGAATGTATGCCGCACAGTTTCGGGCATGTATGCCACATAGTTTCAAGAATGTTGGCGTGGTGGTATGAATGGGATTGGCATGGCAGTACGGATGGGATTGGCGTGGCAGTATGGATGGAATTGGTGTGGTAGTATGGATGGAACCTGAGATGATAATGTGATGTTCCCTTTCCTTAGTCAATAATTAAGTATGTATTTCAATGGCACAGAACACTTGCAAGCCAAATATATTTTCCAAGAAGATCTTATTGAATTAACTGATAGAGCCTTAGATTTGCTAGATCCGATACAAGCAAAATAAGTAGAGAAGGGTGAGGGTTGAATCCCATCGAAACAGTGAAGTACCAAATAGGGAGGGTCTTTCACCTCTGAAATGGCGAAGAGCAGAATCCTAACAAGAATTCATGAGTACAAATAAAAATATCAAATCTCAACATATGAAAACTATCCTACACGCCAAGCATAAATACCCATCAGGGAAAACTCCTGTGGGTGCGCAAAAGAGCTGACAGTGACAACTTAAACTATGCCAAAAGGAAATAATGGGCCTGAGATAAGCTAAATCAATTGGGACCCTTACAAAAGAATGCCGACACGGAAAACACTTACGGACAACAATAATAAAAATGGGCACCCCCTTTATCAATTAAAGGTCCATTTATAATATTATTTAAATTCTAGGACCCATAATTAATAAAATTTAATTTACTAAAATTGGGAACATTACAAATCCTCACCGCCCAAAAATTGCTTGTCCTCAAGCAATCCATCATCAATATTCTAGGATTCCAAACTAAGCGCAGACACTGGTAACTCTATTCACTGGAACCCTCAAGCTGTAACATGACCATGCACTCAGAAGAAAATGAGAAAAGTAACTCTCCATCAAGCTTCCGCTGCTCCACTCTGATATAATTATTGTCATGCCCAGAGTCACCTGGATCCTAATGAAACCAAACATCAAACTCATCGATGCTCAAATCCCAAGCCAAGCGCAGATGTTGGTAGCAATATCCGTTGGAAAGTTTCTATAGTTATTGGACCATATGCACATAGTTAGATTTAGTTGGGACTAGTAAACCGTCATCAAGCTTTAACTACATCACTCTGGTATAACTATTTCCATGCCCTTCACCAAGATCCCAACAACGCCAACCCATGAAATCTTTCACACCCTCATGTTCAACAATCTCTTCTAGCATGGGCATAGACACACATGCTGATGCCGACAACATTGTAATGTTCTAAAAGTGATCTCTTCCTGGAGGTAAATTTGTGAGACGTCCGGAAAGCAATCTTGGATTGAAGGGAAACTCCATCCGAAGGCAATCTCGACCGGAAGCGAATCTCGACCCGGAGGATATCTCGACCCGAAGGGGATCTCAATTTGAAGGGAATCTCAACCCAAAGGAAATCTCATCCTAAAGGGAATCTTGATCCGAAAGCAAACTCAGCCAGAAGGGAAACTCGACTAGAAGGTAATCTTAGTCCGAAGGGAATCTCCACTCGAAGGCAATCTTAGCCCCAAGGCAAAATCTCGATCCGAAGGAAAACTCAGCCCAAAGGGAATCTCAACCCGAAGGCAATTTCAGCCCGAAGGGAATCTCCACCTGTGGGCAATCTTAGCTTGAAGGCAATCTCAATCAGAAGGCAAACTCAGCCCGAAAAAAATCTCAACCAGAAGGCAATCTCAGCCCGAAGGGAATCTCCACCCAAATGCATTCTCAACCCGAAGGCAATCTCTATCCGAAGGCAAACTCAGCCCGAAGGGAGTCTCGACCTGAAGGTAATCTTAGTCCGAAGGGGATCTCGATCCGAAGTCAATCTCAGCCAGAAGGGGATCTCTATTCAAAGGGAATCTTGATCTGAAAGAAATCTCAGCTGTAAACAAGGTAGTGATGACAAATAGAGTCTCAAGGACAAACACAAATTCGATGGTGGATAGAGTCACTATGGTGATGGTGACAGAGAGAACCTCGATGACAGACATAGCCTTAGTGGCAGACAGAGCCTCGGTGACAAACACAGCCTCAGTGACAGACAAGGCCTCAGAGATAGACACAGCCTCGGTGACAGACACAGTCTCGATGTCGGATAGAGCCTCAGCTACAAACACAGCCTCGACCTCGATAGCAGACATGGCAATAGACATAGTCTCAGCGATAGACATAGCCTCGATGATAGACACAGCCTTGGCAACAGACACAATCTCGGTAGTGGACAGAGCTTTGGTGACAGCCTCAGTGATAGAGACATCCTCAGTGACAGACAAGGTTTTGGAAACAGACTTGGCCTCGGCGATGAACACAGCATTGGTGGTGCACACAATCTTGGCGGTGGACAGAGCCTCATGTAAAGCGTCACCTTTATCATTGTCATCAACTTTCTCCCATTTGTGCAAATGAGATATTAGTTTTTCTTCATAATGGTTGAATACATTATCAACCAATCTACATACTACCATAGATGGGACACATTCAAGATTATGAATAGCCAACAACATAGATATGATAGGTTGGGATATTTCATCCATCTCTTCAATGCATGAAATCATAAGGCTCTCCATAGCACCCAAAAACTTACTATCATGACATTCCTTGATTATGACCAAGAAGTGATGAAACATATCATGGATCAAGTCTTGTAACTCCAGATCTAAGAGGAGGTTAGTTACTTTGACATTTGCACAATTATCCAATATTGTAGATCTCCTACCAAAAAGGTCACCACTGAAGTCATCAAGACTTTGAAAATTGTCAACAATCAAATGTAATATCTCTATCATGGTGTTGTCCTCATACGGTTCTCTAGGAGCCCAGATTCTCAAAATCTCACTAAGACATGCTACAACTGCCAACTTCATTTCCTTGTCATGGTGCCTCAAAAGTTTGGGTTGACTTAAAGCATCCTTAATTGGAGAAAGAATCCTCTGTATAAATCTTGAAGGTGATTGGTCAACCTTACTCAAACATACCTCCAATATATCTAATGGAAGATCAATACCCTCACTCAACTCTTTGCTAATCCTTTGTATTGCATTCAACCACCACTATTCGTCACTGCTGGGCACCATAGTGTGATTTGAATTCAAAAATATCTCAATCATCCCAATAGGCTAGCAAGATCACCAGATTTGATACGACTGTAATGTTCTCAACGTCCCAAGGCTTGCAAATCAAAAGAACAAGTCGAAGGCGTTTCTCTCCTAGAGGGAAATTTTGTCCTGGAGGCGTTTATCTCCTAGAGGCAAATTCTCTCCCGGAGGCATTTATCTCTCGAAGGTGTGTATCTCCCGGAGGTGTTTACTCACAAAACTATCTAGTGCCTTTGAACTGATAATTGAAAGCTGCACAGAACAAACTGGAGGCGTGCAGATTAGAAGAACAAACCAGAGGCATGCAAACTGGAGGCGTGCAAATCGGAGGCATGGGAATGTATGCCGTATGGTTCAGGAATGTATGCTGCATAGTTTTGGGAATGTATGCTGCACGGTTTTGAGAATATTGGCATGGTAGTATAGATGGGATTGGCGTGGCGGTATGGATGGAATTGGCGTGGCAGTACGGATGGAATTGGTGTGGCAGTACAGATGGGATTGGCATGGTAGTACATATGGAATTGGCATGGTAGTACAGATGGGATTGGTGTGGCAGTATAGATGGAATTGGTGTGGTAGTACGGATGGAACTTGAGATGATAATGTGATGTTCCCTTTCCTTAGTCAACAATTAAGTATGTATTTCGTAGGCATAGAACACTTGCAAGCCAAATATATTTGCTAGGAAGATCTTATTGAATTAACTGATAGAGCCTCAGATTTTCTAGATCGGATACAAGAAAAATAAGTAGAATAGGGTGAGGGTTGAATCCCACCAAAATTTTGAAGTACCAAATAGAGAGGGTCTTTCACCTCCGAAATGGCGAAGAGCAGAATGCCAATGGAAATTCGTGAGTACAATAAAAATATCAAATCTCAACATATGAAAACTATCCTACACACCGAGCTTAAATACCCATCGGGAAAAACTCTCGAGGGTGCACAAAAGATCTGACAGCAAGAACTTAAACTATGCCAAAAGGAAATAATGGGCCCAAGATAAGCTAAATCAATCGAGACCCTTACAAAAGAATGCCAACACAGCAAACACTTATAGACAACAATAATAAAAATGGGCCCCCCCTTTATCAATTAAAGGTCTATTTATAATATTATTTAAATTTTGGGACCCGTAATTAATAAAATTTAATTTACTAAAATTGGGAACATTACATCTTCCAAAAGGTTATCAGAGAGTTAACTATCTGGAGATGGGTGCATAATGCATATTGAAGCTTCTCCCTCTTCTCCAAGTCACTGATGGGACCATGATCATAAGTTACCATGGTGGCATCAATCTCCTTTATATTCTGTTTGAGGATTTCTAAAGAGGGTGCAAGACCATTCCTCAACTGAGTTTGTCTAGACCTTATCCTTGTTATCTCTTTTTCTTCCTTCTCAATCTTGTCTATCTTTCCTTGGTAGACATTGTTGCACATTTTCACATCTATGGATGTGTCTGTCACTAAATTCTTCACCTACTCAATCATTGCTTCTACCTCTTTTATCTTCTTGAACTAATCATCGGTTAGCTTGTCTTGATCCATGCATGTTGCAATGATCCTTCTTCCTTCATCAACAAATTCTTTCATGGATTCTTGACCAAACTTAAGAGAATTCAAGTCTAGTGCAAAGTTTCTCATCACCTCATTCAGTCTCTTCTTTAAGTACTTCTCTTCTACTACTATGGACATAGATTCTTCTAGGCTAGAAAAATTGCTTTTGAGCCGTGAGAGGACTGAACTCACATCATCAACCGAATGCACTTTTAGCAGTTTCTTATCCTCTGGCAGCAAACTGTTCAAAATATTCATCGATTCTACCAGGAGAGGATTCCTCATAACTTGTTTTTCTTTTGCCTTCTCCATAGCCAGGACATTGAACTTAATTAGGTCTTCTTCTTTCCAGGAGTCCAAACTACTTATGTCAGGTGTCAAACTTGACAAAAATGCTGAGGAGGGAGTGATGGGAGTGCTATCCATCACTTCTTGTTTTACCTTTGCAAGATCAACATAAGTATCTTCTTCTTTCTTTTCTACCTTTTCTTCTTCTTTCTTATCAGATACATCTTCTATGAGTACTTCTTCTTGCTGAGAGGGAGGTGTATTGTTGCATAAGATTTCAGCTTCTTCAGTACTAAAAAATGCTTCCTCAAACTTGTCCAAATCCTTATCAGTAGTCGCCATCACTATCTCCACATTATCTATGATAATAGTGTTGCCTTCGTGTGATTTTGAGATGGGCACATACTTGTCTGCCTCTGTTTGAGTTTCTGCTATGGGACCTGAGTCCTGAGGACCTGTCACTAGTACATTGAAGATCTCTGCTTCTTTGTCTTGCTTACTAGGTGCATGAGTGATGGGCATAGTAGGTGGTTTTATGTGTTGTTCTTGTATGCACCCTAAAATGGTCACCTAGACTTTGGGCCCCCATTCAGCAATTTATCAATTTCCTGAATCAGCATCTTCAACTCAATACCAATTTTCTTTGATCAAATCCTAGTTCTTTCATTTATTTTATTATTTTCTATGGGCTAACCATTTTATCCTAAGTCTCTATTTGATTAAAAAGAATTTTCCTCCCCTTTTATTAAATAAAAAAGCCCCCACTTTTCCTCTTATCCTAAGTTGCACAAATAAAATATTATTCTTATTTTATAAAAAGAATAAAAGGCCTTTTTGTCTCATATGGACACAAAAGTCAATTCTTATTTTCTCATTGGAGGAGATTTGTGCACATGGATTGCTCCTCTTTCAAGCTCCACCCTTGATTAAATCTTTTGCCTCTTAATCTCCATGGTCCATTTCTTTTCAATTCCTTTAAAAGGAGAGCTCTTTTCTCATTCTAAGATCCCAACTTTGAATACTAATCTTATGCTGTGGGATTTCTTGGAGCCTTTGGAGCTTTGGAGACCTTCATGCATTTAACTTCCATTCTTGCATTCTTAGCTTCAGCTTTCAAGGCATCTAGCTTAGTTTCCTTTATACTCTAGATTATCTCACATAGCTTAATTGGTAAGGCTTGTTATACTTTCATTTCCATAGCTTACTTGCATCTTCATGCTTAGCATAGTTGCATTGTATTTCCATTGTTGATTCTTGAGGATATTAGCATTCTTTCCCTTGTCTCTTTGAATCTCCCATTGTGTGGTTTACTAGCAAGGTTGCATGCTTCAATAGCTCTAGCTAAGAGCACTATCAAACATCCTTGTGACTCCATACCTAGGGAGCTTTAGGTCACTTTCTCAAGGTTTCCCATTCATGGATTCCCTTGGAAGTAATGACTTAGAGAAGTGCACAATTTGAGTGTACAATTCTAATAACACCTTTTCAATGGCCTTCTCTATTTCCTTTGTTATCAACTCATAGTCTTTGTTCATAATGTGAAGAGTTCTCATCTTTGTCCTTAAGTGCGGCTTCACCAAATTTAATATCAGTGCCTCTTCTTTAGAACATATTGGTAGAGTATCTTCTAATACTTTTTCTTTGATCCTTAGATCCTCTTCATTTTCTTGTTTCTTTTGGTATTCTAAAATATCCCATACTTTATCTAGAATAGAGGTTTTAAACTCAACGACTATCTTCTTGAACTTGATCATATGTTTGACAATCATACTATGTATTTTTTATTTGTCAATCTCACTGTATGTGTCATAATACTTCCCTAATTGATCAATTCTACCCTCATCACTAATTCTTGTTCTCAAAACTTTAAGGCTTGGTTTGTATCCTGCCTTAGGAGGTGCTTGAATGTTTTTCTTGCTCCTTGTAGCTCACGAGGATGGATGACTAGTGCTCTCTTCTTTATTCCTCTTGACTATAGGCTTATACTTTGGAGGAGTGGTAAGATCAATAGTATCTATGGGTGTAGAAGGAGTATTATCTTCTTTACCCTTTTGACTGTCATTTGATTCAGTTTTCATCTTCTTCAACTTAGGATCTTCTTGTTCTTCCTATGCTACTGTGCCTTTTAATTCTAGGGTAATCTTTTCATTCTTTGATTTATCAAGGTCTGCTTGAGACACACCATGTATTCTCAAGATCTTAGAAGTGACCTTTGCAACCTTTCTTTTAGTTGCTTCACTGTTAAGTTTTGCATCAACTTCTCTGGTCTTTTCCTCAAAGGTTCCCCACCTATTTTTATTAGGATCTTTGGGGGCTGACAGAAGTTGTGCTTCTAGGTACTCTCATTGCTTGAAGTATTTTCTTAAAAGAAAACATGTCAAAGCTCCAAATGCACAAAGGCTACTAACCATTTTTGCAGGGCTGCCCAATGCATAAAAACCAATCAAGTGCTTGTTTAATTACTTTCATTTTGAGTGCGGCATATACTAGTTGTTGCTTTTCATAGGCACTTAATATCTTGTTGTAGGAATCTTTTTCTGGTAGGAGAGTATGCTCTTCACCCTTATGGTGAAACAGAAATCTTGACCCATCTTTAGATTTTGAAATTTTTGAGCAAGGAGAGTATGCTCTTCACTCTTGTGGTGAACCAAAAATTTTGACACTCAAAGGTTGATCCACTCTTTGTTTAGTTTTAGAATCCTTTAGTAAGCCTGCTCTTGAGTAATCAAGAGGAACGACCCAAGTGGGGACAAGCTTTTGGCCGGCTAAGCCAACACACTATAAACTCAAGGCTATCAAGGACACAAAACCTTGGTAGATGTAGTACTTGTCTTCACTTGATGTGAGTACTTGTGGGATTTTGATCGTGAGGAAAATGTTGAGAAAGAATGTTTAAGGTACTCTTGTGGCTACGAGGTCCGTTACTTGCCGCAAGGTAAGGAGTCCCTTTGGGGAGCAAGAGGGGTATTATGAACATAAGCCCTTACTAAGAACCATAGATACAAGCCACCCTATTTTTCCGCTTAGCTTCTTGGTGCAAGGATTGATCCTAGTGGACTAACCCAAATCACCCCAAGATTACTCACCATATGTGTTCCTTTGGTTGTGTCATTGGAACTTCCACCACAAAGCCAACATCTATTGTGAGTAACCACTTTGTGTGAGGCGATGGAGCATCAAGTGTGGGCCAAGTTGTTAAGTATTGAGCCATTGTCTTTTTAAGCTAGTAAGTGCTTGAAGTGTTCTCACTGTGATCTACCTATGTGAACATTCTCAAACATCAAACATTGCAGTAGAATTCATAGGATTTTCTTTCTTTGATATCACAATTGCTTGTCTTGGCAAGGTTGCTTTTGCCCTTGTGCAAGTGTTTTATGACATGTTTGATCACCTACTATTTGTAAACTTGTCTGTTTACTGCTAGTACTGTGATTGAAACCAAAAAGTCCAACCATTTGATTGAAACATTGACCAAATTTCCTTAAAAACTAAAATTTTTACACTCACTAGTCAAGAGTCGTACGATCCTGAAATATCATCGCACACTATTCTGAGATTTATCGTGCGATAGTTTGTTCTTGCAAAACTGTCACATCGCTTGCCTGGAAAGTATGACACAGGCTACCTAGAAATTATCGCACTACCTCGTGCGAAGTATCATCTTGAAAGATTATATCATGTTGGTAGCCTGGAAACTATCGCACAAAGTCTTTCTCTTGTCTGCCTAATTTATGCCATTTTTAGTCTTTCCTTAGTCAACCAGATTTTAGTAGGTTACTTACTCTGTCACTTGAAGCCTATTTGTACCTCAGGTTCTTGTATTTAGACATCTTGAGTTAGTAATTTTTGGTTTCACAAGTAATCTTTCTTGTCATTGATAAGTTAGGAATCATCCTTTTTGATAAAATCAACCTTTAGACTCTTTGATAGCACACTTGGAGAGTCTTAGTACTCTTTTGTCCAAATTCACTTCCATAAAAATTCAATTTCAAAAATATATTTTGGATAAATCATCCTCCTGATCGATATCTGTTAGGATAATTATTCTTTTTATTATACACCTCTGTGGCAGTGTTGGTTTATACCTCTTGTCATCTTTCTATCTCACCATCTCTTTTTTGGACAATTGAACACTTCTACTATCCTAGTTTGGTATCAACGTTTCTTAGGGTCATTTTATCACTTAGGATTCTTTCTTTCATGTTGGTTGCAACAAGATATCAAGTGAACCAAGGAAAATGACCTCAAGTAATTTTTCAACAATTACCCCTAGTCCAAACTCACCAAAAGCGAAAGGGAAAGGAACCCATCTTTGATCAATCTCCTAAGAGCGAGCCCAAAGTTTGGTTTAAGCCTGAGAGTAGTCCTAGCAATTTGAGTACATCTTTACCACCTTCTCATTCAAATATGGATGTGAGTTACACCATGACTCGAAGAGAGAGGGAAGCCATGGATCAAAGTCTTGAGGACATTTTTCAAAGACACAAAGACAACATGCTATTTGGTGATGACAATCAACCAGAATCACCTCCCATCAACACAAGATATCTAGATGCCCATCAAAGAGCTGAAAGACATTATGAATGAGCTCACCAAGATGCATAGTCACAACACGAAGACCAAAACAACCAATCTTGTGGTGCTCATGTCAATGCAGCATTTACTAATGACTTGTTCAAGCATTCTAGGCCTAACTCTCCACTCCAAACAACCTCAAGATATGCGAGTGAGAGGCTTAAGAGAATCAAACATGAAAAGAAAGCCTTTTTGGATGAATGAGCCACTAAAGAAGAGAGGTTTAGACTCCTAGAAGCAGAGCAACAAGCCTTATTGGACATAGAGAAGAAAGCATTTCAAGAAGAATAGGATATGCTTTTTGCACAACAACTCAATGACCAATACAACAACATGTGTGCTAGTGGTGGAAACAACTCTTCTCCACCCACTCCTCCTAAAACTCCATGAAGTGGAAGGTATTCAAGATTACCCTCAAGATCTCCTAGCCCTAGAGGAAGAAGGGCCTCACAACATGCCCATTATAGGAGAGGAACACCCCCTAGGAACTCAAGACAACCATCTCAACATGCCCACAATGGTTCAAAATATGGAGGAAGTAGCTTGAGTCTTGACATCAACTCTCAAGACTTTATGAGAATGCAACAAGAGCCACTTTTCCAACACTATGTTAAGAAATATGTGGAGAAAAATAAGGATAAGTTCCTAGAAAGTTTGATCAACAAGGGTGTGAGGATCCCTTACAACTTTGACATAGACAAAAAGATCAAGAAAAAAAGCCCATCACAAGAAGAGGAAATCAAGCAAATGAAAAATATGATGGAGAAAATGATGGCACCCAAGAGTTCTTTCAACCTTGATTCTATTTGTCCCAATCCTTTCAACAGCAGTGTGAGTATGAAGGATTTTCCTGAAAAAGTTGAAATTTCACAGTATGACAAGTATGATGGCAATGGTGACCCTCATGATCATGTGTGTCAGTTCTACATCATGAGTTTTGAGTTTCACAAAGATTACTCCTATCTTATGAGATTATTTACAAGGAGTCTCAAGAGCCAAGCCATGGAGTGGTTTACCAACATAACCCCTCCTGTCAAAACTTTCAAAGCACTTGTCCACATATTTGTTCAACATTTTGCATACAACTTGTCAAGATCAGTCACTATGTTAGACTTGTGCAATTTGAAGTAGAACCAAGGAGAATCCTTTGTCACCTTATTGCAAAGATGGAGACGATTGTGCTCTCGCTATTCTAGGACAATTCCTAAGCATGAAAGGATTGATATCATTGTTAGCAATATGGTGCCTGAAATGTGGTATGAGGTTCAAAAGATGGTCATTGATTCCTTTGACACTATGGTCAAAACCGCATGTCGAATTGAGGATGTCTTGAAAGAGCAAGGCATTTTGAGCAAACATAGCAATAACAACAATAGTCAAAATACTAACAACTCTAATAAGGACAAAGCCAAGAACTCGCACTGGAACAAGAACAAGCAAGTAGTCAATGATGGAGTTGTAGACTCATCTCAACCCAAGGATAAAGGTGTCCTTCATTTGTCTAGTGCAGTTCAACCTATGAAGCTCAATACATTGTCCAACTCACAAGAGCATAAACCAAAATATCAGGATAAGACTAAAAAGGAGATGCAATAATTTTCCAAATTGGGTGACTTGTATCAAGATGTTTTCAAGATGTTCATTTCTAATAATCTTGCACAACGTTAAGATCCAACAAATTTTCACATACCTGACATTAAGCCACATTGGTGGAATGAAAAAGCTTTTTGCAAATTCCACGATGGCATTGGTCATGACATCGAACATTGCTGGAAACTAAAGCACATTATTCAGGATCTTATTGAGAGTGGGAAACTTCAGATTGATGGGTTGAACACCAATGTAGACCATAAGGCATTCAAGGAGCCTTTGCCCAAATATGAGAAGGGGGAAACCTCTAAAACTAAGAACGGCAAGGCTGAAATCAACTATACTTACACGTCTGCAGAAAATGTTGTCAATATGCTCGACATCGTGGATGAAAATGTCCATATGATGGGAAGGAAAGATCCATATGGCTATGATTCTCCTCCTATATTTTATGAAGGACGTGTGGTGGTGCTAAGAGTTCCCAATTCTAAGGTGTCATCCCAAACTCTTAATGCTGTCACCAGAAGCCAAAGTCAAGGTCCTGTGGTTATTAGAGGTCCTAGTTCCAACCAGTCAAGCAAACCCAAACAAGTGACATCCAAGAATGTCACTACCAAATTAGTTTTGGGTCCTCAACTGAATTATAACCTTGTTGATCAGCTACAAAGAATGCTCGATCATATTTCAATCTTTGAGCTTTTCAAATTATCTCCAAGACATAAACAAATCCTTGAGGATGCTTTACGTACATCCAATGTTCCTAACAACATAGATGTTAACCAATTCCAAAACATGGTTAACCACCTTGCCAGCCCTCATTACCTAACATTCTAAGAAGAAGATGACAAAGCTTTGAGCCATCCACATGATCTTGCCCTTCATATCGAAGTCATGATCCACAAGACCTGTGTCAGGTATGTGTTGATTAATGGGGTTGCTGGGCTCAACATTTGTTCTTTGAGTCTGTTAAAGATACTGGGTTATTCTGAGAAATTTATTGATACCCAGAAGAAAATTACCATTAAAGCCTATGATGAGGTAGAGAGAAGCCCTAAGGGCTTGATCGTCCTTCCTGTTAGGATTGGCCCTGTGGAAAAGGACATTTTGTTCCAAATTGTTGATGCTGGTCCTCTAGCATATAATATCCTACTTGGTAGATCGTGGATCCATGACATGCAAGCAGTGTCATCCACCTACCACCAATGTGTTAAGTTCCCCTATAATGGAGTAGAATTATGTATACCTAGGGATAGCACATTATCGGTTAATGCAATTTCAGCAGGGACTTATGTTCCTCTCAATAGGGAAGTAGAGGATTTCAATGCAACCCAAGCACAATGCAAGGACAAGTTTAAGTCCATGGACCTTGGTATGGGGGATATCAACTTGACTCCTTTATAAAATTGCCAGTCTCACCTAAGTCCTATGGCAAACCCTCAGAAGACATGCATCCTTCATCTTTAGCCATGACTTTGTTTGATACATTTGTAGAATCCTCAGTGCCCATCCAAGATGAAAAAGAGGTAGCTGTCAAGGAGTAGATTTATAGAGAAGACAAATACATGCATAATGAAAACTTCTCTCCCTCTCCTAAAACATATGGAAGAGGGTACACTCTTGTCAAAAATATGGGCTATCTAGGTCATGGTCCTCTTAATCATAGATTAGATGCCAGAGCTAAACCTCTTGATCATGCTCCTTTTGGCCGCAGGTCTAAGACAACGGTTGGCCTAGGTTTGCAAAATTAGAACAATAACCCCATTCCTATCCTTGGTGAGATGGATAGTGAGGATGAAACAAGGTATACACCAGATTTGACAAATCAACAGGACATGTGTGAAGATTGGGTCCCTTCCACTAATCTCCTTTGGGGAGATTCATATACTCCAGTTGCCCATGAAACAATTTCAGACCTAGAATAAGGAGAACCCCCTATTGAGGATCCTATTCAAGAACATCAATACACGAATGGAATTCAAGAAGGTGTTACCCTTGGTGACATTATAGCTTCCACATCTAGACATTGTAAACATGCTTGGTGTAAACATCACAGTTGGGATTCAGATATAGACTCACATGAGTATGAGTGGGAATCTCTCTCTGATTCTTCTATAGTTGACATGTACATTGATGTTGTCCATACTTATAGTTCTCAACCCGAGGTAGCTAACGAGTCTAATGTAGGATTAGAGGATTCAAATATGCAAATCACTTTAGTGGACGATGCTTCGCTTGGTAGGATAAATCTTGATTTGGGTACCTTAGAGGGATACTTGAAAAACTATAACTCTGCAATCACTAGAGATGATACGATCCATATTCACAACATTGAACCCATCATTGACCTACCCCTTGCCAATCCTCACCTAATTGATTGGTCTCAGCACTATCAAGAGCCTCAACTTTTAACTTTCTAGATTGACTATGAGATAGCATGTTACCTAAATGCCCTTGAGCTTGTAGTCTCTTCCACCAGTGAACCAACTACAAGCATGACAGAACCAGATATCAAGTACCTTAGTCGCAAAATGAAAAGAAAAGAAAAAAAGAATAAGAGTTATGATGGTGAAAACCAGTGTGCTGGTGTTAGAACCAAAAAAAGTAAAAATAAAGGACGTATTCGAGGGTGAAAATGTCTCTGAGGCACCTAAGGATGAGGTACCTGATCATCTCCCAAGTTACTTTCAAGACAGATCTTTAGTGCTTGTCAAGCCTACACAACTAGTTAATTTGGGTACAGAGGAAGCACCACAAATAGTGCATTTGGCTCAGTCTCTATCAACACAAGAAAAAGAAGCATATACCAAGTTCCTACAAAGCAAGAAGATTAATTTTGCTTGGACTTACTCAGACATACTAGGGTTGGACACTAATCTCATTATGCATCACTTGTCCATAGCTCTAGGAATAAAACTAGTGAAACAAAATTTGAGGAAAATGCATCCTCACATAGCTCTTCTCGTCAAAGTAGAACTTGAAAAACTCCTCAGTGCAAGATTTATAAGAGCTATTGATTATGTCGAATGGATATCCAATATTGTACTAGTTTTAAAATAGGACAAGTCCATTCGCGTCTGCACATATTTTAGAGATCTTAATAAAGCTTTCCCAAAGCATGATTTTCCACTCCCAAACATAGACATGATAGTGGACATGACTGCGGGTTCTGAGATCTATTCCTTGATGGATGGTTTTTCTAGGTATAATCAAATCAAAATAGCTCCTGAAGACCAGGAAAAGACTGCATTCACTTGCACATGGGGAACCTATTACTGGAATGTTATGCCATTTGGATTGAAAAATGTAGGAGCTACTTATCAAAGAGCTATGACAACTATCTTTCATGACATGATGCATAAGAATATGGAAGATTATGTGGATGACACCTTGGAAAAATCTAAAAAAAGAAATACACATTTAGGTGATTTGGAAGTCATTCTAGATCCCCTGGAGTAGTGTCAACTCAGATTAAATCCAAAAAAGTGTGCATTTGGAGTCACCTTTGGAAAACTTCTAGGATTTATCATTTCAACCAAAGGAATAGAGGTTGACCTTGAGAAAGTTCAAGCAATCTTGGATATGTTGCCTCCCAAAAACATTAGCCAAATGAGGAGTCTTCAGGGACATCTTCAATCTATAAGGAGGTTCATTTCACAACTGGCTGATAGAGCTCAACCCTTCAATAAGACAGTGCATTAGGGGGTTAAATGTGTCTGGAATGAGGATTGTCAGAATAGTATGGACCAAATCAAGCAGTACCTAGCTAATCCTCTAATCTTAATGCCTCCTATCCTAGGAAAACCACTCATATTGTATGTTTCAGCAATAGAATCTTCCCTGGGGGCATTATTAGTTCAACTTGATGACACTGGAAAAGAAAGAGCTATATACTACATCAGTCATACTCTCATGTCATATGAGGTCAACTACACTAGTATTGAAAAATCTTGCTTAGCGATGGTGTTTGCTTCCCAAAAGTTGTGACATTACATGCTTGCACATACAATACACCTCATAGCGAAGATTGATCCTCTCAAATATTTTCTTGGTAAGGATGCTCTCATAGGTAGACTTGCTAAGTGGATGATGATCCTATTAGAATTTGACATAGAGTATGTTGAGTTTAAAGCAATAAAAGGGTAATCCATTGCAGACCAATTGGCTAATTTTCCAATTCAAGACAGCATGCCTATTCAAGTTGAATTTCCAAATGAGCACATACTGTACATGACTGCAAGAACATGGAAGATGTTCTTTTATGTCTCTTTCATGCAAAATGGTTCAAGAGTTGGAGTGTTATTTGTTTCTCCTCATGGGTACACAATCCCTAAGTCCTATAAATTATTGTTCCCATGCACAAATAACATTGTTGAGTATGAGGTCTTGACAATTAATAGTCAACCAAGTTAATGAAGAATACCAAACAAAGGATGAAAAATTGGTACCCTAAAAGAAAATGGTTGATTCATTAAGATGATATTTCATCTTTGTTACATTTCAACAAATCCCTAGAGCAGAGAATAAAGCAGCTGATGCTATGGCTACATTGGCTTCACTTCTTCAGCTAGAGTAGCATGAGTCCAGATTCAAATTCCTAGTGGAAGAACTACATTATCCTATCTATGACTCCCAAAGAAGCCAAGTTGTTTGTACCCTTGTTGGCCATGAGTCATCCTACTATGATGCCATTTACTCATATCTCCATGATGGCATCATTCCTGAAACCTTCAACCACTCTAAACAAAGAAACCTACCCCAAAATGCCTCTCGCCATACCCTTATCTCTGGTGATCTGTATAGGAGGGGTTTAAATGGAACACTTCTTAGGTTCTTGGAAAAGGATGAGTTTGACCAAGCGTTAGCTGACATTCATGAGGGAATTTGTGGAGGACATTCTAATGGTCTTGCCATGGCCTAAAGGTTGCTTAGGGCTAGGTACTATTTCCCTACCATGTAGACAGATGCAGTAGCTTTTGCTAAATCATGTGAAAAGTGTCAGAAACATGCTAACCTGATACATGCTCTAGGCAGGGAGCTTATTCCTTCTATTTCTCATTGGCCATTTTAGTGTTGAGCCTTTGACCTTGTTGGGCAAATTCATCCCAACTCATCAGGTGGACACAAATTCATCATCACTACTACTGACTACTTTACTAAATGGGTAGAGGCTGTCCCATTTTCTATTGCCTTAGGCAAGACAGTTTCTCTTTTCATTTTAAACCATATCATCTATCAGTATGGAGTGCCCTTTGAAATAATCACTAACAATGGAGATCAGTTTAAAAACAAAGACCTTAAACAACTTTGTAAGAAGTTCAAGATAAAACAACATTGGTCCTCCATTTACTTCCTGCAAGGAAATGGACAAGCAGAGGCTTCAAATAAGACCATTCTCAAAATTCTCCATAGAATAGTTCACAAGAATGATAGAGATTGGCATCTATAGATAAATCTAGCCTTATGGACTTATAGAATGAGTATTCATACTTGAACTAGGGCTAATCCTTTTTCCCTTACATATGGTGCTGAAGCAGTGTTACCTTTAGAGGTGGAGATTCCATCACTCAGAGTTTTCCTCAAAGGTCTAGTTACCAATGAAGACTACCACGCCATGAGGCTCCAAAAATTAGAACTTCTAGATGAAAATCATAAAGCATCATTTGATCACATGAGGGTTTACCAAAAGCGTATGTCCAAAGCATTCAACAAGAAGGTTCGCCCTAGAGAATTTAAAGTGGGAGATCTTGTCCTACGAGAAAACCCTAAGAACCAACAACATAGAGAGCAAAAGGGCAAATTCAAACCTAATTAGCTTGGACCATACATTATTACTGCTGCTTTTGGGATAGGTGCTTATTTTTTATCTACTGAAGAGGGTGAACAACTCCCTTAGCCTATTAATGTCTTGCACCTGAAGAAGGTCTATCCATGACACCTATTCTATCCGGGGGCATCCTTTGTACATATTTATTGATCATGAAAAAATTCCAAAAAATTCACATATGATGCTAAAAAAATCCTAAAAAGCATATAAAGTCCTGAAAAAATACAAAAAAATCAAAAAATTCAAAAAAATATAGAAAAGTGCCTTGGTGAAAACCTAGAAATAGGCACCTTGGTAGCAAAAATACAAAAAAAATCAAAAATCAAAAAAATCTCCAAGTGGTGAAAACCTGGAAACAGGCGCTACTTGAGGCCTTTGTACCCTTGTTTCTTAGCATGCATCCTCGACACTTAGCCTTCTCCATCATGCCTTGACCTTGTTGCCCTTGTTTGGAATTGGTCTTTGTCTTTGTCTAGAGGGCATAACTGTGTTAGCTTTGGTCTCTAGGATGTGTCGGTCTTTAGGACATCTTGCAAATGGTGTTTTTCAACACCACCCCAACTGTATTTTTCAACACTACCCTAGCGTCAAAAGTTTCTCAAAAATTATCAGATGTCCTACCCGCAGTCCAACATGATATGATATTTCTCACTAGCAGATGTGATACTCAAAGTTTGATTCTATGACCTACACACACGCACTTAAAATCTTGACTCATTGAGACTTGTTTGACTTTATTTCTTTGTGTGTTGTCTATGATTATTTCTTTGATGAGTGTTCTCTCCCTAATAGTTTTTGATAATGCTGAGCTAGAAGACTGGGGGCATGAGGACATGTATTATTTCTTTTTCTTCTTCTGGGTATATTTTGTTGGTCCTAACTATCATTAGCATTTATGCTTGTTCTGCTTGACACTAAGATCTACAAGGTATTATGCTTGACTATTTTTGCAAGTGCATACTTATAGCCATCTTGACTTTCCTTGTGTCTCGATGGGAGTATAATCTTTCCATATTAAACTTAGGCAACCTCACTGCACTATTCATCTTGACTTACATGTCCTTGATGCCTAGGTGAGATTCCCACATTTTATCTGATATAGATCATATTCAGATTCACATAGTCCTACTAGTGTGTATTATATGATCTTGTGATGCTACCAATAACACTTGATGATGAATATTAGAGTCTAATAAGCTTTGTGACCTTGCAAGTAAACCATTTATTCATAGTAGCTTGCATTGTTAGGTTTATGTTAATTTAGTCTTCCATCTTGCATATGGAGAGAGCTCTCCTTCCATCTTTCATGGACTTGTCAATCAACTGCGCTCACCTTTCGCTCTTCTTGATCATGTCTTTCACTCCTTATCTTTTTCATCACATCCTTTTCTTGTCATCACAAGGGGTTAATCTTATCATCATATCTATATCACAAAGAGATCATTTTTAGAAACATGAGTCTACATCATAAACATGAGAACAAAACATACATCTATGAGAGAGATTATACATGAGCATTTATAGACATACATCATAAATTTTGAGCAATATCACAAGACAATATAAAACTGAAACATCCATCACAAGTGGGAAAAAGTACACAAGATATATCGTAAATCCAATAAATCTCATATATATAAATGTCATGATACAAAATACAATGTGGGATCCAAAATTTGGATAATATCCCAGGATATGTCTCTATACATCTACACCCTAGACCTAAGTCTGACTCCCTCCATCATGTGGTGGTGGTGGAGGTGGTGTTATTGCTCTATCGGGTACCATATCAGATCTCCCAGCCCTCTCAGAGTAGAGTGGCACTCGCAGTGCTGCAGGTACAACCTGTGTGTAGAGACCATGATAATATGCAGCTTGTACTACCTCTCTCTAAATCTCTGCAGCGTCAACCTATGCTACTCTCTCCCACCGATCTATCTTGGCTCATGCATCCACTAGCTACTGATCTCATATAGAAATAGTAATCCTGAGCTACTACATCTTAGTCTCCAAAACCTGGATCCTAGCTTTGAGATCCTCTCCTCCCCCTGTAGGCTGATCTTGCCCAGCATCCACCCGTCGATGAACTAATCTCACCACATCATCTCCCTCATCATCAGAACCCTATCTCCGTGACCATTTCTGGCCACTAGATTAAGATCCCTATCTTGTCGCCCTCACCCTCCCTCCATCTCCCCCATCTCCGTCATCCCTGTCACCACCCTATGCTGCTAGCTATGCATTAGGAACTATGAACCATGGAAATAGATATCTCCGCTGGTTTTCCCTGTATGCTACATCTACACCTGCATCCACCATATCTAGGAGATAGTCCCATGGCTCCCTGCGTATACTTGCAGTGTCCTGTACTACCTATTGGTAGTCCAGCATCGACATCCATCCTTGTCCCTCCTAATCCTTGACCTGGGCATATGTGGTCATCTTTGTGGGTACCCTCTACTGTTGACCAAACTACCTCCATACCTGAGAGATGATGAAGCACTTAACTATCTTAGAGTGCCACCCTACTAGTGGTTGGCTACATAGGATGTATCCCAACTCCCACTCTTGATCACTCCATAGCTCACAGGCCCTATATGGTCTCCATTGAAATGATGTGAGCTCATCTAGTAGTCTCTGGTAGTATGTCTCATCTCTGCTATGGGGCTGTGAAATGAATCCTATGTACCTATAGATATAGGGGCATCTCCGCTCCATAGGCTACACATGTGGGTGCACAATGACAGTGTGCTCCCATGCCCATACCTATGCTAAGATCACACCACATGCCCATGTCTAGCTCTCCCTATAGATGATCTTGTGGAGCTCATGGTACATGTCTTCTAGAATGGTTGGGTCCCATACCATTTGTTGAGGGTGTGATATCAAGTCCATGACCAATCTACCCCAACCTAATGGAAACCCTCTCTAGCTCCTATTTGTAATCAGTGCCTGTGCTACTATAGAGCACACTATGTATGGAACTGGAAAATCTCAGCCAAACTCCTCCATCAATTGGTCCCAACTGAGGTTTCTATCAATAAATGTGACATCCTAGAATATGTCTTGGATGGCATGTCGCGCCTCTGTCATATCCCGATCATAGTATACCTATGCCAACAAAAAAATCATGTTAGTTTCTATCATATTGAAACATCACATTTATGAACATATCAAAACATGATTATACTCACTGGATCACCATGGCTGGATACTCAGAGGATCCGATAGATGTCCTCTAAGGTGATAGTCACCTCTCTAGTAGGTAGATGAAAGGTGTTGTGCTCACTATGCCACCTCTTAGCCAACACTGTCAATAGCCCATGATCTACCCAGATATGGGGCATATCCAGCAAGAACCTAAATCCCATAGCAATCAGGTCATCTTGTCTAGCAGTATCAAGATCCTTGACGCACCGTAGCCCAGTCACTCTCGACACTCTAATGAGGAGCACTGGAAAATTCTCCTACAAGCCATAACCCCAAACTAGATGTCAGAACATATCATAATGGATGTCTGAAATTAGTATCAAAATCTTAAACGCAAAAATTGTCTAAACCCATGTCATATTACTCAAAATTTAAAACATGTGCTATTTTCTATTACACTAGTGTGATACAATTTTTTTTTATGAAGTATCGTACAATACTTTCTTTAATAGTAATGTGATACTATTTTTCTCTATGATAGTTCGCATTGGATCACATGATGTTTCATCTGGTATCATGCGATACAATATTAAACACTTGTGCGATACTTTGTGGACCCGTGAACTATCGCACGATAAATAGTATCAAAGGGGTGCAATACTTTATAAGTATCGTACGAACATTTGCATGAGTGAAATTTGAAATATTTAAAAACAATTAAAAACATGTTTTAAAATGCAATAAATGCTCATAAATGACTCAAAGGGTGAGTTTTTCTGAAAACTTACTGGGGCTCCATATTGAAGAGGCCGGTTATGCAACCGGGTGCACTAAAATCGATGTCTGTGTACCAGAATCACTGCTTGTTGGGCCATTTTTTCTCTCTCTGAGCTCTCAAAATTCTCAAATCACAATAAGACAAATGATTTTGAAAATGACCTTTTTACCCCTTTTATAGCATTTTGACTTTTTGACCAATTTTCACAACACCTCAGAATTTCATGAAAATTGCACCCCTAGTTAATTTCAACATCCCGGATCCATTTTTAGGATCGAAATCAAAATCCAAGTTCATCTTGATAGTAAAAATCACATTTCAAAATTTTCCCTTCTTCTGTGTAATTGGCTGACCACTTAAGGCCTGATCCTTTGATCTTCGTTGGGGAACCTTCATTTCTTCATCCCCATCTCTTTCAACCTTCTAGTCTTTCATTCATTTTCATTCACTTCATGTCTCTAAGGTTTGACTTCATTTTATCCTATATCTTTCTCAATCAAACCTAGTCAAACTAGGGCATGTTTTTCTTGCTTGATGTTTATTCTATCATTCTTCGCCTTCGATTATGATTTCTCATGATTTGATCAGATTTATCAATTTGTTGTTTCTCCTCTACCTGATTTTGATTTCAATTGTTAGGGGGCAATACCTATTAGCTTAAATCTTTGATTTAGCTTTATTAATCAAACCTTGCCTGAGATTCTTATCTCTTATTTGAGACTTGATGATCTCCTATTTACAGGTGTGTTGGTCTTATCTTTCAACTTATTTTTGTCAGCTTATGCTTATCTTTGTCCTGATGTGTTCCCATCCATCAAACACATGTCTGGGTTGTTTTGTGATCCCAAATTGATCTCACATTTCAATTCCATTCTTTGACTACATGTGATCCCAAATCGATCTCACATTAGTCAAAGAGGGGAAAATGTATGCACCCTAGAATGGTCACCTAGACTTTGGGCCCCATTCAACAATTTATCAATTTCCTGAATTAGCATCTTCAACTCAATACCAATTTTTCTTGATCAAATCCTAGTTCTTTCATTTATTCAATTATTTTCTATGGGCTAACCATTTTATCCTAAGTCTTTATTTGATTAAAAAGAATTTTCCTCCCCTTTTATTAAATAAAAAATCCCCCACTTTTCCTCTTATCCTAAGTTGTACAAATAAAGCATTATTCTTATTTTATAAAAAGAAGAAAAGGCCTTTTTGTCTCATATGGACACAAAAGTCAACTCTTGTTTTCTCTTTAGATGAGATTTGTGCACATGGATTGCTCCTCTTTCAAGCTCCACCCTTGATTAAATCTTTTTCTTCTTAATCTCCATGGTCCATTCCTTTTCAATTCCTTTAAAAGGAGAGATCTTTTCTCATTCTAGGATCCCAACTTTGAATACTAATCTTATGCTGCAGGATTTCTTGGAGACTTTGGAGCTTTGGAGACCTTCATGCATTTAGCTTCCATTCTTGCATTCTTAGGTTAAGCTTTAATGACATCTAGATTAGTTTCCTTTATGTTCTAGATTAGCTCACATAGCTTAAATAGTAAGGCTTGTAATACTTTAATTTCCATAGCTTACTTGCATCTTCATGCTTAGCATAGTTGCATTGCATTTCCATTGTTGATTCTTGAGGATATTGGCATTCTTGCCCTTGTCTCTTTGAATCTCCCATTGTGTGGTTTACTAGCAAGGTAGCATGCTTCAATAGCTCTAACCGAGAGCACTATCAAACATCCTTGTGACTCCATACCTAGGGAGCTCTAGGTCACTTTCTGAAGGTTTCCTATTCATGGATTCCCTTGGAAGTAATAACTTAGAGAAGTGCACAATTTGAGTGTATAGTTCTAATAACACATTTTCAAAGGCCTTCTCTGTTTCCTTCATTATCAGCTCATAGTCTTTGTTCATAATGTGAAGAGTCCTCATCTTTTTCCTTAAGTGCGGCTTCACCAAATTTAATATCAGTGCCTCTTCTTCTTTAGAACATACAGGCAGAGTATCTTCTAATACTTTTTCTCTGATCCTTAGATCCTCTTCATTTTCTTGTCTTATTTGGTATTCTAAAATATCTCATACTTTATCTAGAATAGAGGTTTTCAACTCAAAGACTATCTTCTTGAACTTGATCATATGTTTGACAATCATACTATGTAGTTTTGATTTGTCAATTTCACTGTATGTGTCATAATAGTTCCCTACTTGATCAATTATGCCCTCATCAATAATTCTTGTGCTAAAAAATTGAAGGCTTGGTTTGAATCCTACCTTAGGAGGTGCTTGAATGTTTTTCCTGCTCATTGTAGCTCGTGAGGATGGATGACTAGTGCTAGCTTCTTTCTTCCTCTTGACTATAGGTTTATACTCCGGAGGAGTGGTAAGATCAATAGTATCTATGGGTGCAGAAGGAGTATTATCTTCTTTACCCTTTTGACTATCATCTGATTTAGTTTTCATCTTCTTCAACTTAGGATCTTCTTGTTCTTCCTCTGTTGCTGCACCTTTCAATTCTAGGGCAATCTTTTCATCCTTTTCTTTATCAAGATCTACTTGAGACACACCATGTATTCTCAAGATCTCAGAAGTCACCTTTGCAACCTTTCTTTTAGTTGCTTCACTGTTGAGTTTTGCATCAACTTCTCTAGTCTTTTCCTCAAAGGTTCCCAACCTAGGTTCATTAGGATCTTTGGGGGCTAACAGAAGTACTTGTGTATAAGATAAGAGGACCTATTCTTCTACCTCATAGGAAAGTGGTTGAATCCACTTAGTTCTAGGCTCAACTGCTTCTATACAAGTAGTATCAATCTCCACCATGAAGCATATTGTATCCTTATATTTCTCTACAATTCTTTTTGGAATCCTATACCTCATCTGCATCTTAGTTCTAAAGGTCTTCAATTCCAATGTGACATAATCTCTTAGTGTGCTTTCTGTGGATGCTTTATTGGATATCTGAGGCATTGTTGGAATGGACTTGTCCAAATACAAATCTAAAACTCTTCCAACTATATGAAGGTACATATAGATGATTAGGGACCCAAACCTAAATATCTTTGTGTTGTCATGTTTGATAGCTTTGATGTTATCTATAAACTGTGTGCGCAAGATCTCACACAAGTTGAATTATCCATCTTCCTTTACTAGTATGATGGCAGCTAGAATAGTGCTTGTAGAGACACTATTCACCCTACTGGTGTGATGAAATCTATAACCCAGTATCATTGATATCAATTTTTTGTCTTCTTGCTCAATCAGCTCAATAGTCATGCCACACCTATCACTCCTTGACTTATGTACTTGCTCTACCATTTTCTTGACATCCTTGCCCACTGGAAGGATAGTACCTATCCTAGAAAGGTCTGTCATCTCATGTATCAGATCACTTGTGATTCTTACAGAAACATCTCCAATCCAAAATAGAATCATGGATTCTTCTCAATAAGATCTTTATCCATTTCGTCTCATAGAATTCATATGTCATAGCATACTCAACAATAGGTTGATCATTCCATTTGGTGTATTCATCCATGAATATTTTATCCTATTTCAACATGGTATCCATGTGCATCCTTAACCTATCTAGTCCAATAGGTTATTTCTTATAGTAGATGTAAGCCCTTATGTCTTCCACATGCATGACGCCAATAAGCATGCGGGAGAAAGCTCCCTCTAAATCATCTAGGGTTGATTTAAATGGGTGCTTCTTGAAAACATATCTTTTCTTCTCAGCGACATCATAAACAATGGGACTAGCCATGACTTACTTCTTAATCACTTTCCAACTGAACTTAGAGATAACCTGACAGCTTCCAAATCGGCGCAACGACCTAGGGTTTCTAAAACTGATCAAATGCACTACCCACACTGATAGTTGATCTCGAAATCTTCACAACAACTTCCAAGGCTCATCTTCTCTTTAATCATTCTGAATTCGAATGCAATGAGTGAATAAACAACTTTATGTGTACTTAAAGTGAGAAATTCACCATTAATGCAAGTCGCGTAAACCAGGTTGTCACTTCAAAATTTCAAACTCAAGCTCCACTAACAATCAGCATGTGCACTCTTGCACAAAGGTTCCTATACACTCCAAAAGATTAAGTCCAAAGGTGTATACTCTGAGGATGAGTATACCAGCTACACAGGGGTCTAGAGCTAAATTAGCTCCCCCTATGACCCTGAGGGCCATTCATGCAGATGTAGAGGGTATGTCCACTGGGGATGCATCCAATACATTCTCATCAATCCTGTCCTTCTTTTTCTCTGACCAAATCATGCTCACATCATCTGTGGCCTTGGCAAAATTAACTTCTCCTATGGGATCCAAAACTAGTTCTTCGTCCTTTTTAGGGCTTCCCTGACCTTGCATCCTTAATCTATAGAACCTTGAGTTACATCAAGCCTTGTTACAAGAGTGAAAAATGACTGGAGGTTGTATATTCCTCAATGCATTAACATGAGTCACCATTCTACATTGTTTTGCTGTGTGACCATTATAGTTACATATTTGGCATGGAACATTTTGAGAACTTCTTACATTTTTTTTATTCTAATTTCATTGATCTTTTTGAATCCAATTCTTCTTGCTAGTCTTGCAATTCATAGCTCTATGACCAAACTTGTTGCATGAATAATAGTAACCATTAAAAGGTCTTACCTCTATATAGCTCCTTGCAATATGCCCATGCTCTTTACATGCAAAACAGGTGCATTCTACAAACTTGCACTCATTCTTAGGAGGACCACCATTGTCTTTGGTTTGATCTTCAGTCTTCTTAGTATCAGTAGAGTCTTTTTGTGAATCCTTTCTTACTCACATATTATCAATCTAATTTTGTGCTTCATTGTATCTAATACAGCTAGTGTCTCCTTTGGCTCTTCTTGCATACAACTGAGATTCTACCAAATCAGCACTAGTGTGTAATTTGTCAATATGATCCTTTGCCTTTTTTAATTCAGATTCCAAGCTTTCTTTGCTATTCCTTAGTTCCAAGATTTCCATGTTTGATTTCCTTAGTTCTTCATTCAGCTGAAGGTTCTCTTTGATTTGTTCATCATAGACTACCTGATTATTAGTCAGCTTATCATCAACCTCTTCAAGTTTTTATTTTAAGGATTTGTTTTCTTCATTGAGCTTCTTGACCATTGTTCCTAGATCACTGGTAGAGAATTCTTTCAAATCTTTCCTTAGCTTTTTGATGACTAATTGAGCATCGCTGAATTTTTCTTTTAGTTCTTCAATTTCTCTTTCTGAATTGTCTAGGTCTTCAAGAGCGGCTTCAAAATTTTTCTTTAGATGTTTCATTTCTTCTTTGTCCATGATCTCCTCAAGTGGTTAAACTTCTTTTCTAAGGACCAGAGCTCTGATACCAATTGTTAGGAATGGCAACACTGAGAGGGGGTGGTGAATCAGTGTTCACTATATTTTAACTTTTTACTTTAATTTTTATGCTGAACTTAAATGCTTAAGTATTGAATTTAACATTCACATAAACATGAAACATGAAATCAACACAAGACACCAATATGGTTATAGGGAAACCCAAATAGGTAAAAACCCCAGTGGGACTTGATACCCACTAATATTTTGCACTAGTGTTTTGTGATCCTTGTTAGAAGATCCTTTAACCTGTTAGGAGTAGCTTTACAATGCTTTAAGTAAAGTAGACCTTGTTAAGAGTCAGACCCTGTTAGGAGTCTTTTACAATGATCCCTATTAGGGGAGTGGAATCACTACTCAAATAGTGAAGGCTACAACCTTCTAATTTCAAATACACACTATATCTACTAGTGAACTATCACTATGACACTACTTGTCTGATCAGTTCCTTTGGCGCACTGATGCTTTGACCTCTAGAAAAGCTCTAATATATTTTATGTTGTCTTCTCATACTTTTCTCTTCTTTTCACAACTCTCTTTTAACTTCAATGCCAAATACAATGGGCGCATCTTATATTTATACGCTCATACAAATAAAATAGTTAGGTCAGCCCTATAACTAATTACAAAAAATGCTTCCAAATGAATTGGCTTAAGCGTGCTTACAATTATACATATAAACATTTCAGAAACCTAAATACAATGGGCGCATGGAATTTACAACATTAAATTATAATCGCAAACCAAAATGCTAACTATTGGCTCCATGTTCTATTCTCTGCTGGCAGACACTGGCTATGCAACTTCAATTGACTGTAACTTTCACATCTGTGCATATCTACTTATGCACTCATAGACTAAGCATAAGTATAATATAAAAAGCTTAAATTCCAAGGCATATACCATAATACATCCGTACACATGTGCACTGATGCTCTAAGCTACAGGAACTCTATACACTGTCCAGTCTTCAACACTTAACTGAATTCTAATCTTTACACTAAGTGTGCTAACTCCAAAATATTATATGGCTTTGTTGCCATAATGAAAACACTATATCAAGTCATATAGTTTAGTATAGAAAACCTGCTAACAACTACTTCTTCTTTGGAGTGGGGGAAGGAGAAACCGATGTAGGATCTACATCATTGTCTGACTCAGTTTCTTCACTATCATGTGGTTTGTCAGAAAGAAGTAACTGACCTTCAGTTGCTACCTCAACCGGTGTATTCTTAGATGATCTAGCATTATCACCAAATTTCTTAACCATATTTTTCATCATTTTCTTTGGCTTCTTTGTTATTTTACCAATGACTAGGCCTATTTTGATTCTTGTCTTGGCATCTTCATAAGTTCCAAACCTTTCTACATTAGAATCCTTAGGCACAACCAATAAAGCCTTTATTTATTTGGAAGAAAAATCAATATCTATTTCATATCCCATGGTGGCTAACCATTTTTCCTAGGCCCCACAACCTTAATCAATGTATGATCGGTGTCAACTAGAAAACATATTTCCTTTTCATAGTCTTCAACTAGCTGCCTTGGAATTCTACTCCAAGAATTCATTCTACCTTTGAATTGCTCAAAATAGCTATCTACAACATTGTTACGATTATTTCCCAAGTTCTTAATCAAATCTATAATTTGAACTATGACTGGCTTGTTGGTTGACCATTCTATATTACTTGTGGATGGGAAAAATATTTGCACATAAAAGAATATGCAAACTAGCAGGGATCCAAACTTACATGTATTAGACTTTGTCGACCAAATTGTATTTATGTTTTCTTCAATTTTCTTCAAAAGAAGCTTGGAAAGGTCCAACTGAAAACCTTTCTTGACCATTTTGAAAGCTATGTTAATGGCTCCACATGGTACATTATTCAATCTTCTTGACTGATAGATCTTGTAACTGATGACATGAGCTAAAAATTTTACCTCTGGGTCTTTGATTGTGTTTATCTTCATAGCTCGGCCTACCCACTTAGCTCCCATGTTCTTTTCAATTTCTACCCTTGATGCACTATAAAGTGCTTTTGTCTTGTTAGTGGTAGGATAGCCGGTGACAACATGAATCATGTTCTTAGTGATTTTAACAAGCTCATCCAACCAAAACTTTCCATCGTGGAACCAAATGAGAACAACCCTAATCCATTTGTTCTTGAAGTCTTTTAGAAAATTTAGGGCATTCACCAATCCTATTACTTCTAGTTTCTTATAATCAGATTTCAATTTTCCATCTTCTCCACATAACTTTTGAGAAGTTGCATACATATCAAAATCACCAATTTCCCATATCTTGCAATGGATGTACGAGCGTATGTCCTCAAATAGTAAAACCCTAGGTGGTATGCTTGAGAAAGCTCCCATTTGGTTAATTTGTGATGCAACTTCAAGATGAAGTTTGTATTTGGGTTCATTACATGTTGCAGAAACTATAAGATTAACTTCTTCCTCCTCTACAAACTTAGATTTGTTTATCTTTGATGCGGATGCCATAATCTCTTGATTTAGGGTTTTGATAAGTACTTGTATGAACAACTTGGTGATAACAGTACTTACTCAAAAATGTCAACAAAATCACTCAAAAGACTTTGAAACTGTGCTCAAATACTCTGGAAATCCTTTTCTCAAAATCACTCTAGAAACTCTTCGCTCTTCGTAAACGCTGGTGAAAAATGAACTAATTTCATCACATATTTATAGGTTTTTCAAATTCTCACTCAAACCTTTTTGTAATAAATGCTCAACCTAACAATAGCTTAACGACAACTATCAAACTCAGTGTGTACCACAAAATACCAATAAGTCAGTTAACATATAACTTTTCATTGAGTCAATAATGATACTCAATTAACCTTGCATAGTAACTGATTGGTAACATCTTACTCAGTCTAGCATATACCGACTATAAACTATTTAAAGTTCAAAACTTGTAAAACCATAATGCATCTCAATTCATGCGGATTTGGTATGTGCACATATAACGTAAGGAATTGTATAAAAAATGTGATCGACTTGAAATATCAGTTCCATACATACCTTTTTTAGCTTAGGTAGAGGTGCCGATGTCACCCAATCCAATGGATGAGGTTTCACCAACTCCATTTCTCAACTCGGCATTATCATTTGATGCCTTTCTCCACATAGTGTTTCTTATTCTCATGATATCTGCAATTGTATTTCCATTTTCAAAGACTTGTGTTTCTGGTGCTCGGTCTCTACAATCTTCATTTAGGTGACTGACTTTGTGACAGTGTAAATATGCCATACCAGTTCTTGTCTAGCTTCGAGATTTTCTAGCCCATCTCTTCCTCATGCAATTAGCTACAATATTTCCATACCTTCCACATACTGTGCTGTTAACCTGTGTGTTATAATCCCAACTGTAAGAATTACCTTGTCTTTTCAGTTGATAGGTATTATTTTGTTCTTTCAGTGTCCAGAATTGCTTCATCTTTATTTTTCATTCTTGTGAGGTGTGTCCATGCATGTTGCAAGTGTGACAGTGTTTCTACATGTAGGTTTTGTTAGGAGTCCTATTCAACTTAGATCTACATTCATATGCTAAATGTCCAAACTTGTTGCAATTATAAGAATAACCATTAAATTTAGGAGTGGTTTTCAGTTTACCTTGTGTTTTACTCCTACAAAAATTTGAAGTGTGGCTCAATTTTTGATGCAGGGGCATCTAAGGTTTAGGCAGGGGCATTCTGTGTCCTCAAAAAATTGCATGAAGTGTTTGTGCTTTGGCCAATTTTTACTTGGTTGTAGCCTTGATCGACGGTCTTGGTCATTGAAGGAAGCTCAGTCGTAGAAGGAACTTGGTAGTCCCTGGCATTCGGTAAAAGTGTTGCTCGGTCATGCCTATGGTGCTTGGTTTATACTTGTGCTTGGCGATGTCTGGCGTGCTCAATAACTTAACTATCACTCGATAGTTCTGACTTACCGACTACAGTTCTGTGTGATTTGTTGAGCCAACTTGGGGAATTAATTATTGGTAGCCATTATCTTGGGCCAACATGTAGAATTACATGTTTGTATACATTTGTGAGCCAACTTGTATGGCATTTAATTATTTATTTTAGGGAGTTAAGGGTTTCATCCAGTTGACTTGTGGCTGATGATTAGTATTTAAGGAGGGCTTGGGTAGATGTTTAGAGACAGATTTGAATAAGAAGATTTGGGGGATAAGAACTTGGAGACTTAGCCAATCTAGAATTCAAATGCAAAGTTAAAGTTGGCAAAGTTGTGCAAAAGTTCTTGATGTTCTTGCAGATGAAATTGTAATCTGGTAGCCTTTGTAGCAAAGCTAGGAGTTACATACTTGGGAACAAGGAGATTGCTTGGAGGCTTGCAAGCTCAAGTTTAGATCTACCTTAGGGTTTCCATTAGCTTCTGATTGTCTTCAGAGCTGAACTAGCTGAGATTGTATTGGATCTAGTTGTGGATCTTGCAGAATTATTTTCTAATTGTAATTGGCCCTAGCTTGGAAGGCCTTACAACTATTCATGTTAATGAAAATTAGTGTTAAACAATTACTTGTGTTGCATTGTTGAGTAATCCGCTATGTAATTCTTTTGGCTGCAAGGTTTGGACTGTCCTTCATTGGATCCACCATCCTTGACTGCATAAGGTGGTATCAGAGTGAAGTTTTTTTCCTGTTGGAGTGAAAGTTGATCTCGTTGGAGTAGAGATTGTGTGCAATCTAGATTGCTGATCTGAAGCACTAAACTTGTGAAATTGTGCCCTAGTTGTTTACAAGGTTGCAGCTTGAGATTTGACTTTCTGTAGCTTAGAAATTTTCACAAGGTGGTTGGTGAGGGTTTGTTGCAGAGGGTTTCTCTTATCTTTAAGGATGCCTCCGAGAAGATTGGACCCTAGAGTTATTTCTAATCTTTTGGATACTGTTGAATCCTGGATCACAGAGAAGGTGAAATCAAATTTTAGATTAGAGTTGGAATTGATGAAAAATGATATGGTCACCGAAATCATGAGAATTGTTGCTGGTATACCTTGAAATGTTGGTACTGAGGATGGCTATGAAGAAGCTGTTGAAGAATTTGAAACTACTAGATCTAGTGGTGATGACCAAAGGAATAGATGTGGTGAAGACAGAACTACTTGGATGCCTAGATCTGTTGCTTGGTTTAGTAATTACCAAATGGAAGTTTCTACTTTCTCTAGTACTTTGAAACCAAACAATCTGATTGATTATATTGGTAAACTTGAAGATTTCTTTGAGCTGGAAGAAATTGAAGATCCTCTTCGGGTGAGATTAGCATAGACAAAGTTGAAAGGACATGCTACTCTTTGGTGGAAAGAACTACAGAGAGACGGAGAAGATGAAGGTGAAAAAAAGATCAATCGATGGAGATTGATGGTGATTTATTTGAAAGCTAAGTTCATACCGGCTGACTATGAGCTTGACTCGTTTAAGAAGTTGTAGAATCTGAAGAAGAAGGACTTGTCTATTAAGGATTATGCTGAGGAGCTCTACAAACTTACTATTCAGTCTGGACGCCAAGAGCTTGGTAAGGAAAAGGTAGCTCGGTATGTGAATGGTCTGAGATTCAATATTTAGGATGAGCTTGGTATGTTGAAGATTGATTCTGTTGAAGATGCTTATCAGTATGCTCTGAAGGTAGAAGATAAGTTGAAGAGGAAACAACCTAACAACTCCCAAGGGAAAGAAAAGATTGATCACTTGGTGAAGAAGAAACTGACTAATGCAGAAGATGAACAGAAACCTATAGAACCAAAGAAGAAGATAGGTAGAGTTATTTTTAAGGGTACTTTCTATAACTGTGGAGAGGAAGGACACTATTCTTTTGATTGTACAGAGAAGAAGGTTGACTGATGAACTATTGTGATGAATGAGAACATTTAGAATGAACCTAAATTAGAGAACTTGCTGCTTCGTTGAACATTACTCGGTACAAAGGATGAACCTTGTCAGAGGAGTGACTTGTTTAGGACTTGATGCAAGAATGAAGGTAAACTTTGTGATGTTATTGTTGATAGTGGTAGTATTGATAACCTTGTTGCTAAGGACCTCATTCAGAAACTTGGTTTGAAGAGAATGAAACATCCTTCTCCTTATAGGCTTGGCTGGTTGCAAGATGTTCATGCTTTGGAAGTTAGAGAACAATGCTTCATTGATGTTCAGATTGGCTAGTACAAGGATCTTGTGTTATGTGACATTGTGAAGATGAATAGTTGTGATGTATTGTTCGATAGACCTTGGCAATATGATTGCAGAGCTATTTATGACTATGTAAGAAATGTATTTACTATTGAGAAGAATGACAGGAAGTTTTCAGTGATGCCTTTGATGGATACAATAGTTGGTAGGAGAAGCCTAAATATTGGTAGCCAAGTTGAGGTTGTGGATCCAGAGAAAATGAATGATCAGTGTGAAGAACCGACCTGTACATTGTCCATAAAAGACTTGAGACAGAGGAAACTGAAGTGGAAGACTTTGCAAGAAGAAAAGGTGGAGGACTTGTATGTGAAGAACCAGTTTAGGATTTATGTGTTGAATCCTAAAAGATGTTCTTCTCACATATGAACATCTTTTGGAACTTGGGATGTCTGATGCAAGGGCATCTAAGGTTTAGGTAGGGCCATTTTGTGTCCTCGACAAACTGCACGGAGTATTTGTGTTTTGGCTAGTTTTTACTCAGTTGTAGCCTTGACCAATGGTCTCGGTCATTGAAGGACGCTCGATCACTAAAGGAACTCGATAGTCCTTGGAACTTGGTAAAAGTGTTGCTCGGCCATGCCTATGGTGCTCAATCGATACTGGTGCTTGGCAATGCCTGGCCTGCTCGGTAATTTTACTGTCGCTCGCTAGTTTTGACTTATCGACTGGAGTTCTGTGTGATTTGTTGAGCTGACTTGGGGAATTAATTGTTGGTAGCCATTTTCTTAGGCCTACATGCAGAATGAAATGTTTGTATACATTTTTAAGTGGACTTGTATGGCATTTAATTATTTATTTTGGGGAGTTAAGGGTTTCATCCAGCCAACTTGTGGCTGATGATTAGTATTTAAGGAGGGCTTGGGTAGATGTTTAGAGAAAATTTTGAATAAGCAAATTTAGGGGATCAGAACTTGGAGACTTAGCAGATCAGGAATTCAGATGCGAAGCTAAAGTTGGCGAAGTTGTGGAAAAGTTCTTGATGTTCTTGCAAATCATATTGTAATCTGATAGCCTTTGTAGAAGAGCTAGGAGTTGCATACTTGGGAACAAGGAGATTTCTTATAGGCTTGCGAGCTCAATTTTAGATCCACCTTAGGGTTTCCATTAGCTTCTGATTATCTTCAGAGGTGAACTAGCTGAGATTGTATTAGATCTAGTTATGGATCTTGCTGAATTATTTTCTGATTGTAATTGGCCCTAACTTGGAAAGACTTACAGCAGGGCATGTTAATGAAAATTAGTGTTAAACAATTACTTGTGTTGCATTATTGAGTAATCTACTATGTAATTCTTTTGGCTGCAAGGTTTGGACTGTCCTTGATTGGATCCACCATCCTTGACTACATAATTTTTCCACATTGATAGCATGTAAATGTCTTAGGTCTCTGATTCTTTTTGTTATCATCTGTTAAACTTTCTTAGATGATTCTCCTTGCTTGGTGTAGCCTAATCTAGTAGTACTTCCAAGTCCTCTTTGACTAATTAGAAAATAATCAATTTTCTTGGAACTATCTTCAGCCTTTTTCATTATCTCATTATGTTGTTGGTGCATCTTTACTTCATTTCTCAAATTTTCATTTTCTTCCCTGAGTACTCCAATATCTTCAATTTTCCTTGATAACTCATTATTTACTCGATTGATCTCTTGGCTTAAAACAATCATCTGATTGGATATTTCAAAGTGATGCTCGGTAAGTCTCAGTATCTCAATTTCCTTCACTTGTAATTGTTAAGTCATTTGTCTTATGTCTTCAATAGCCAAAATTATCTATTGTTTAACTTGTCTAGCATTTTTCATCACATCAATCATTCTTACCATTTGTGTTTCTTGACTGATCTATAGGGCTTTCACTTGTTCAGTCAAATGAAGATTTTTCTTAGATAAATAAAAAATTGTACTTTCAAAAATGTCAGATATACTGCCTGAACTAGATCCAATATTCTCAAATAGATCATCAATATCTTCTTCATGATAGTTAGTCTCACATATCCGAATAGCCATGTCCATTCTCTAAACTAGTAACTTTTTCAACTCATCCTTAGCTTGTTTGTATTTCTCAACAAGGATCTGCATCTGAATCTTTTGATTCTCTATAGTTTTGTCCAACTTTTATCTCTCTATGTTTAGATCTTTCCTCTTCATTGGTTAAACCTTCCAATAAGAGATCAATCTTTGATACCAATTTTTGGAATGGAAAGATAAGGGACTGACAGGGGAGGGGTGAATCAATTCCCTCAAAAAAATTTAACTGAATACTCAATCTACAAATAGTAGTATCTAATCTATCCAACTAAATCCATTATTTGCAACATTCATTCAATTGACTTGATAAATGTGAAGTGCATCAAAACAAACAATAAATCAATCACATAACACAAGTATTTTGGTTACACAGAAATCCTTGTTAGAAGGTAAAAACTGTAGTGAGGATGACACCCACAAATTCTTCACTACTACAAATAATAAAGTATGTCGGTTAAGGCTACAAGTTGTGATCCCTTCTACTGATCATACCCTTTTAGGAGTAATAATTAGATCAACTAGATCTACCATGTTAAAGGATTTAAACAACACTACTTGAGTGTGTACTTGGTTAAGAGATTTACAAACAGACTGCTAAGTCTACTATGTTAGGAGATTTTACTAACTTTGTTACAATGATTAGAGAATCACAGAAAGTATATGTAAATGACAACTATACTTTTTCTGAATCAAATCTATGATATACTAAATAAATATCACCTCTATGTGTAGTAATCTATTCTTTGTTCTGCTCGGTAGTTTTGACTGCTTCTAAATAAACTAAATTGTATCTTTGATCACTGCTCTTACATGCAAACCAAGTTTGAATTTTGATGTCTTTAAGGTGGCTACTGCTTCAATATCTTTTTATTGATTCGCTTGCTTTATTTTTGTTCTCCTTATTCACCTTATGTCAAAATAACATGAATTACAAATATATAGAAAACTACTATGATTTCCATGACCTAATTAGGTTTACATCTCCTTAGGAAAACCTAAGATCTACGATGTACAAAATTAACCTAGATCTAACTATTACATAGGAATCATCATTACATTTAATGATTAAATCTACAATAAATAATCCTTGATCTTGTTAAAACATTTTATGAATTTGTGTTTATATAGATAAATGTTCCATAACTGATTACTATTATGTTTCCTAGATTGCTCGGTAAACACAACCAATTCTTCTTGGTGAATATACTAGTGCTCGGTACCCAGTCTACTCAGTGTTTACTGACACTCGATGTTTAGTATACTCTGATGCTTGGTAAAACCTATTTCCATTTATTTCTTAGTACTGCCTTGTGAATATTCAGTATGAAGGCTTGTTTGTTTAATCAAGTAGCATATTTTAGCTTGATGTTCTTCCTTTTACCGACTGATCAACATAGACAACCGACTGATCCAATTTGATACTAATGACAACATCTAATGCTCAAATAGAGATAAACATTTTCACTTTCAATCATCTTGCTAGTAGTTTTTTTCAAACATTTATATGCCTTGCTTCCAGTAGAATAACCTAGAAATATGCCTTCACCTTTAGAATCAAATTTTTCATTTTTATCATCTTTCAGAATGTAACATCTACTTCTAAATATTCTCAAATAACTCACATTAGGTGTATAACCATACCATAGCTCATAAGGTGTCTTGTTTGATTCTTTCTTCAATTGTCCTTGGTTCAGTGTATAGACAACAGTGCTAACAGATTCTCTCTAGTAAATTTGTGCAACATCTTTTTCAATAAACAATGTTCTAGCACAATCAATAATTGATCTATTTCTTCTTTCAGCAATCGAATTCTGTTGAGGTGTCCTTGGTGTAGATACCTATCTCTTTATTCCATTCTCATTATAAAATTTAGTAAATTCATCATAAACAAATTCACCACCTCTATCTGACATCAAGCATTTTAGTTGCTTACCACTTGAACATTTGAAAGGCTTCTGATTTTTCTTTTAACAACATAACAAACATCATCCTATAGAAATCATCAACAAAGAAGATAAAATATCTATCTCCATAAAAGCTTTGAGTTCTCATACGACCACACAAGTTAGTATGAACTAAATCCATGTAATAACATTAGATGAATATTGTTTTCTCTTGAAACTAGACTTTGACATTTTACCCATTTGACATTATTTGCACATTACATGGTCAGGCTTAGATATCCTCGATAAACCTCTATATTTCCTTTTCTTTCTAATCTTGACCATGTTATCAAAGTTCACATGACATAACCTCTTGTTCCATAACCAAGTAGCATCATTCTTAGCCAATAAACAAGAATTTTAAGCATTTTCCAAATAGAATAAGTTACATTTTGATTGTTCACCAATACTAATAAATTTTCCAGACTCATCATAGATTTTTATTTTTCTTTTCTCAAATGAAACTTAGTGAACTATATTATTCAATTGTGCAACACTCAACATATTATAATTAAGTCCTTTCACCCAATAAGAATTTTCACATCTAATATTGTTACTCAACAATATAGATCCTTTACCTTTCACTTGACAGGGTGTATCATTTTCTATTTTCACATATCCATCATTATAATGCTCAAGATATTTAAATGTATCTTCATCACCAGTCATATGATGTGTCCATCCACTATCAATAATCCAAATATTATGTTTTCTTACCTTAGAAATAAGTTCCTTTTCTACATACCTTTCTTCTTCTTCAGAATCTTCCTTCAATGCAAAAAACACCACTTCTATATCTTCATCAATTTCAATCTTGGTATCATCATCTTCATCTTTTACTAGGTAGTGTTGGTGTGGATCTCTATTTTTGTTTTTTGCCCTGAGAGCCTAGGATGTTTGTTCTTGTAGAATTTTTGAAATCTTTAGGTTTCTAGGTCTAAGTATCTTCAAAATCCAAAAAGCCCTAGTTTAACCTGTCGGCCTTCTTTTCTCCAGTTACTTTATCAGCTCACTTAAAATTTCTTAAAGGCATGTGCACTTTATATTTCCTCGGCTAGTCACTCAATCTCCTAAAGAAATTGGCACATTCCTAAAAGTCTAGCAATTGCCCGAAAACCCTTTGTTGGCTAATCTCTACATGACTTTGGAATATTCTTTGTCTTTAAATGACCTAGAGGTTTCTTTAGGTCTCCAAGTCTTTGTATGTTTTTTTGAGATCTAGCAACTACTATGATAAATTTTTTGAGAACAACTATAGTCACACCATCTCTAAGTTAAAAATTACCTTTGGTCCGGTTGTCTCTAAATGAATTTTTAAAGTGGAGTATTTTTCAGCGATTATGAATTTCTCTTTGGTCACTGAATCTCTAAATAAATGTATGGTCTTATTCTACCATTAATCACCAACTCTCCAGGTTTTCATGTGGTTAGTTCCTTCATTCAGTGACTTGGCATTTTAACGGTTGTGTCTTCTCCAGTTCCTAGCGGTTATTTTCCAAGCGGTCAGCGATCCAGTGACACAGTTGTCTCCAGGTCTCCTAACGCGACGGTTAAATTATAATGGATCAAAAGACTTAGTATGAGTTGTAAGATGAAGATTTAATCAATGGATGGCATTTAATCTCATAACTGAACTATGGTTCAAAAAATGATTCAGCGACTCAGAGAATAAAGGTGTCTGCCAGGTCTCCAGTTTTAACCAAGGTTAGAAAAAGTGTTTCCCGACTGGGAGATGCATATAGTCGCATGATCTCTAGATTGTGTTGAGTTAAAGGAAAGGTTAGTAAGTTGCATGTTCTTAGCCATTGATTTAACTTTGATCTTATGGTGGTCGTAAAGTCTCAATACTGAATTCAGATTAAGGAAAGTTTTCAGCGATTGAGAGTTTGCCTGTTGTCACCAGATCTCATAATACAAGTTGAAAGTTTTCTTAGTCATGTGATCTCCTGAAGAGAAATATTTCATCTACGACTAAGAAATAAATTGTAGTCACATGATCTCCAAATAAAAAATTAAAGATGGACTAAAGAGATCGACTATGGTCGCTAAGTCTCTAGATCAAAATTTTGCAGTGATAGTTTAATCTCATAATCAATTCATAATTTTTAGTGACTATGAGGTGCCCTCTTTGTTTCCAGATCTCATAAACATTTTAATGGTGCCAATATTATTAATGATTGTGAGACTTCTCTCCAATCACCAGGTCTCTAAATAATCAAATTTGATTACCTATCATTTTCTTGAGCTATAGCTAGTGAATTGAGCCTCATTCCTGCTAAGTAATGGTAGAAGTGACATCTTCGATGGCTTTTCAGTGTCAGAAAAGGTGGTGCATTCAATTCCGTAGAATAAAATAGTTAGATGTTACTCATTGGAAGATTACGAAGTATTTTGAAGAGTACAGAGTGTCAAGTTTTTAGAGCTTTTCCAGAATTTTAGTGTGACTAGAGATTTGTAGAAGGCTTCTAGTTGTTAGTCAGGATGACTCAAGAAATAGCAGGCAGAGCTTCCACTAGTCGAGGGTCTAAGGAAAAGATGAAAGAAAGCTATTCAGTTGAATTCCTCACTCTCTTGCCCGTATCATCACAAAACAAAAAGGTTAGTGACGACTATTTTATGGATGAATTAACTTATTGCAGAGATGCTAAGACTCCTGAGGTCACAAGCATGTGTTTATTTGGGTATTTTTAGAAGATTCATGATAGTTCAATTCCAGTCTCAACCCCATGGACAACAGGGTTAGCCAAATTAATTGTTCCTGAGGTTTTCCTAGATGTGGACACATTACTTATGCTATCCCAGTGCTATGATCCCCTTACAAAAACCATTAGAAATGGTGATGGTTCTCCTCTAGTTACCCTAGACTGAAATTCACTCATGAAGGCTTTTGGAATTCAAATCCCTATGGCTACTGACATAGACCTACAAGCCCAAGCCAATAGATATGTCTGAGAGGCTGTATTGGTCTCTAAGGAGATTAAGAGCCATGTCTCTAAATAAAACAGAAACTACATTGTACCTATGAGTGGCTCAACTCCATATTATTACAAGGATCTCTAGTTTTATAGGAAATACATTGCATATGGGTTATGCTAGGTCTTGGGAGTTGGTGGCGGAATAGATAGGATTACCTCTAATATTTTAATGCTGGTCATGGATTTGCAGAACCATCTTGTGTGTCGGGGATATGATTATATAGGATATGTGATAAATAGAATGCATGAGGGTTTGTTGTCTTCAAAGAATTTCACACCTGATTCCACACCCAAGTTCTTGCACTACTCCTTGTTGATGCACCTTATCTTGTACCGTAATTATGATCTCATAAATTTAAATGATCTCAAGCCACAAATGGTGTGGAATGGGCAGCCCAATCCAGTGCAGTTTTGGTTGGGGATTTGGAGTCCTTCATGTCCAAGGCATGATTTTGGTGCCTTTGAAAATTGGATTGTATACCCCATTCTCTGGAGTTTGGGAGTTAAGTGCACAAGGTTATCCACCAAGGTCCTGCAGTTGGTAAGACCCCAACAGTTTGTTGACAAATGGACCAAAGGTCATAACTTGGGAGATATTTTCTATAAGAATGGTTATACGATGATGAGGGTTTATGGATGCCCTCAGCCTCTGCATCTACTGCCATTCTTTGTCCCACCTAGGATTGCATTTTTAGAATTTATCTGCCAACTTATGTTGACTGATAAGGAACATTTGGCTTTCCATAGAAAAGGGACTTTCACACCTCGACACTTGAAGGTGCATTATCTCACAATAGGAAAGGGAGCTCTCAATAAGGTAAATGAATGGTTGGAAAAGTTCAAGATGTATGCAGCACCCTATAGATATGTGGATACAGAGGGATTCATGGTAGTTACAAGGAGATATTACACTATTAGCATTCCTTTCAATAAATAGCATGAGGAATATCCAGAGGAAGATGTCATCAGAAACATCATTAAGGATAATGAGGTAGAGAAGAGAGTAAATTAATTAGGACAATTGTTTAATATTGAGAGACAGTTGAAAAGAAAGGGACTGTTGTTTGGGGGATACTTTCCCTCTTTGCCTTATCTTCAAAGACTTGAGCAGATGGTGGCTCAATTCAACACATTGATGAGATCCAAGAAGGATTTAATTGATGAAACTGATAAGGGTAAGGGAGCCCATTCTAATTCTTAGTATGAAGATGATAGTGATGGTGGTTACCTAGTGTATAGCCCATCCACTATGGAGCAACCATTGAATGAAGGGCTTGGAGAGGGAGATGAAACTATTGACCTCAGTGAATTACCCAACGCTGAGGATACTTCTGAGCCCCTTAAGAAAAAATAGAGGTTACTAACTGGGGAACCTTCTGAAAGGAAAAGAGATAGAGTGAGTGCCCTTTTTACAGGAATTGGTGCCCATCATCACCAAATAAGAAAGAATATAAGAGAAGAAAAGAGAAAAAAAAGGTTTGAAACTAAAGATGTTGAGCTGCCCTTGGCCCTTGGCCAAGATGAGACAATATGACCCTGAGTCTGAGACCATTACTTTAGAAGAAGCCAAGTAGATGGTTAAACATAGCAATATGCTACTTGTACCCGGGTGCAACTTGTATTCTAATTTCATCATAGATCAAATAAAGAGATAGGAAGATGTGACTTTGTCTTCAGAGACCCAAGTGGGGATATAATAAAAGGATTTGGGTAGAGCCTAAAGAATCAAGCATTAGCTATGTGGAGTTTGTACCGTAAGGACAAGAAGCCTCAAATTTTGAATTTCAAAGAATAGTTGGAGGGGGATAAAATTGTGTGGTCTATCCACAATATAGGGGACCTAGAGGTATCTCAGGTATTGACCCAATTTGCAAAGTTAAATGAAGATAAAATAAAGTAGCTATCAAAGAGGTATGGTGCTCTATGGAATGATTATAGTGCCCTCGTAAAAGATAGGGATTTGCACATAATAAAGGTGAAGGCATTGGAAAAACATGCCGAAGAATTGCAGCAACAAATCATTAATACTCCTATAGTGGCTCCTGCACCTCCTGAGCAACTTGTATTAATTGAGGCACAAGGAATGACAAAAGAAGAAGTGGCTACATAATTGAAGAAGATAAATGAGAAAAAAGAATGAGGCTATCCTGCAAGCCCTATTAAATGTTCTGCAGCATAGAGTAAATATAATTAAGGATAAATTTGATCTTGATTTTAATTCTTATAGCAACTCGCCATAATTGCAGATAGAAGTTGATAACTATGTACAAATTTTGAGTGATTATCATGGAGCTTGGTTTGTTAGAGCACCACTTTTTGAGAGATTGGCATTTGCTCAATCTTTGAGAAGTGATATCCCAGAGACAATTGTGAGGGTTGGTGAGGAGATAGGTAGAATAAAAGCCATATTACCACTTTTTAAAGGTAAGGCAAATTTGATTGAGGCCAAGATAGCCATGCTCAGCTCCGGTTCCAATAATTTTATCCCTTCTATAAGGAATGGGGATGGAGTCATAAAGAGCCTTGATCAGTAGAGGTCAGATGTTAATCTTTTATTGCCTAGGAAGGAGGCATTTTTAGGTGAGGAAAATAATGTTGATTTGGAGAGCTTTAATAAAACCCTGGATGAAGCTTTTAAGGCAGAGATAGATCTCACCAAGTTTATAACAGATGTCAAAGCAATTACAAATGCCAGGTGGGAAAGACAAAAAGCACAACTACAGCTCGTCCAGGACTTTAATTGGCCATCAGAGGAAGAAGTAATTGCATGGGATGAGCTAACAAAGCCCAAGAAAGTTAAATCCACTGCAATTGAGTTGGACATTTTGGATGATGAGTAAGGAGGACATCTGGGATACCTGACACCTGAGCTCAGAATATAGGGATGATTATCTATCATTTAAGAATGGTGTAGGTTAGCCTGAAATGACGGTCACCATATCTCATTAAAACTTAAGAAGCTATCATGAATACTTGCAGACAAAGGTGTCAGTTTCCAAGTGATCAAAGATGACGGATAGTCCAAGAAAAGTTTGTCTTTCCACCGCTTGAGAGCTTGTTGTATTTTGTTTTTTATGATTTGTCTCTTATGCTCTTAGGGTTAGGGTTTTCAACCATCCGAAGCTTGTTGCATTCTCATTGATAAGAGAATTCCAAGATGGTTGAAGGAAGATATAAATAGGGTTGTAAAACTCATTTTGTAAAGAGTGTGAAAGATAATAGAAAAAATTGAACATAATTGCTTTGAAGTAGACTTCTAAATTTTGTGTCTGAGCTTCTGAGTAATTGAATTTTTAATGTAATTTGCAAATTGATTTTAATACAAATACACTGCAAATTCTGCCATATATTGTTGTTGTCTCTTTACCTTTATGTTGTACTCTTGTATGTTTTATATGTTAGGCATTTAAAATATACCAGTTGTAAAGTAACTTGTTTAATTGGTTATGAGTTTCTTTCAAGGAAAGAATTAAACTTCTCATAATTCATTTCAAAGGGTAACCATTACTATAAGGATTGTTGATGATAACAGTGTTTGGTTAACAAAGTAATTTGTAAGGCAATTTACTTGAATTTGCAGATAGTATGTAAGCCATACTGTTGTATTTCTTTTGAAATTATCTTATTGATTTGCATTTGAATTTCTTTTGCCCATTGGATAAGGCACTAGTTTAGTATTTGTTTCTTTTAGTTTTATCTTTCATATTTCTCAAAAGGAAAAATTGAAACTTTCATATCATTTACCATTACTTTTTCATTTCATTTTGTTTTGCACAAAACAGATTGGACTGTGCCTAAATCATACAATTCTTATTTCTTGATTCCTTAAAGAGAGAATCATTTAGGTTTCCCCTCCATAAAAGGAAGAAGGATGAGAATCCTTAAATCATTGATCCTTGTTGTAGTTGTAATCATATTTTTCTTTGGTTAAGCTCTGCATCAAATTGATCCTAGTCATATGCAGAGTGTTTTATAGATTGATACATTAGAAGGATAAATAGAAAATCAGTGTCCACTCATATAATACTATGTAATCATTCAACATCAAAAGGTAATACCTGCCTGAGTATGTGGAGCTCAAAAATGAAGGAGGATCCTATCCAATCCTCAACAATTAGGTCTTTCTCTTGTTTGAATTAGTTTCAAGGAGCCTAGTTTCAAGTAATCATTTAAAATATTTGATTCATGCAAGAAAAATCCATAACAAATTGGTGACTCTGCTAGGGATTCCAATTGAGATCTTTTACAAAGTCACAAGTGATGCAGGTTTCAAGTTGAGTTCAACTCATGGCCTGCTTATTTCTTACCAGTCAGTCACCGTTGAATGATCAGAGTTGTCCTTTCATCTTTCGATATCTTTCCTTTAGGAGCCCAGCTGATAATCTCTCCCAAAGAATATTGGAATACTTTGTCCAGACCCCAAAAGGAAATTGGGTGGTGACTCTTTACAAAATCTCTGTATTAGTGTTCTAAATAAAGAATTCCCTGTTTTACAATGACTCATAAAAATACAAGATCTTGGAGAAAAGAACATCCAGAAGAAAATCTAGAAGGAGAACTCCTTGCTACCTCAAGACAAAGTCAAATGAGGAAGGAGAAAAATAGTAATGACATGTCTTTCACATGGAAACAAAAAGGAAATGTGAGGATAGAAGATCATGTTCAAACAAACCAAGAAGGAAATACTTCAAAATATAAGGAAGCAATTGATTTGGGTTTAAATCAGTATGAGGATTATTATTCACCCCCTGAAAAGGATGGAAGGAGAACACAACCTCATAGGAGAGGAATCCCTGGGAATAACAGAAGATCTAGAAGCCAAAGTAGGAATAGACAAGACTTTGTTGCTTCTTTTCCCCATGATTCCTCCTTACAGGGTCACCAAATACTAGATGACCACCAAGAAGAGGTCCCTACCCAAAAGTCCTCATCTGAAACAACCCTTCCTAATTCTGAGGAAATTTTTGAAGAAGTGTTTGAATTGGAAAGAAAGATCCAAGAGAAAATTCAAATAAGGAAAAAAAGAGAGAAAGAAAAGGAGGAAAAGATTAGGCATGCTATGATCAGAGCAGAACAATTAAAGAAGCAATTGTTGGATTTTGAAGCCATAAATCATGATCCTATGACTGAAGAAATAGAAGAGCAACCTGTTGTCCAACAAACTTATGAAATAATACATCCTAGGGACAAAGGTAAACAAAAGGTTGTAGGGATTTCAATAAATGAACCAAATCTTTCCAAGAAGTCTCTAGATCAAGCAGCAAGATTAGATGCTGACTTAGAAAAGGCCAAAAGGGAACAAGAATTGTTGGCAAAAGAATTGGAAAAAGAAGAACTAGAAGCTATTGCAATTGAGATAAAAATAAAGATTGACTTCCTCAAAAAATCTTCTGGACCCACCAATACACTTTCCACTTCTCTAGCACAAGGTGCAAATGTGTTGAATACTGCCAAAACTATATGTATGCCCAAGACTTCTACTATTTCAAATATCCAAACATCCACATCTTTAGGTGTTGGCCCATCTCAAATAGGATCCACCCGTGAGAGACATAAGCAATTGGTTTTTATTGGGATTCCTGGCTACCCAAATCCCATCCCTGATGAAATTAGGAAAAAGCTTCCAAAATTTACTGGAAGCAATGCAATCACTTGTGAAGAACATTTGAAAAGTTGCATTGATGTAATAGATGACTACAAAATTGAACCTGATGATGTGATCATGAAGCTTTTTGTTCAATCTTTGACCGAAGATGCTAGAGATTGGTTTAGGAATTTACCTCATGCTAGCATATGTTGATGGGATTAGTTCAAGCATTTTTTCAAAGAACAATATGGTGATAAAACCAATGAAGGTTTCATGCTTAATGAATTCAACAACATCAAGAAAAACTCAAATGAGGGTGTTGTTGAGTTCAACGTCAAATTTTAGAAAGCTATGCATAAATTATTACAAGTTATTAGGCTAGATGACAAGATTTGTTTGGTCACATGCCTCAATGCTTTTGATTCAAAAATGGGATATCTTTTGAGAGACAAGAACCCTAGAAATATTGCAGAAGCTTACAAACTGGTTGTTAATATAGAAAGCAATAGAAGAATATCAAGGAAGTTGGGAAGAAGGGAGGATTATAAACCTCCAATCTCAAACAGAAAGGAACTAGGGAAATCTGACACAAAACCAAAAGATGAAGATAGTTTGAAGAAAATCTTGAAAGCAATAAAAGATTTAAAGCCTAGTGAAGCAAGAAATAGTAGAGCATAGGGAAATGATAGACCATCCTTCAATAACTTTAACAAGTTACCAAGAATGCAAAACTATCCTTACAACACTCAGTGGAAAGATGGGAAGCCAGTGCTTCCTGAAAGAAAGGATAAACCAAATGATAAGACCCCAGACCCCTTGCACAAAAATAAAGTAAATATGAATGATGATGTTCCCTGGTGTATTGTCTACCAATCACCTTATGACCCCTATTACTATGCAATTTCTCAAAGTGTCTCTGCAAATGAAGAACAAGACAATAAAAATGAAGAGTCCTATGATGATCAAGGATGTGGCATGACTTCTTCATACATATATGATGAAATGGATTCCACTGAAGAAGATGAAGGCCAAGATTTTGGTAGCTCCCAAATCAGAAATGAGGTTTACCATTAGCAAGTGTTTCCTGATGAAGAAGATAGTCAGTTGGATATAGTCCAGTGCAACACTCTAAGAAATGATGAATCAGTGGTATTGAGAAGACCTTATGATGAAGAAATCGCACAAATCACAGCAGATATGGTCACCCAAGCCAAAAGTAACTACAACTTAAGAAATAGGGTAGTGGGTGATTCAAGTCAAAAGTCATCCGGTATATTTATCAAAAAGTCAGATAGAGATGTGAAGCAAACTCAAGACAAAAATAAGGCTACAGATGTTGTTAGCAAGACTAAGATCAAGAAGAATGTCACATTTTCTCCTCCTAATGTGATTTACAGAGTAAAGCATAAACCTCTTTAGGAAAATATTATTTCTACCCAAAAGGAGGTCAAAACCCTGAATAAGGATCAGCATGGCCTTATAGAACATGAAGAAAGTAAGCAAGCTACTATCCTTAAGCAGGATATATTTGGCCCCAAGTATATTCCAGTTGACATGGGAAAACTATTGTCACAAATTACTATTAAAGTCCCCTTATTAGAAATGATGAGAATAGAAGAGCATAAAGAAAATGCTTTGAGTTGGGTAAATGGAGTTCTTCCTTCTGATGCCCAAAGTTCCACCAAGGTTGGTAAAATGGTTGTTGCAGCAAGTGATTCAAATGAAAACCAATGTGGGGAAATTATTTATAAGATCCCTCAGATTTATTTGGATACTAATATTGTTAATACTATGATAGGAACTGTTGATCGTTTCTTTTTGTCTCTAATAGTCAATGGAAAGTTGTTAAAAAATTGTATGATTGATTTAGGAGCCTCCAATACTATTATGCTTGCAGAAATAATGAAATCTTTGGGTTTGAAAGTGGATACACCTCATGGGAGGTGTTAGGCTATGGATTCAAGAGAAGTCCCTATTATTGGTACTATAAAAGCATTTCCTTATAGGTTGGTAGCTTTCCCTGACAAGATGTTAACCATGAATGTTCTGGTGGTTGATATCCCACCCCATTATGGAATGTTACTATCAAGAAAATGGAGTGCTTCAATGGGAGGTAGTATCCAATGTGATTTATCCTTTGCAACTTTCAATATTGATGGCAACAATGTGAAAGTATCCATGAAATCAGAACCCCACACATGATTGAACTAACCAATATGGACGAATTGAATTGTTGTGTGGATGTTGACATGGAAAATTTTTAAGTAGAAAAGGCCATTTCACAAAAGGAAGATTCAAACCCACTGACTCAGGAATTGAAAGAACAACAAAATGGACTATGGAAGATGTATTTTGATGGAGCTTGCTTGAAAGAAGGCTCAGGGGCTGGGGTTCTACTCATATCTCCATCAGGTACCACTTTTAAGTATTCCTTCTCATTGACTTTTCAATGCACAAATAATACTGCTAAGTATGAAGTACTGTCATTGGGAATGAATATTGCCATCAAACATGGGATAAAATGTTTAAAGCTTTTTGGTGATTCTAAACTTGTGGTGGCACAAGTTTGATCTAAATATGCTATCAAGAATGATAGATTAAAACTGTATAAACATGTAATCTAGGATCAGATTGAAATTTTTGATGCTTTCAATATTTGTTGGGTAGAAAGATCCAAGAACATAATGGCTAAAATAAAAAGTAGGCTAGTTGTCTCAGACAACATTTACAATTGGCAGGTCTTTGAGGATGATCATGAAATTTCAAAATTCATTCAATGCCTTGACATATATGAGGGTCAACTTATAGACTACAACACATTGGTTGAGGAAATTGAGGGTAATGACATGGTCATGGGAAATGAGGTAATCCAGTTGAGTTCAAATCATATCCCTAAGGGTTTAACTGAGTTGAAAGTGTTATATAGTAGTCAAGATGATTGCATGTTAAAAACAAGTAATGCTAAGGTAGAAGATCTGGAGGAAGTAAATTTGGGATCACATAATGCACCTCAAATGGTTTATATTGAGAAGAGATTATCCCCTCAGCTAAGATATAATCTAATAAAGTTGTTAAGGAAACACAAGAACGTGTTTGCATGGTCCTATTATGACCTAAAATATTATAGAGAGGACCTTTTCCAACATGAAATCCCATTAACGAAAGACGTTAAACCATTTAGGCAGAATCAAAGACCCATTAACCCACTATTGGCTCCTAAAATGCAGCAGGAGCTAGTCAAGTTAAGTGATGCAGGAATAATCCAACCTATAAGGTATTCAACTTGGGTGTCTAACTTAGTCCCAGTAAGAAAGAAGAATGGGGATATTAGGTTGTGTGTGGACTTTAGAAACTTAAATGTTGCATCATTGAAAGACAACTATTCTCTGCCCAACATGGAAGCAATGTTGCATAAAGTCACTAGATGTGAATTATTGTCCATGATGGCTGGTTTCTCTGGGTATAACCAAGTGTTGGTGAAGGAATCTGAGCAATTTAAAATAGCATTTACAACACCTTGGGGAACTTATGTCTATGTCAGATTGCCATTTGGGCTTTGAAATGCTGGAGCAACTTTTCAAAGAGCCATGGATGTTTCTTTCAAAGAATATATAGACTTGTTTATGGTTGTGTACCAGGATGACCTAACTGCTTATTCTAAGTGGGTTGATGATCATTGTTCACATCTAGAAAAGATTTTTAACAAAGCTCTAGAATATGGTGTGTCTCTGAATCCAAAGAAATGTAACTTTGCAGTCAAAGAAGGAAAATTGCTAGGACACATTGTATCAAAGGAAGGAGTTAGAATTGATCTAGAGAGAGTGGAAGCCATCAAGAAAGTCTCTACACCCAAAAATCTTAAAAGTGTGCAATCCTTTTTAGGAAAAATCAATTTTTTTAGGAGATTCATTGCAAATTTTGCTGAAATTGTCAAGCCCATGGTGAAGTTTCTCAAGAAGGATGTCAAGTTTCAATGGACTACTGAAGCTCAAAGTGCATTTGATAAAATTAAAGAAGTGGTCCAACATGCACCTGTACTGAGGTCTCCTGATTATACCAAGCCTTTTTCACTTTTCTCTTTTGCATCATTTCACACTATTGTTGATGTACTATTACAAAAGGCTAAAGAAGGTTTTGAACATCCGATGGCATTTTTTAGTAAATCTTTGCAGGCTACTGAACTAAATCATGAGATGATGGAAAAGCAGGCATAAGCACTGGTAAAAGTAGTAAATCCTTCAAACCTTATCTGGTTTATGCTAAGGTCATTGCATATGTCCCCCATGCAGTAGTAAAGGATGTCCTTACTCAATCTAAAGTTCTTAGTAAGAGATGCCAGTGGATCACTAGGATTCAGGAATTCAATTTAGAAATCCATATCACCAAGTTGGTAAGAGGACAAGGCCTGGCAAGATTAATGATTGAAGAGAACATGGATTTAGTCCAGGTTAACAATGAAGGAATTTCAGATATGACAATAACAAGTATTGAGTTGCAACCATACTATATTGACATTGTATATTTCATTAAGAATGCCAAATGCCCAGAATATATGACAAATAACCAAAAGGGATCTTTAAAATTACAAGCTCAAAAATATACATTGATACAAGGGGACTTGTATTGCAAAAATAGAGATGGGGTCTTGTTGTTTTGCCTTGATAAATGTCAAGCAGAAAAGGTCTTGAGTGAAATGCATGCTGGTGTTTTTGGGGGGCATTACTCAGTGCAAACTACTGCCCATAAGATCTTGAGAGTAGGTTATTTCTAGCCTACATTGTTTAAGGACACATTTCAGTTTGTTAAGAAATGTGAAGCCTGTCAGAAATTCACCTCTAAATTAAAATATTCAGGAGCACTATTGTTGAATCCAATAACTACTGAGGCACCATTAGCCATGTGGGGAATGGATTTCATAGGTGAATTTGCTAAGAAATCTAGTGGAGGACATAGTTGGGTACTTGTTGCAACTGACTATTTCACAAAATGGATAGAGGCCATTCCCACAAAGAAAGCAACAAGTAAAATAGTGATTGATTTCTTATTATAAAACATTTCGACTAGATTTGGTGTCCCCATGAAATTGATCATAGATAATGCAATGTGTTTCAGATCAGATGAATTCAAGGAATTTTGTAAAGACAATGGAATCATGACATCTTATTCATCTCCTTATCACCCTTAAGCAAATGGACAGGCTGAGTCCAGCAACAAAAGCATTCTGACAATCCTAAAGAAAACACTTGAGAAAAATAAGAGAGCTTGGCATTCAAAGTTGAAGCTAGCCCTATGGGCAGATAGGATTACAGTGAAGAGAGCCACTGGAAAGTCTCCCTTTGAACTTGTATATGGTCTACAGTCAAGGTTACCCATAAATAATTTAATTCCAGTTTATAAGTTTATTCAAGATGAGGAATTGGATGTCATAGAGCCAATGCAGGATAGGATCATGCAATTGACTGAATTAGATGAGCTAAGAAGGGAAAGTCAAAACAACAATATCAAGTTGCAACAAAAAATGAAGTACCTTTTTGACAAGAGAGAAACTACCAAAAAATTCAAAACAGATGACCTAGTGCTTCAGTGGAATGTGAGAGCAGAAGATAAAAGGAAACATAAAAAGTTTGAATCATTATGGCTTGGTCCCTACGTAATTCATGAGGGTTTTGGGAAAGATTCCTACTTGTTGAAGAATATGGATGATGAAATTTTTGAATTGCCAGTGCATGGCCAAATCTTGAAGCCCTTCTTCCACTAAGTTTTTGATTTTTCATGCATATGTAAATCTCTTGTAAATTTTGTATACGTTTGTTTCCTTCCAGGTCGTGTGTTTCTGTTCCTATTTTAGGTTAGTCTAGTTTTGGTCTGCTCTCCTAGAGATTTGTGGTTCTTGTTCAAAATTACATTTAAACATCCTCAGATAGAGCCACTATTGGTGTGGATCTTTGTTTTTGTGTTTTGCCTTGACAGCCTAGGATGTTTGTTCTTGTAGAATTTTTGAAATCTTTAGGTTTCTACGTCTAAGTATCTTCAAAATCCAAAAAAGCCCTAGTTTAACATGTCGGCCTTCTTTTCTCCAGTTACTTTATTAGCTCACTTAAAACTTCTTAAAGGCATGTGCACTTTATATTTCCTCAGCTAGTCACTCAGTCTCCTAAAGAAATTGGCACATTCCTAAAAGTCTAGCGATTGCTTGAAAACCCTTTGTCACCTAATTTCTACATGACTTTGGAATATTCTTTGTCTTTAAATGACCTAGCAGTTGCTTTAGGTCTCCAAGTCTCTATATGTTTTTTCCAAGATCTAGCGAATGCTATGATAAATTTTGTGAGAACAACTATAGTCGTGCCATCTCTAAGTTAAAAATTACCTTTGGTCCAGTTGTCTTTGAATGAATTTTTAAAGTGGAGTATTTTTTATCGATTATGAATTTCTCTTAGGTTGTTGAATCTCTAAATAAATGTATGGTCTTATTCTACCATTAATCGCCAACTCTCCAAGTTTTCATGCAGTTAGTTCCTTCATTCAACAACTTGGCATTTTAACGGTCGCATCTTCTCTGGTTCCTGGCAGTTATTTTCCAAGCAATCAGTGATCCAATGACACAGTTGTCTCCAGGTCTCCTGATGCGGCAGTTAAATTATAATGGATCAGAAGACTCAGTATGAGCCGTAAGATGAAGATTTAATCAATAGATGGCATTTAATCTCATAACTGAACTACAGTTTAGAAAATGATTTAGCAACTCAGAGAATAAAGGTGTTCGCCAGGTTTCCAATTTTAACCAAGGTTAGAAAAAGTGTTTTGCAACTAGGAGATGCATATAGTCGCATGATCTCTAGGTTGTGCTGAGTTAAAGGAAAGATTAGTAAGTTGCATCTTCTTAGCCATTGATTTAACTTTGATCTTGTGGTGGTCGTAAAGTCTAAATAATAAATTTAGATTAAGGAAAGTTTTCAGCGATTGAGAGTTTGCCTGTTGTGGCCAAATCTCATAATAGAAGTTGAAAGTTTTCTTAGTCATGTGATCTCGTGAAGAGAAATATTTCATCTACGACTGAGAAATAAATTGTAGTCACATGATCTCCAAATAAAAAATTAAAGATGGACTAAAGAGATCGACTATGGTCGCTAAGTCTCTAGATCAAAATTTTGCAGTGATCGTTTAATCTCATAATCAATTCATAAAGTTTAGCGACTATGAGAGGCCCTCTTTGTCACCATATCTCATAAACATTTTAATGGTGCCAACATTATTAATGACTATGAGACTTCTCTCCAGTCGCCAGGTCTCTAAATAATCAAATTTGATTACCTATCATTTTCCTGAGCTACAGCTAGTGAATTGAGCCTCGTTCATGTTGAGTAATGGTAGAAGTGACATCTTCAATGGCTTTTCAGTGTTAGACAAGGTGGTGCATTCAATTCCACAGAATAAAATACTTAGATGTTACTCATTGGAAGATTACGGAGTATTTTGAAGAGTACAGAGTGTCAAGTTTACAGAGCTTTTCTAGAATTTTAGTGTCACGAGAGATTTGTAGAAGGCTTCTAGTTGTCAGTCAGGATGAGTCAAGCAAAAGTACGTGAAGCTTCCACCAACTGAGGATCTAAGGAAAACATGAAAGAAAGCTATTCAGATGAATTCCTCACTCTCTTTCCCAGATCGTCACAAAACAAAAAGGTTAGTGATGACTATTTTATGGATGAATTAGCTTATTGAAGAGATGCTAAGACTCTTGAGGTCACAGGCATGTGTTTATTCAGGTATTTTTATAAGAATTGTGATAGTTCAATTCCAGTCTCAAACCCTTGGACATCAGGGTTAGCCAAATTAATTGTTCCTAAGGTTTTCCTAGATGTGGATGCATTACTTATGCTATCGCAGTGCTATGATCCCCTTTCAAAAACCATTAGAAAAGGTGATGGTTCTCCTCTAGTTACCCTAGACCGAAACTCATTCATGAAGGCTTTTGGAATTCAAATCCCTATGGCTACTGAGATAGATCTACAAGCCCAAGCCAATAGATGTGTCTGAGAGGTTGTATTGGTCTCTACGGAGATTAAGAGCCATGTCTCCAAAGAAAATAGAAACTAAATTGTACCTATGAGTGGGTCAACTCCATATTATTACAAGGATATCTAGTTTTATCTGAAATACATTGCATATGGGATATGCCAGGTCTTGGGAGTTGATGGCGGACCAGATAGGATGATCTCTGATAGTTTAATGCCAGTCATGGATTTGCAGAACCATCTTGTGAGTTGGGGATATGATTATATAGGATATGTAATAAATAGAATGCATGAGGATTTGTTGTCTTTGAAGAATTTCACACCTGGTTCCACACCCAAGTTCTTGCACTACTCCTTGTTGATGCACCTTACCTTGTACCATAATTATGATCTCATAAATTTAAATGATCTCAAGCCACAAATGGTGTGGAATGGGCAGCCCAATCCAGTGCAGTTTTGGTTGGGGATTTGGAGTCCTTCATGTCCAAGGCATGATTTTAGTGCTTTTGAAAATTGGATTGTATACCCCATTCTCTGGAGTTTGGGAGTTAATTACAAAAGGTTATCCATCAAGGTCCTGTAGTTGGTAAGACCACAATAGTTTGTTGATAAATGGACCAAAGGTCATAATTGGGGAGACATTTTCTATGAGAATGGTTATACAATGATGAGGGTTTATGGATGCCCTCAGCCTCCCCATCTACTACCATTCTTTGTCCCACCTAGGATTGCATTTTTAGAATTTTCTGGCAACTTATGTAGATTGATAAGGAAAACTTGCCTCCCCATAGAAAAGGGACTTTCACACCTTGACACTTTAAGGTGCATTATCTCACAATAGGAAAGGGAGCTCTCAATAAGGTAAATGAATGGTTGGAAAAGTTTAAGACATATGTAGCACCCTATAGATATGTGGATACAGAGGGATTCATGGTCACTGCAAGGAGATATTACACTCCTAGTATTCCTTTCAATAAATAGCATGAGGAATATCTAGAGGAAGATGTCTTCAGAAACATCATTGAGGATAATGAGGTAGAGAAGAGAGTAAATCAATTAGGAAAATTGTTTAATATTGAGAGACAGTTGAAAAGAAAGGGACTGGTGTTTGGGGGTTTCTTTCCCACTTTGCCTTACATTCAAAGACTTGAGTAGATGATGGCTCAATTCAACTTATTGATGAGATCCATGAAGGATTTAATTGATGAAACTGATAAGGGTAAGGGAGCCCAGTCTAATTCTAAGTATGAAGATGATAGTGATGGTGGTTACCTAGTGTATAGCCCACCCATTATGGAGAAACCATTGACTGAAGGCCCTGGAGAGGGAGATGAAACTATTGACCTTAGTGAATTACCCATCTCTAAGGATACTTCTGAGCCCCTTAAGAAAAAATAGAGGTTACTGACTGCGGAGCCTTCTAAAAGGAAAATAGATAAAGTGAGTGCCCTTTTTACAGGAACCGGTGCCCATCATCATCAAATAAGAAAGAATATAAAAGAAGCAAAGAGAAAACAAAGGTTTGAAACTAAAGATGTTGAGTTTCCCTTGGCCCTTGGCCAAGATGAGAGGATGATAGAGCAAGATTCCTTTTTGAAGGATGACAATTTCATTAAGTCAGATGAATTCAAAAGCTTCTTAATATGGAGCAAGAAACAACAAGTGGCCTCAAGTGTCCAAATTTTAGAAGAAGGTCAAGTGCCTGATGAGGTGATACAAACTTTGAGACAATATGACCCTGAGTCTAAGACCATTACTTTAGAAGAAGCTAGGCAGATGGTTAAAGATAGAAATATGCTACTTGTACCTAGCTGGAACTTGTATTCTGATTTCATCATAGATCAAATAAAAGACAAGAAGATGTGACTTTGTCTTCAGAGACCCAAGTGGGGGAATATAATAAAAGGATTTGGGTATAGCCCAAAGAATCAGGCATTAGCTATGTGGAGTTTGTACCCTAAGGACAAGAAGCCTCAAATTTTGAATGTCAAAGAATAGTTGGAGGGGGATAAAATTGTGTGGTCTATCCACAATATAGGGGACCTAGAGGTATCTCAGGTATTGACCCAATTTGTAAAGTTAAATAAAGATAAAATGAAGCAGCTGTCAGAGAGGCGTGGTGCTTTATGGAATGATTATAGTGCCCTTTTAAAAGATAGGGATTTGCACATAATAAAGGTGAAGACATTGGAATAACATGGAGAAGAATTGCAGCAATAGATCATTAATACTCCTGTAGTGGCTCCTGCACCTCCTGAGCATCTTGTATTAATTGAGGCACAAGGAATGACAGAAGAAGAAGTGACTACAAAATTGAAAAAGATAATTGAGGAAAAGAATGAGGCTATCATGCAGGCCCTATTAAATGTTTTGCAGCATAGAGTAAATATAATTAAGGATAAATTTGATCTTGATTTTAATGCTTATAGCAAGTTGCCAGAATTGAAGATACAATTTGATAACTATGTACAAATTTTGAGCGGGTATCATGCAGCTTGGTCTGTTAGAGCACCACTTTTTGAGAGATTGGCATTTTCTCAATATTTGAGAAGTGATATCCCAAAGACAGTTGTGAGGGTTGGTGAGGAGATTTGTAGAATTAAGGCCATATTACCACTTTTTAAAGGTAAGGAAAATTTGATTGAGGCTAAGATAGCCATGCTCAGCTCTGGTTCCAATAAGTTTATCCCTTCTATAAAGAATGGGGAAGGAGGCATTTTTAGGCGAGGAAAATAATGTTGATTTGGAGAGCTTTAATAAAACCCTAGATGAAGCTTTTAAGGCAGAGATAGATCTCACCAAGTTTATAACAGATGTCAAAGCAATTACAAATGCCAGGTGGGAAAGACAAAAAGCACAACTGCAGCTCGTCCAGGACTTTAATTGGCCATCGGAGGAAGAAGTAATTGCATGGGATGAGCTAACAAAGCCCAAGAAATTTAAATCCACTGCAATTGAGTCGGACATTTTGGATGATGAGTAAGGAGGACATCTGGAATTCCTGACACCTGAGCTCAGAATATAGGGATGATTATCTATCATTTAAGAATGGTGTAGGTTAGCCTGAAATGGCGGTCACCATATCTCATTAAAACTTAAGAAGCTATCATGAATACTTGTAAACAATGGTGTCAGTTTCCAAGTGATCAAAGGTGAAGGATAGTCCAAGAAAAGTTTGTCTTTCCACCGCCTGAGAGCTTGTTGTATTTTGTTTTTTATGATTTGTCTCTTATGCTCTTAGGGTTAGGGTTTTCAACCATCCGAAGCTTGTTGCATTCTCATTGATAAGAGAATTCCAAGATGGTTGAAGGAAGATGTAAATAGGGTTGTAAAACTCATTTTGTAAAGAGTGTGAAAGATAATAGAAAAAATTGAACAGAATTGCTTTGAAGTAGACTTCTAAATTTTGTGTATGAGCTTCTGAGTAATTGAATTTTTAATGTAATTTGCAAATTGATTATAATACAAATACACTGCAACTTCTATCATATATTGTTGTTGTCTCTTTACCTTTATGTTGTACTCTTGTATGTTTTATATGTTAGGCATTTAAAATATACCAGTTGTAAAGTAACTTGTTTAATTGATTATGAGTTTCTTTCAAGGAAAGAATTAAACTTCTCATAAGTAATTTCAAAGGGTAAACATAACTGTAAGGATTGTTGATGATAATAGTGTTTGGTTAACAAAGTAATTTGTAAGGCAATTTACTTGAATTTGCAGATAGTATGTAAGCCATACTGTTGTATTTCTTTTGAAATTATCTTATTGATTTGTTTTTGAATTTCTTTTTCCCATTGGATAAGGCACTAGTTTAGTATTTGTTTCTTATAGTTTTATCTTTCATATTTCTCAAAAAGAAAAATTGAAACTTTCATATCATTTGCCAGTACTTTTTCATTTCATTTTGTTTTGCACAAAATAGATTGGACTATGCCTAAATCGTACAGTTCTTATTTCTTGATTCCTTAAAGAGAGAATCATTTAGGTTACCCTTCCATAAAAGGAAGAAGGATGAGAATCCTTAAATTACTGATCCTTGTTGTATTTGCAATCATATTTTGCTTGGTTAAGCTTTGCATCAAATTGATCCTGGTCATATGCAGAGTGTTTTATAGATTGATACATTAGAAGGATAAATAGAAAATCAATGTCCACTCATATAATATTGTATAATCAGTCAGCATCAAAAGGTAATACCTGCCTAAGTATGTGGAGCTCAAAAACGTAGGAGGATCCTATCCAATCCTTAGTAATTAGGTCTTTCTCTTGTTTGAATTAGTTTCAAGGAGCCTAGTTTCAAGTAATTATTTAAAATATTTGATTCATGCAAGAAAAATCCCTAATAGGTAGCATGTCTTTTTTCTTTTATCTGTGTAGTCTTGATTATCTTTGTTTGCATACTAGCGGTTACCTCTGTGATCTCAGTAATTTCTTCGATCATTCTTCTTTTCACTTGATATTTCACTTGTCTTCTCATTATCATTCCTATCAAGATATCTTGCAGCAATATGACCAATCTCTTTACATTTGAAAAATACTAAGGGTAGCTTACCTCGGTATCTTCCCTTGCATTTCAGTAGCCTTCTAGTCATTAATGCTTCAAGTTCATCAAGCTCATCTTCTTCAACTTCACTATCACTTTCATTTCTTATCTGATGTCTATTACATGATCTTCTAGTTTTCAATGTTGACACAAATGCAGATTCTACCTTAAGTACAATACTGTTATCATAGTTTTTAAGCTCAAATGCAGTCAATCTACCAATCAAACTATCAAGAGAAACATCATTACTAGGAATGAATTTCATTTTATGTATTATTGAGACTCTAATAGCATAGGTATGTAAAGTGTCCTTAGAATTTTACTTACCACAATTTCCTCTTCAATAATTCCACCTGCTCCTCGAATAGAATTCACCACTTGCTTGACTTGGTGACTATACTGAGTAATGTTTTCACCTTCTTTCATTTTCATTTCATCAAACTTTTCTCTTAAGTTTTCTAATTTTTCCTTGAGAACATTCAAATCTCCTCCATGAACAAGTGTTATTTTTTCCAACATTTCTTTTTCAATTGCACAATTCTTAATGTCTTCAAATTCAATATCTGATAAAGAAGAACCAATCTCAATCATCATTGCATTATGTTCTTGTATCTCTTTCATCTGGTTGATAGTCAAAGGACCAGTAGGAGTTATGAATTCATTTTCAAAATAGTATAGAGTAGAATCTCCAATGCTTGATGGATACAACTTCATCCTACTTTTCCATGTTGATAAATTATCTTTGTTCAACTTTGGTACCTCTCTCTTATACATCTTTAGATCTTTAACTTATGTCCTTCAAACTTATTCCTTCAAGGACTCTCACTCTGATACCAATTGTTAGATAACAAAGAGGGGGGTGAATCAGTAATGATCATTTATCTAATAATCCTAATTCACTCTTAGATGTATAAAACCAATTTCAACAAATAAACTAAACAACTCGGTAAACACTTGATTGTATCTTTATGATTCATTAACCGGCTATCAGATAAATTATCCAGTATATACCGATCAAACTAGTTATTTTAATGTGTAAAGTAAAAATAATAAAACATCACATGCATACACATTTAACAATTGATTTTTAATGTGGAAACCCTATTAAGGGAAAAACCACCTGGGACTGGCACCTAAAATATTTTTACTCTTCTGAAGTGAGCTGGGTTAAGAGTCAACCTTGATAAAGGTTACAAAACACACGGTGAGGTGTGACCTTGTTATAATATTTATCACTAATAGTTCTATGTGACCATACATTCACTTGGGTCAACAAGAAAATAATCAACATTCATTGAATGTCATACAAAAATAACAAAGACTGTTAAGTGTCACATGGTTAAGAGATTTTATTTGTAGCAATGGTTTGAAAGCAACAGTAAATGACCTAATTAAAATGAAACTTCCTTTGAAGATATTCAAATCTATGCTAAGCTCAATATATCTCCCGTCATCATAATCTCTTCAATTTCCTTCTTCCTCTAACTCTATTCTACTCGGTGTTCTCCTTTTGATGCTCAATGTTGTCTACAGAATTACTCGGTTCTTTACTTCAACCCATCTGACTAGCTTCAAATGTATACAATATTTTTCTTCACGCACATGACTCCTTTTGAATCTCTTGTCTCCATATATAGACATAATAAACCATTTTCTTCTCAGCCATAGATTTTGCCTCTTAATCTCCATCGTTGATTTTGCCTCTTTAACCTTCCTCAAAACTTGTGCCTTAACACATTCTCAATCTTCATCATCCGATCTTCCTTGAATTTTTTCAGCCATAGATCTTCATAAAAAACTTTATCTTTAACCTCAGAATCATCTAGATTCATCCAACTCATCATCTCATGTCAGCAATCACATGTTCCACATTATTTATCCCGCTTGGGCAGTACCATGATATGTCTATTTCTTCATGCTTAGTTAATACTATACTCAGTATACACTACACCTACTCAGTGTACACTGCATCTACTCGGTGTATCCTAAGCTCTTCATTTACTGACCAAATTAACTTGCACATTTTTTCTCTTCAACACTTAATAGAATCATGTAATCCATTGAAATCACTATCATATTGTCATAGAATTGTCAATAAATTTCCCAATGTTACCTTAATCATAACTAACTCATACATCCCATCTTCATGCTAATATCTCTTTCCTTCACCAACATTACCTTCTTCAAATGTTGGCAACTATCATTATAAGTACAGCCAAAACTAGTTGATATCAATGAAAATATAACAACTGATCTAATGTCTCACATATACCTTTGTAGCTCGGTGATCATCTTCACATTCTCCATTCTGTTCTCCAAGTAGTTCAAAAATTTCAACATAATCGAACAATCTCTCCCTTTGGTATTTATGGTAACACAATATGAAATATACCATAGAATGCCAAACATCCTAAGTGTCTACAACTCTATCTTTATGCTCTCCCTTAGCTTATGCATTTAATATGTTTAATCACTACACATACCATCCCTTTTGGTTAGGTTCATTTATTAACTGATATTCATCATCTCTCCCTTTAAAAGAAATACCAAAGATAATCATCTCTTTGGCAGCCAAATAAGTATATATGTTTTTCATTTTAGATTCGTGTACCTTGCATGTACAGATACTCTTGGTTTCATCTTATCTTTCATCTTCTTCACAACCTTAGGAATCTAATAGTGTGAACATCATGCATCAACATAAATAGATCGTCTGATAAAGTAAAGGTTGATGCAACCCCTTATCACCTTAGTGACTATTAGACAAGGGATGGACACTACTCTACTTCTCAAGTATTCAAATGTATCCTTCGGTAAGAGTTTTGTGAATATATCAATAATTTTCTCATGTGAATTCACATATTCCAATTTGACCTATTTTTCTTGAACTTTCTCCCTTAAGTAGTGATATTTAATAGATATGTGCTAAATGTCTTTGTATGTATCACTGGATTCTTTGAAATATTTATAGCACTTGTATTGTCACAATAAATTATCACTGAATCAATTATTTCTTCATTCAATCCTTCCAACAATTATTTTATCTAGGCTATATTAGAACAATTAGCAGTAGCAGCTACATATTCAGCTTCAGTAGTGGATTGAGAAATGCATCCTTGTTTCTTTCTTATCCATGTTACTAATATTTCTCCCAAAAAGAATGCTCCTCCAGTAGTGTTTTTTCTATCATCAATATTTCCAGCCCAATCAGCATCTTTATAAAATTTAAGTCTAAAATTGTCTTCTTTCTTATACCACAATCCATAGTTTTCAGTGTTCTTCAAATATCTCAAAATTCTTTTCACAACAATCATTCGTGACTCTTTAGTATTAGTAGAGAATCTAGCTACAATTCCAACAGCATGTGCAATATCTGGTCTACTATGCACAACATACATCAACTTGCCAATCATAGATCTATATAACATTTGATTTACCTCTATTGATTTGTCATCCTTGGTCAGCTTGCATCTAATTACCATAGGTGTACCAACTAGTTTTGAGTCTTCCATACAGAATGTCTTCAAGACTTCTTTAATGTACTTTTTCTGAGTGATATTGATGTCTTCCTTCTATTATTGTACTTATAAAATAAGAAAGAATTTGATCTCTCTAAACATCAACATTTCAAACTCTTTTCTCATTTAATTAGTAAAAGACTTACATAAAGTATCATGACCTCCAAATATGATATCATCAACAAAAATTTCAGTAATAAGAATCTTATCATCAATTTCACAATCAAATATAAATTTATATTATCACTTGTTCTAACAAATCCAATTCTTATCAAATAAGAGTTCAATCTTTCATACCATTCTCTCAATGCTTGCTTCAGTCCATATAGTGCCTTGTGAAAATTAAAAACCATGTTCTTTTGATTAGGATCTATAAAACCTTTAGGTTCTTCAATATATACCTTTTCTTCAAGTATCCCATTTAGAAATGTAGATTTCATATCTATCTGATATACCTTAAATATTTTTTAAGCAGCATATGAAAGTAGTATTCTCACTCCTTCAAGTCTAGAAATAGGTGCAAAAGTTACTCCATAGTCAATTCCTTCTTTTTGTGCATAACCTTTGCAGACTCATCTTTCTTTATTCCTTGTGACATCTTCATTCTCATTCAATTTGTTTCTGAAAATCTATTTGGTGCCAATCACATTTTTGTCTTTAAGTCTCGGTAACAATGTCCATGTTTTGTTTTTCTGTATTTGCTCAATATCTTCATTCATTTCTTTAATCTAATCATCATTTGCCAATGCATCTTTAATAGTTTTAGGTTCAAATTCACAAACCAAACATGTATTATTTCTTAACTTACTTCTTGTCATCATTTCTGCTCCTTTGTGTCCAATTATCTGATCATTTGGATCGTGCCTTCTTACATATTTTGTTGGTACAGGTTCAAATCTATATTCATAAATGTTTTCCCCACTCGGTGCATGATCATCATTATCTTCAGTAATTGTTTGTTGTATCTCGATATGTAAGGATTATTTCTTGGTAGCAGTATTAAGTTGCTTGACAAAACTAGGTTGTTGCTCGGGTAGAGTGCCAGGGTATTTAATGTAAACAAATCTACCATACTCTATTGGTTCCTTCTTACTTCTTCATCATTTTTCTTAGAAAACTCATCAACTCTCACATTTTCACTTTCAATCATCTTATTAGTAGTTTTGTTCAAACATTTATATGCCTTTCTTCTAGTAGAGTAACCTATAAATATGCCTTCATCACCTTTAGAATCAAATTTTCCATTTCTATCATCTTCCAGAATGTAACATCTACTTCCAAATATTTTGAAATAACTCACATTAGGTGTATAACAATACCATAGCTCATAAGGTGTCTTGTTTGATTATTTCTTCAGTTGTACTCAGTTCAGTGTATGGACAGAAGTACTAACAACTTCACTCCAGTAAATTTGTGCAACATATTTTTCAATTAACAATGTTCTAGCACAATCAACAATTGATCTATTTTTTCTTTCAACAATCCCATTATGTTGAGGTTTCCTCAATGTAAATACCTCTCTCTTTATTCCATGCTCATTACAAAAGTTATTAAATTCATCAGAAATAAATTCACCACCTCTATCTAACCTCTAGCATTTCAACTTCTTACCAGTTTCTTTCTCTAATTTTTCTTTTTACCACTTGAACATTTGAAAGGCTTCTAATTTTTATTTTAAGAACATAATAGATATCATCATAGAGAAATTGTCAACAAATAAGATAAAATATCTATTTCCATAATAGCTTTGAGTTCTCATAGGACCACACAAGTCAGTCTGAACTAAATGTAGAATAACATTAGATGAATATTGTTTTCTCTTGAAACTAGATTTTAAAATTTTACCCATTTGACATTGTTTGCACATTACATGGTCAGACTTACATATACTCGGTAAACCTCTAACTTTCCTTTCTTAATGATATTAACCATGTTGTCAAAGTTCACATGACATAACCTCTTGTGTCATAACCAAGCATCATCATTCTTAGCTAATAAACAAGAAGTTTTAGCATTGTCTAAATAGAATAAGTTACCTTTTGATTGTTCACCAATACCAATCAATTTTCCAGCCTTGTCATATATTTTTACTTTTATTTTCTCAAATGCAACTCAGTGACCTATATTATTTAGTTGTGCAACACTCAATAGATTATAATTAATTCATTTCACCCAATAAGCATTTTTACATCTGATCTTGTTATTCAACAATATATCCTTTACCTTTCACTTGACAGGGTGTATCATTTCCCATTTTCACAGATCCACCATCATAATGTTCAAGATATTCAAATTTATCTTCATCACCAAACATATGATGTGTGCAGCCACTACCAATAATCCAAGTATCATTTTTGCTTACCTTAGAAATAAGTACCTTTTCTACATACCTTTCTTTTTCTTCAAAATATTCCTTCAATGCAACAAACACCACATCTATATCTTCATTAGTTTCAGTCTTTGTATCATTATCTTCATCTTCTACTAGGTAGCATGCCTTTTTTATTTTTTATTTGTAGTTTCGGTTATCTCTGTTTCCATACTATCAGTTACCTCTATGATCTCGGTAACTTCTTCTATCATTCTTCCTTTCACTCAATCTTCACTTGTCTTCTCATTATCATTCATGTCACGCCATCTTCTAGCAATATGACCAATCTCTTTACATTTGAAACATACTAAGGGTAGATTACCTCAATATCTTCCCTTTCCTTTCGGTAGCCTTCTAGCATTAATGTTTCAAGTTCATCAAGCTCATCTTCTTTAGCTTCACTCTCACTTTCATTCCTTATCTGATGTCTACTATTTGATCTTCCATTTTTCAAAGATGACATAAATGAAAATTCTACATTAGGTACAATATTGTTATCATAGTTGTTAAGCTCAAATGCAGTCAATCTAATGATCAAACTATCAAGAGAAACATCATTACCAGGAATGACCCTCATTTCATTACCACAATTTCCTCTTCAATAATTCCACCTACTCCTCAGATAGCATTCACCACTTCCTTGACTCAGTGACTACACTGAGTAATGTTTTCACCTTATTTCACTTTCATATCATCAAACTTTCCTCTTAAGCTTTATTCTTTTGCCCAGAGAACATTTAGATCTCCTACATGAACAAGTGTCAGTTTGTCCCACATTTCTTTTGTAGTTGTACAATTCTTAATGTCTTCAAATTCAACATCTGATAAATAAGAAGCAATCTCAATCATCGTTGCATTTTTCTCTTGTCTCTCTTTCATCTGGTTGACAGTCAAAGGACCAGTAGGAGTTATGAATTTATTTTCCAAATAGTATAGTGCAGAATCTCCATTGTTTGATAGATACAACTTCATCTTGCTTTTCCATGTTGAGAAATTATCTTTGTTCAACTTTGGTACCTCTCTCTTATACATATTTAGATCTTTAACTTAAGTCCTTCAAACTTCTTCCTTCAAGTACTCTCACTTCGATACCAATTATTAGGTAACTGAGAGGGGGGTGAATCAGTTATGATCATTTATCCTATAGTCCCAATTCACTCTCAAATGTATAAAACCAATTTCAAGAAATAAACTAAACAACTTGGTAAACACTTGATTGTGTCTTTTTGAGTCATTAATTGGCTATTAGATAAATTATCTAGTATATACCGATCAAACCAGTTATTGTAATGTCTAAAGTAAAACAAAAAACATCACATGCATACACATTTAACACTTGATTTTAACGTGGAAACCCTGTTAAGGGAAAAACCACCTTGGACTGATACCCAAAATATTTTCACTCTTCTGAAGTGAGCTCAGTTAAGAGCCAACCCAGATAAAGGTTACAAAACATAATATAAGGTGTTACCTTGTTAGAGGATTTATCAATAATAGTTCTTTGTGACCATACATTCACTTGGGTCAACAAGAAAACAATCAACATTCATGTTGAATATCATAAAGAAATAATGAAGATTGTTAAGTCTCACTCGGTTAAGATATTTTGTCTGCAGTAATGGTTAGAAAGAAACAATAAATGACCTGATTAAAATATAGCTTCCTTTGTAGATATTCAGATCTATGCTAAGCTCAACATAATCTCTTTAGTTTCCTTCTTCCTCTAACTCTCTTCTGCTCGGTGTACTCCTTCTGACACTTGGTGATTTCTGCAAAATTACTTGGTTCCTTACTTCAACCTATATGACCAACTTCCCATGTATACAATCTTTTTCTTCACATGCATAAATCTTTTTGAATCTCTTGTCTCCATATATAGACATGATAAACCATTTTCTTCTTAGCTGTAGATTTTGCCTCTTAGTCTCCATCGTTGATTTTGCCTCTTTAACCTTCCTCAGAACTTTAGCCTTAAACATGTTTTCAATATTCATCATCTGATCTTGCTTGAATTTTGTCATTCGTAGATCTTCATAAAAAAATTTGTCTTTAATCTTGGAATCATCCAGATTCATCTAGCTCATCATCTCATGTTGGCAATCACATGCTCCACATTGTTTCTCTCGCTTGGTCAATATCATGGTATGTCAGTTTCTTCCTGCTTAGTTAATACTGTACTTGATATTATTGGAGTTGATGAAAAAAAACCCACAACTCCCTAAAATAGCTGCATGCAAACACCTGTCACAGAAAGAGAGAGAAGCAAACAACTATGGAGACCTGAATGTATGGATCCATGAGAGAGGAGAAATCCTTGATGTGCAAAAACAAAAGTTACAATAAAAAATGAAATGTCAAAAAAGGTTACAAACAAAAAACTAGAAACAACTACTGAAAGCAAATGGGTCCCAGCAACAAAAGGCCTGATCAAGTACCCAAGTACAAAAGAGAGTCTCTATAAAGCGGAGAAATAGAGAAAACCACATGGGAAAAACTCCACTCCAAAAAGAGACAAAGACTAGTCTGAAGGACTAAAGAAGCCTCCAAAACTAGGAATGTTTTAGAAAATAGGAACAAGGATGAACATGTACAACATCACTAAAGCAAAAATCTGCAAACTCTATCAGGAAGTAACTGATGATCTAAAGATCCTCCACTGAAATATGACCAGGTATAGAAGACTATAATCTACATGAGTGCCCTCAAATGACACTACTCAAATTAGGAGGAAAATAAAGGCAAATGCATAAACACCAAAATTCTAAAGAGTTGATCAATCAAAGATGGAAGAGTGCATCCAAAAATAGGAAAGAAAAGAGTGTCCATATGGTAAATTATCCATCTCATCAAAATGCATAGGTACCCAACCACTGCAGCCACCTAGTACATATAATCAAATACTGAAAAGATCATCCAATATGAACTACATGATGAAGAAGAATCTAAAACATTGAATGTGCAGAGAGAGTACAAACACATATAGAGATACTTGAGGCTAATGTCATTGGAGGAATGCTACATGACAAAAGATGATGGAAAACTAAGGCAAACATAAGAACCCCTCTGGCACTTTATAATGGAGTGCGAGTACATAAAACATGAACATGTGCAAGATCCCATACATACAATAGAATGACACTTTATCTTAGTGCGTGTGCATAAAAGAATGTTACAAAAGTGAATTATACACTTTTCAAAGAAGAGTGAAGGATTCTAAAACAAAAGAACAACCTAAGATGAGCCATCCCTCAAAGGGAAGAGATCCCAGGACCTATAATATCCAAGATATCCACCAAATTGCAAAAATGAAAGAATTTGAATAAAATGAACCTAGAGCAGAATCTGGAAAAATGACTCACAACACTAAAAAGCTATCAGAACTGTAGACACCGAAAAATCCTTCAGAAAATAAATTATTTTTGTTTTCTGAAAATCCTTGATGACATCATCATTTATTAATTAATTAATTATTTAATTAATTTATTTATTTTTATGCCATTAAATCCCTCTCTCTTAATTAAAAATCTTTAATTAAGGAATCTAGCCTAAAAATGTCATTTGGACATTATCCCTAATTTATTAATTATTTGATTAATAAATTGACCAAAAACTTCAAAAATAAATTAATTTATTTTTAATTTATTTTTTATCCCAAAGTTGGCCAAAATTTTAAAGAGCACTAAACTCTTCTAGAAAGTCCTAAACCTTCCTCTAAATGGGTCAAATCCCTAATCTAGTCCCTTCAAACCCTAAGCCTAGATATTTAATATTTATTAAATTTACCTTTAATAAATATCTAAATCTCACCAAAAGCCACTTGCCCATCCCTTTCTCCTAATCCTAATCCTAATCCCCTTTCTAATCTTGTCACATTCCATTAGCAAAAGGTTTACCAAAACTTATGCTAACCTCCTCCTTAGTCAACAAAGATGGCCACCTCTTGGCCACCTCTTGCAAATGCATTTAAGGATGCATTTAAGCCTTCCTTATCTTTCTTACATGCATTCATTATGCATTTAAGACCTTCTTATCCCTTCCTTGCCACCTCTTGGCCTTGGGCACATTTACCAAATTGTGCACATGCCCTCAAACTTTCAACTCAATCCTCCCTTGACACTTGTCAGGACACTTGTCCTTGACTCAACCCTAACCTTAGCCCTAACTCTGACTCGTCCTTTTAACCCAAGACCTTCCTTTTTCTTATAAATAGCCTCACTTCTTTGAGCAAACAATCCTCTCTCATCTTTCAACTCTTAAACTCAATAGCAAAGTTATAATGCCATTTTCATTCTAGCATAAGCATAAACTCATCATTTTAGATCATTTTCAAGCTTAAATCACATCTAAATTAGCTTAATTGGATTAACATAGATTCATTTCTTGTTTAATCAATCTTAGTTCATCTTTTAGCTTTGCATATTTGTGTGTTCTTGAGGCCTTTGAGGCAAAATAGGTTCCTCATACCTATTTTGTGTCATTTTGGGTCTTCTTGATCCTCAAATCATCCTATTTTGCATGCTCCAAGTGCTTGAGTTTGCACACCCACATCCATCTATATCCAAGCATATCAAACGGTGCATGGGCACATCCGTTTTAGGCTTAAACTGAGGTGGCTTTGATTTTAGTTTGTTTGCCATTAAATTTGATTTGATTATATGCTATGATGTTTGTTTGTCTTTGGCCTTCAAAACAAGTTTAGGTACACACTCAAATCCTAGTCTACATTCTGGCACACCCGGTGGGACAGAAACCACAATCATTTTGATGAAATTATACTTTATATGCTTGTATTTGCAGGAAACAAAAGAAGTGTCGCCTTCATGAAAAGAAATGTCGCCTTCAACCAAAGAAATGTCGCCTACAAACAATCCAGTCATGCCTTCTTACAATGAAATCATGCCTTTGAGGAAAGAAATGACGCCTATGACCTCTATTTTCACGTCTGCATAACTGAGATTTTCCTGTGATCGATAACTTCTGTTCCGTCTCAGAATTCTCTTTTGTCGTTTGCATATAAAGAAATCATGCCTGTAACGAAAGAAATCACACCTCTGGTTTTTTATCTGTCGCCTTTTGAGGTACAGAATGTCACCTATAAGAATTAAATGTCACCTCTGAACTTTCCAGCGTCGCCTATAAGCTGGACAGTGTCACTTTTTGGTTTTTTGTCTTGAGGTTCTGGGGACTGGTTTTTTTCATTTCTTTTATTACAGCAAAGGTCAAACTCAATCTCGAATGAAACTAAAGGAATGAACTTAGGTCCTAGAATGTCATTGTCATTTTGAAAAGCTAACTCAATCTCGAATGCACTAAAGGAACGAACAAACTCTGTTCCCTATCTCGTTTCAAATTCCAAAGCAAGCAAACAAATTCAATCTTGAGTGATCTAAGGGATAAAACAAAGCTTTTTCAAAGTTCTTAAATCAACTCGCTAATCAAATCTTGAATGCACAAAAGAAAAGAACTTGCAAACGTTCAAAGCATTTACATTTTGAGGAAAAGAACAAATCAAAATCTAATCACGAGTGTCTTCATTTCAAAGTTCAAACATCACTTAATCAAATTTGGGAAAATGAACAAAATCTGCTTGATGTGCATGAAGGAGTTTTTTCAATTCTTGCATAATCCTTGTTAGAGTAAGCAATGTGGAACATTTGAACTTGGACAAGTTCACCTGTTCTGCTTTTAGCGAAACCTGTCCAAGGAGAAGCGCTTCCTCCTTGGAGAATGACCTCAAACCGGTATTCCCCTCGGCCAGTATAAAAATAAGTGAATACCAAAAGAATCACTTATATCTCCTAATCGCCGGGCATTCGTGCCAAACACGTGTCTGGGGATGGTAAACATTCCTCTCCCCCAGCATTATTGGCAAGGCTCTTAAGTGAGTCACGGATGATCAGCATAACTGGGTATGGAGACTCCACGAAACTAATAAAAACCTGATAAACTAGAGGCTACCCTATCTACATCCGAAAGTATCAAAATCTTTGTGCAAGGACCGATTCCAAGGGGTTTACCGGGTCGCCTCAAGATTACTCACCATTTGTATTCCCTTCTGGGGGATACCAAGCTGTGGGCAAGCGATTTTGATACTCACCTTCCTTAGTTAGATCTGTTTGAAGTGCTTGACAGTCAAAGACTCCGTGAAAACACTTGTTGAAACATACATTTTTTAAAGCTTTGTCAAAGTCAGTTGTCTTTGTTTGTATCCCGCAGGGTTGCTTTGTCCCTTGCGAAGATTGCTTTGACTTTAACCTTTGCCATTGGAAACCTTTGTCTCAAAATCAGAACCCTCTTTTTTCCAAGTGATGCCCAGCAAAAACAAACATCCTAAAGCAAAGTTACCCAAATCCCAAGCCTATCAAGAGCGAAAAGTTACCAAGAAGAACACCAAGACCTATCAAGCCATTATCCAAGCAACCCAAGCAGAGGAGAAGTCCCAAGCCAGACTTGAGAACATTGCCCATAATGCCCGCATCAAACAGTTCGCCTTCCATTTTCGAGTTAACCATCACTTTGTCAACCTTGAGCCAGAAGATTAGCCAAATCCTTGTTCATGTCTTGTTCCATCTTAAGATCTTGAAATCTTGTCTCAAACAGCCTTGCATCTTAGTTTCATCCTAGTTTCACCCTTTGCATCAGAATCAAAACCCTAGTTGCATCTCAAGAACATCATAAAAGTTGCATTTGCATTCATCTTCCTACCAGCATTCTAAAATCAATCCTTGTCATTTGCATTATCCCTTTAGATAGAGCATTGTCCCTTCACCCTTCAAATACCTTTTCCACCAGCATCCCCCCCATCAGCTTTCCATATCTTTCCGGTAGATCCATCATCCTTTGTTCCAAATCCAGAGATCCACCAACACTTAGTGTTTACCCTTTTGAGTTGTTCCTATCCCATATCCAAGATCAGAGACCATCATCCTCCTTTTTGGCACAACGTGTTGTCATAAAGAAATCAAACCTTATCCTTGCATAGCCATCATCTCGAGCAAGAGATTGGAGTGTATTGATAAGAAACTTGTTGACCGAAGATCATCAGTCTATCTTAGGTTGACCCCATCATATCTCTGATCCTCCATTTGGGAAAAATAGCAGCTCATTTGTTGACCACTCAGTAATCTTTCACCAGCTTTCCACCAGCAACCTATCTTTCCTCCACCGTCTTGATCCATATCAGTTCCATCCAGCTTCCATCATCGCCATCTTGATCCCTGTCTTTGCATTTGCATCTTAGAAGTCATCATCTTTAGAAGTTCATCAACTTTGCATCCATCAACATCTTTTAGCCAAACATCTTACATCCATTTAGCACTTGCATCTGCATGCCTGTTGAGACCAGATCTCGAAAAAGAAGAAGCATGAATCCTTATCCACCAACAACCTCATCCAATCTCAACCTTTTCACCAATGCCATGATGACCTACAATCCCCAGATCCAAGCCAGTAACCCATGTGAAGATCCAAACATCCCTTCATCCCCCTTGGCAAACCAAGCATTTGCAAATCCTCCAGAAAGCCCACCAGCGACCAATGCCCTTGTACCAAAACATCAGCAAAGCACGTTTGCCCACTATCTGCCAGAAAGTACCTCCATCCCACCATCTCTCTATCCACGCATCCCCATCAAAACAATCCAAGTTCCAGCACAAGCATATTCTCTGTTCCATCTCCTACCCCTTTTGCTTTATCATCTACTATGGCTGCCCAAGCCCAAATCCAACACTTAACCCAAAGTCAGCTTCCACCTCTCACGCAAGCGTTTACACCAAAAGCTTTGCCACCATCCGCAAGTCAAGCAACGCCTTTCACCATCAAAGGAGCACCGTCACCCTTCACCCCCCGAGCACCCGTACCTTCTTCTTTGGGGTTAGCGCAATCGCTTCCCATTCCAACCTCATCTTTCTTTCGGGTTTTTCCTTCATTTTCCTCCTCACAAGCATCTGTTCAAACAAAACCTCAACAAGCTCCTTTCTCTCAACCATCATTCGTGTCCCAAGCTCCCGTTGCTCCTACCATTCCATCATCCCCTGCAGTGCACCCTAACACAAGCTCTCAGTGGGGCCTTACACAAGAAGAAATGGAGGCATGGGGGATCCCATCTCAATCCCCTACATCTATGGTTGCAAGTCAACAAATCACCTTCGCCCAAGCAGCACAGCAGCAACTACCCCAACCATCGCTAGCTTCAAGCTATTCGTCCCAAATCCCAAATACCTTCCAGCAAGTTCCACCACCTCAACAGCCAACTTTCCCTAGCTATCTTACCCCATCACCCTTTTCTTCTAGCTTCCCCACATCTGTTCCACCTCTAAGTAACGTAGGCATGCACCCAGCTTATATCAGCCAAACCCAAAGCCAACCTCAGCAACTACCACCATCATACCCACAAGCAGCATCGTTCCAACAGCCTCCCCCATAGCAACCACATGTCCCCTTTCAGCAAACACCCATCATTCCTCAACAACAGCAAGTCCCTTGCTATCAACCCCAGCAACAACAAGTTCCCACCCATCAGTTACAACAACAAGTTCCAAATGTCCAATATCAGCAAGTAGTCCCACAACAACCACCAGTTCAACAACAGCAAGCAGCCCAACAATATCAAGCGGTTCCATATCATTTACCACAATATCCCCCTATGCCACACCAGCAATATCCCCAGCAACCATTACCCCAAAATCAGTTCCAACCCATTTATCCACAGCAAGCGCCATATCCAGTTCCACAGCTTCCATCACAAGAAAAAGTTCCAGTTCCCTCGCCACTCAATGCTGAGTGGGAAGCAATGAAAAATGCTCTAAAGGAGCTACAAAGTGGAACAGAGAATAAAACATACAAGTTCGAAGAGGTGTGCTCATATCCCTTCGATCGGTCCATAGCAACTATCCCTTTCCCCAAGCATTTTGAGATGCCCAAGTTCGACAAGTATCGGGGGAAAGGAGATCCAGTAAACCATATCAAAGAGTTCTATATGGCATGCCAAGAAGTGGCTTACAGTGATAACTATCTCCTGCGCCTGTTTCCCAAGAGCTTGGGAGGAACTGCTGTTGAGTGGTTTTACAAAATACCACATGGGACAATAAAAACCTTTGCTGAACTCTCTGAGAGGTTCATCACACACTATGCCCATAATGTGGAGAATGAGTTGTCCTTGCTAGACCTATGCAACTCAAAGCAGAAAGATGGAGAAAGCCTTGCAGAATACTTGCAAAGATGGCAGAATCTTACAACCAGGTTATCATATCAGCCTCCAGAGAAGCACCTAACAAAGATCTTCATTGATAACCTGCATCCAAAGCTATCCCATCACATGCGAATGAACTGTCTCCAGACATACCAAGACATCAAGAGCAAAGGCATAGGCATCGAGAAAGCTCTCCTAGATGAAGGCACTATTCGTCACTTCAAGGATGATTCCAAGAACAAACCCAACAATGATAAATCCTGTTACTAGAATCGTAACAAGAATGTTGTTACAGATGGAGCCACTGATACTAAGAATGTACAATTCATTGTGGCTAGTCCTACACCAGCTCAAACATACCAACCACCACAAGTGCCCATCTATCAGCAACCACCAGCTCCTGCATATCAAGCACCTATTTATCAGCAGCCTCCTCAAGCTCATCAACCACCTGTGCAACAGTATCAGCAGCAATACCAACAGCAACAGCCAGCACGTCAAGGCAATCCTGTTAACATAGTTAACGTTGCCCCAAGGCAGAACAAACCCAACAATCAGAACAATCCAAAGAGGACTTTCACACCTTTGGGTGAGCCTCTGGATCAGATCTTTTATCGGCTAGCCAAAGCAAATATGATCACATATCCGCCCATCCCACAGAAGGATGACAACGCACCAAAGTCTGATTGGTATAAAGAAAATGAATACTGTGATTACCATCGTGTGAAGGGGCACACAACATTGAAGTGCATGCGGCTTAAGAACTACATCCAGAATCTCATTGATCGCAAGGAGATCCAAGTCAATGCACCAGCTCAAGCTTCACCCAACGCCAGTTTGCAAATATATCAAAATTTGTTCCCTCAACATGATACAGGGAAGAATCAAGCCAACGCCAATCAGCCCCAAAATCGTGGCAAAGGCAAGCAAGAAGATCACACAGCGGCCTACATCAACTATGACAAGTATGTCGGATGCATAACTCAAGTTGAGCCCATCCAAGATGAGCCCACCATCAATACCATCCACGTCAGAGGGCCGAATCGACAATGTGCTGCAACTACCCGTAGTGGTAGGATAACTGTTGCCGGTGCTCCTCCGAGATCAACTGCTCCTCCAAGGCCAACATCTACTGCATCCATAGCATAGTCTAACACCAGGCCAGCATCAAATTCACACGCAACACAGCATAATGCACCAAGTACACAATACAATATCATAGAGCATCTTGGGAACATGCCAGCCCAAATATCTATCTTGGATTTGCTCCGCACATCACCCATCCATCAGGAGATCCTGGACAAAGCTCTAAAAGAAGGCCATGTCCCCATGGACATTAACACAACTTAGTTTGAAATTCTTGTGGGACACCTATCAGCAGCATGTGCCTTATCCTTCAAAGAATCTGATATACCAGATGTCGCTCCTGACCACACTCTCCCTCTCCGCATTGCTGTCATGGTCAAAGATTTCACCATCAAACGGGTCTTAATAGATAATGGCTCAGCCCTCAACTTGTGCACATTAAAATTCATCAAGAAGATCGGGTTCACGGAGGCCGACATACAACATGAGATGATCACTATCAAAGCATATGACAACTTGGAGCGTACCTCTGAAGGTACTATCACCTTGCCTATCCAACTAGGCCCAGCAACGCAAGATACCATCTGTCACGTTGTTGATCTTGACCTACCGTTCAATATCCTCCTCGATCGCCCATGGATCCATTCCATTAAGGCTGTACCATCTACTTACCATCAGTGCATCAAGTTTCCACATCAAGGCACTGAGGTTACCATCCACGCTGATCCTAACCCCTTTGCATACTGCCGTGCGATGGAAGCATCTTTTCCTCATTCTACTCATTGTCCTGGAACCGATATTGGTACTTCTATTGCTAGCTCATCCTGATCCCATCGCGATCCAGAGACCATCCTCTCTTCCACCTTATCATCCGTCAAGATCAACAACCAGGGTTGTGGCGAATACAGCCTCAGTGATGCATTTGCTGTAGGGGCTCTTCCACGTAATCCACATACTCAAGGGTGCCCAAGTTGTCAAAACAAGCCTGTTGAGGAACATTATAAGCTTAAGCAAATCAGAAACATGACTTTTGAGTCTCATGGTACCATCAACAGCAAAGAAATGGATCCAGATATTAACAAATGGTTATACAAAGATCCCCCATCACGTGACACACAACTTCTTGAGTACTTCAAAGAGAAATATCCAATCCCCTACAAAAATGTCACAGAACACTATAACTATCAAGGTGGTGGTCTAGGACCACAAGAGGACAGAAATTTGTTTCCTATCATACCATCCCAGAATCCAGAACAGCAAGGACTTGGCTTTAATACCTCTCGCCTGCTTGAACAAGAGCCCAATACCACAACTGCAGACACTAACATGACCAACGTGAACTTTTCAAATAGCCAGGATGACCTTGTGGAAATCAAAGACATCCCCGAAGAGAAAGACATCCGATCCTACGATGATATCTTTGCCGACGACACCCTCCTGGGGACTTCTGTTCTCCAACAACTCTCCATTAACCTCATAGATCTTCCCCTCACAAACCCCGACCTCATAGATTGGGACCAACCAAGCATCGCACACATCGATGAGTTCCAAAGCACACAAGCACTCCTAGAATTCATGGGGGCATCAGATCCAGCAGTCAACCAGGATCCAACATCAACCTCTGTCTATCAGCTTCACCCAGAAGGATATTTTGGGAAAGTGGCAAGCTTTAGTCACAAAAGCAAAATAGCAAAAGAACATCATGAGTCTTTATGTGAAAACCCCCTTGGGGCACATTCTGATTCCAAAATAGTAAAAATAAAGGGCGTATCTTCTAGTGAAAACCTAGCCATTCAGGCGCTAGAAGATGAAGCCTTGCCTCTTCCCCCTATCCAAGATTATAGACCCGAGCAGTCGCCGATCATCATAGAGGAAACCAAGCCAATCAAATTGGGAACAGAAGAATGTCCAAGGATCACCTACATTGCAGTCAACCTAACAGAAGGAGAAGAAATTGCTCTCAGCACCTTGCTCAAGGAATCAGTTATCAATTTTGCATGGTCATACGCCCACATGCCTGGGCTTGATCCAAACCTTGTTGTTCATCATCTATCAGTAGATCCAAACGTCAAGCCAGTGAAGCAGAAGCTAAGGAAAATGCATCCAAAGGTAGCATTGCTCGTCAAAGCAGAGCTTGAGAAGCTCCTCCAAGCTAAGATCATCAGAGCAATAGATTATTCAGAGTGGATCTCTAACATGGTGCCAGTCACAAAGCCTTCTGGTGACATCAGAATCTGTACTAATTTTAGGGACTTGAACAAGGCATGCCCTAAGGATGACTTCCCATTGCCAAACATAGACATGCTTGTAGACCTCACAGCGGGTCATGAGATGTTATCATTAATGGATGGCTTTTCCAGCTACAACCAGATTCATATAGCAGAAGCAGATCAACATAAAATAGCATTCACAACCCCATGGGGTACCTTCTGCTACAATATGATTCCCTTTGGGCTAAAGAATGCAGGAGCAACATATCAGCGAGCAATGACAGCGATCTTCCATGACATGATCCACAAGATCCTTGAAGACTATGTGGATGATATCCTTGCAAAATCCAAAACAAGAGATGAGCACCTCAACATCCTAGAGCGTGTATTTGATCATCTGAATCATTATGGCTTAAAGTTAAATCCTAAGAAATGTATCTTCGGCGTAACATCTGGCAAGCTTCTAGGCTTCATCGTCTCTAGACGAGGCATAGAGATCGATCCTAAAAAGGTAAAAGCAATAACGGAGATGCCTCCACCAAGAAATCTCAAATAGCTCAGAAGCCTACAGGGAAAGCTTCAATCAGTTCGGCGGTTCATCTCGCAACTAGCAGACAAGTGCCAACCCTTCTCACATCTCTTATGCAAAGACACCAACTTCAAGTGGGATCCCATATGTCAAAGAAGCTTTGATAAGCTCAAGGAGTATCTAGCTAACGCTCCAATCCTAGTACCACCAGTTCCAGGATGCCGACTCATCCTTTACATCTCAACAGCAGCTACAACACTAGAGGCACTCCTAGCACAGCATGCGGATGAAAACAGAGAACGAGCTGTCTACTACATCAGTCGCACTCTTGTGGGCTATGAGCTTAACTATTCACCCATGGAGAAAGCATGCCTAGCAGTGGTCTTTGCCATTCAAAAACTTAGACATTACATGCTTAGCCACACAATCAAGCTCATATCAAAGGTGGATCCTCTTAAGTATCTGTTATCAAGGACAACCCTCACAGGTCGTATGGAAAAATGGGTCATGTTACTCAGTGAATTTGACATTCAGTATATAGATCGCAAAGCAATCAAAGGGCAAGTCATTGCCGATCAGCTAGCAGAAGCACCACTAGTGGATGCCTATCCACTAATCATGGAATTCCCCGATGAACACTTATGCATGCTTGAAGAGCAGCCCATGTGGAAACTATACTTTGATGGTTCCAACACATCCCATAGCTCTGGAGCAGGAATCCTATTCGTCACACCTCAAGGTGACTATATTCCAAAATCATTCAAGTTGGGATTCCCCTGTACCAACAACATTGCAGAATATGAGGCACTCATCTTAGGTCTCAAAACAGCTATCCAATGGAACATCACAGAACTACAAGTCTTTGGAGATTCACAGCTCATTATCAAGCAAGTCCTTGATGAGTATCAGACAAAGGATGACAAATTGCTACCCTACAAGCAACTGGTGGATAAACTGAAAGAGCATTTCCTACATCTACAATTCAATCAGATCCCAAGGCTTCAAAACAAAGTAGCAGATGCAATGGCAACCATCGGATCCTTACTGGAAATCCCACGTGACGCAACACAATATGAATTTCTAGTCAAGCAGCTACACTTGCCAGCTTATGAGAACACCGATGCAAACATGGTGTGTGTCTTGGTTGGTCCCCAATCCCCATGGTACCACAACATCCATGCATATCTAAAAAATGGTATCATATCTCCCCATCTCACCAATAACCAACGCCAAAACCTTATTTGCAGAACTTCCCGCTACACTCTTGCAGCCAACACCCTATATCGTCGCGGGTATCACAATGTCCTATCTAGATGTTTAGATTCAAACGAGGCCCTCCTGGCCTTACAAGAAGTTCACGCTGGAATTTGCGGTGCCCACATGAGTGGCATGGTTCTAGCAAAGCAGCTGCTTAGAGTTGGATATTATTGGCCAACAATGGAACATGATGCGTGTGAATTTGTCAAGAAATGTCTCCCATGTCAATAGCATGTCAATTTGATACATGCACCAGCACAGGATCTACAGCCTATTGCACCACCATGGCCTTTTTCATGTTGGGGCCTCGACCTCGTTGGCTTGATCACCCCCCTCTCTTCGGATGGACACAAGTATATCATAATAGCCACAAAGTACTTTACCAAATGGGTTGAAGCGATTCTTCTCACCCTTACTACTGGCATCCAAATATCCAAGTTCATCCTCTACCATATCATTTGCCGCTTCGGCATACCATCTACCATCTTCACAGACCATGGCACACCTTTTGAAAACCAGCATGTGGATGATCTATGTGCCAGACTCCACATCCATCACCATTTCTCCAGTCCATATTTCCCTCAAGGAAATGGCCAAGCTGAGGCAACCAACAAAACTATCTTGAAAATCCTCAAGAAGGTTGTCAATGATTCTGGTCATGACTGGCACCTCCAAATCAATCCTTCCCTTTGGGCCTATCGCACTTCTTATCGCACTCCCACAGGCACCACCCCATACTCCCTTGTATATGGTGCCGAAGCTGTTCTACCAATCGAGGTCGAGCTTCCATCCTTGCGCGTCTCCATGAAGAACTATACAACTGATGAAGACTATCGTGTGGCCCGGCTCACACAGCTAGATCTGCTAGATGAAAAGAGACAACAAGCCTACGATCACCTGGTTGCATACCAGAATCGACTCAAAAGGAGTTATAACAAAAAGGTCCATCCTAGACAATTCCAGGTCGGTGACATGGTCCTTAAAGAAAATCAGAAGGTCCTAGCAAATAGAGAAAAGAAAGGCAAGTTTGAGCCTACTTGGTTGGGCCCCTATGTTGTCACCGCATCCTCTGGCTCCGGAGCCTATCAGCTATCAACACCAGAAGGTGAGCCCTTGAATGATCCTATCAACATCATCCATCTGAAGAGGTTCTATGCCTGAACTTGATCTTGCATATATCAGAAAATCCAAAAACATTCAAAAAAGCAAAAAAAGCAAAAAAGCAAGAAAAAGCAAAAAAAAAGAAAAGAGAAAGAGAAAATAATCGTCCAACGGTGAAAACTTGGCAATTCAAGCACCTTGGACAAGTATGTTGGTGAAAACCTAGCAAACAGGCACCAACATAGTAAACTGAGCTATTTATCTATTCAGTTGTCCTTTTAGCTACCGTCCTCTTCCTCCATCCATAACAGATCTCCCAGTAGTTCCATCTCCCCTATCCTCCAAGCATTCGGCTTCCATCTTCTTCCAACCCATCTGCAATCCATATCCTATTCCAAAGCTTTGTACCATATCTTGTACCATATCCTTATCCCTTTCTTGTACAGTGCATTCCTCCCTGTATTTATCCTTCTTGTCTCCGTCCTAGTGAGAGTCCCGCTGAGTGTGATCTTCCTATCCCCAATCCTGAGCTTCTGTACATATCCCTTGTGCATATCATTCCTCCTTGTTGTACATAACCTTTGTCCATCCTGCAGTAGTATTTGATCAAATATCTTGTCCCATTCCCAGCCTCAGAAAACTTTTAGTCCCACTAGGGCCTTGTGCTTCAGCAACATCAATTGTCGACTTATCCTTGCTCATCCTGATTATTCCTTGAACTTCAGCTTTTGCCAGCGAACAACTACACTTATTCTCTCACCAACCCATGGGTCCTTGAGGATATATCGTTCCTCCTATCCGACCTAATCTTCCATCCTGGTCCTTGAGGATATATCGTTCCTCCTGTCCGACCAATCTTCCCACCATCAATCAAACCTAATCTCTCTCCTTGGCAAAGGATGTCTTTTTGGAGTTATCATTTTGATCTTGGATTTTTGTCCTTTGGGTCTTGTTAATCTTTTTGGCTTCTCATTATCCCACTAGGGTCACCACGATTCATTATATCACGGTGTGCTGCGTGTGCGGATAATCTGGGGCAAGGTCTTTTGATCTTTCACTTCTGCCTGTGAGTCAGTTGTGTTTTTGTGGTTCCTTCAGCATCGGTTCCGCCATGTCGTCTCTGCGCTTCATGTGTGATGTTGGGGCAACCCTGTGTGTTTGTTTAGCGTCAGTCCTCATCAGTCCTCTGCGACGTTGTTGACAGGCCTCATGATCCCAGTATCCTTGGCAGGTCTCTAACATAGCTATATTAAATCTAGGTTGTGCACTCCCGTTTGCACTTGGAGCTATCTGGTCCCTTGCATTTATCATATAGATTAATCTCGCATCTTTGCATATAGCTGCATCTTGCATCTTGCATTTCCATCTCATCTTGCATATCATCCATATTTGTTCTTAGAAGTGAGGTTATTTATCTCCCCTTTCTTCCTAGGCCCTTCCTTCCTCGTCCCAGCAGGGCACTCTTTGTCTTCTTGCTGTCCCAAGGCGTAATCCCTCTTTCTCCTTGTCCCACTGGGCGCATGTTCCATGATTTTGTCCCACCAGGGCATGTATCCTCTTTCTTCCAATCCACCCGGGCGTTACCCTCTTCTTCTGATTCTAGCCTTGGCATCTTGTTTTCTTGTCTTTGACGCCATGCCACTTGCAACATCGCATCAAAGAGGGGCAAAATGTAGACACCGAAAAATCCTTCAGAAAATAAATTATTTTTGTTTTCTGAAAATCCTTGATGACATCATCATTTATTAATTAATTAATTATTTAATTAATTTATTTATTTTTATGCCATTAAATCCCTCTCTCTTAATTAAAAATCTTTAATTAAGGAATCTAGCCTAAAAATGTCATTTGGACATTATCCCTAATTTATTAATTATTTGATTAATAAATTGACCAAAAACTTCAAAAATAAATTAATTTATTTTTTATCCCAAAGTTGGCCAAAATTCTAAAGAGCACTAAACTCTTCTAGAAAGTCCTAAACTTTCCTCTAAATGGGTCAAATCCCTAATCTAGTCCCTTCAAACCCTAAGCCTAGATATTTAATATTTATTAAATTTACCTTTAATAAATATCTAAATCTCACCAAAAGCCACTTGCCCATCCCTTTCTCCTAATCCTAATCCTAATCCCCTTTCTAATCTTGTCACATTCCATTAGCAAAAGGTTTACCAAAACTTATGCTAACCTCCTCCTTAGTCAACAAAGATGGCCACCTCTTGGCCACCTCTTGCAAATGCATTTAAGGATGCATTTAAGCCTTCCTTATCTTTCTTACATGCATTCATTATGCATTTAAGACCTTCTTATCCCTTCCTTGCCACCTCTTGGCCTTGGGCACATTTACCAAATTGTGCACATGCCCTCAAACTTTCAACTCAATCCTCCCTTAACACTTGTCAGGACATTTGTCCTTGACTCAACCCTAACCTTAGCCCTAACTCTGACTCATCCTTTTAACCCAAGACCTTCCCTTTTCCTATAAATAGCCTCACTTCTTTGAGCAAACAATCCTCTCTCATCTTTCAACTCTTAAACTCAATAGCAAAGTTATAATGCCATTTTCATTCTAGCATAAGCATAAACTCATCATTTTAGATCATTTTCAAGCTTAAATCACATCTAAATTAGCTTAATTGGATTAACATAGATTCATTTCTTGTTTAATCAATCTTAGTTCATCTTTTAGCTTTGCATATTTGTGTGTTCTTGAGGCCTTTGAGGCAAAATAGGTTCCTCATACCTATTTTGTGTCATTTTGGGTCTTCTTGATCCTCAAATCATCCTATTTTGCATGCTCCAAGTGCTTGAGTTTGCACACCCACATCCATCTATATCCAAGCATATCAAACGGTGCATGGGCGCATCCATTTTAGGCTTAAACTGAGGTGGCTTTGATTTTAGTTTTTTTGCCATTAAATTTGATTTGATTATATGCTATGATGTTTGTTTGTCTTTGGCCTTCAAAACAGGTTTAGGTACACACTCAAATCCTAGTTTACAAGAACAAGCTTTCCAACGATATATCATTTGCCCAAAATGGAGTCTGTGTGCGCAAGATAGAGCTCCCAGAGTGTAAAACTGAACATCTGGCTTTGACAGTGAACAATACAAAAAAATAGAAAAATAGAAAATCAAACCTACAAATATGGAAAGATCTCGGAATCATCTTTTTGACAATATCTCGTTTGCCAAATTTCGACACCATATGCTCAAGATATGAGCAAAAAACCAACAGCTACGCTAGAGGGCCCAAAGAAGATTTCTAGAAGGATCTGAGGATGGGTGACGTTAGCAAAAGGACAAAATCACACATGAAACCATCAAATCTGATAAAAAATTAGAAAGAGATTTCTGACAATATCTCATTTATTGAAAACGGAGCCCGAATGCAAGAGAAATGGATCTCGGCATGCAAGAGGTCTGAAACACTGAGAGCACAAAGAACATATAACTTTGATAGTAAAACATGGCATCAAAATGGAAAAAAATTGAAACCATACCAGCAAAATTGGATCAGGCCTGGAACCATCTTTCTGATGTTATATCACATGGCCGATTTTGATCCTAGATGCCCGAGATATTCACAAAAATCCACAAGTAGCTCCAAAAGGCCTAAAAATAGTGTAAATCCCTACTAACATCAAGAACCTGGGAGCCTAATTTTGACGGTCAAATGGTCATCACAAATCAAATCCACCTAGGGCTTAAGAAAAATAGGCCCTCAAAATTAGGCTTTGAGGGGTCGGAGGGGCTGTCCATATGACCCTGAGCTCTACAGTAGGGGGTTGGCCCGACGCAGTTACCTGTTGATCGCAGGCAGTGACTGCAGCAGTCACCTACCAGTCAGTGATGGTAACCATGGGTGGTGACCGCGGCCCACCAAGTGGTAACCATGGCACACCCACTGGTGGCCACTCAGTGGCTACTTGGTGATCGTCAGGTGTTGTGAAAAAAATAGAAAATTCTTTTTTAAAAAATCTGTGCATGCCTCAAACTATGTGTCAAGCCGTATGACCTAGTACACAAAAAAAATTACATCTGAGGCCAACTTATCCAAAATTGAAAATTTTTTTAATGGATTTTAGGTATCTTGGATGCTCCGAACGCAATCGTGAGGTTCGTTTGGGCTAGAATTGCCCCCCAAAAATAGTGATCACCTCGAGATCTATGTCAGGGCTGATTGCAAAATTTTTTTGTCACAGATTCTAAGTTTTTCCAAATTTGATAACTTTTATATGGATCTTGGGGTTCTTGGATGTTGTGAATGCAACCGTGAGGACCCTTTGAAGCCAAGATGACTATAAAAATAGGTCCTCGTAGATCTTACAGGAAACCTCTTTGAAAATGTAGATCTAACAAACACATCCAAATCTCTTAGGAAGAGGATAGGGGCAAGTAGCTCTGAAGCTTTGATACCATATTGGACTTGATGAGAAACAACCCATAGCTCCCTAGAACACCTACACACAAACAACTATGGAGTCTTGAATGTATGGATCCACGAGAGAGGAGAAATCCTTGATGTGCAAAAAAAAAAGTTGCAATCAATAATGAAATGTCAAAAAAGGTTACAAAGTGTTACGAGATCAATCCTTATAAAAGGAGATCAGAAAACCTAAAAAGGTAAAACCCTAGGTTGCATAATAATAATTAATAAAGTAATTAATTATTATATGCCTAAAGTTTAGCTTAAGTTGAAAGAGGTAATAAGTGACTTAATAATTAAATCAATATAATTCAATTAATAAGAACACACTTTATTACTCTAACAGATATACACTACACCTACTCAGTATACACTACATCTTCTCGGTGTATACTAAGTTCTTCATGTACTGACCAAATTAACTTGTACATTTTTTTATCTTCAACACTTAACAAAATCATGTAATCCAATCAAATCAATATCATATATTCATAGACTTATCAATAAATTTCCCAATGAATACCTTAATCATAACTAACTCATACATCTCATCTTCATTCTAATATCTCTTTCCTTCACCAGCATTACCTTCTTCAGATGTTTGCAACTATCATGACAAGTACAGTCAAAACTAGTTGACATCAATGACAATATAACAACTGATCTAATGTCTCACATATACCTTTGTTGCTCGATGATCATCTTCACATTCTCCATTATGTTCTCGAAGTAGTTCACTAGTTGTAGTCTAACAATGAGTTGTCATGTACATATTTAGATTCCAAATTTTGTATATATAAGTGGCCATTTTGTTGATTTGTAAATATTGAGAGGTGAAATTTTATATATCCTAATGTGTACCTTTTGATTATAAATACATAAATGAATTTTGTATCATTACATTTTTATATCTTAATGTGTACCATTTGATTATATCCTATTGTGTAACATTTTATTATAATTGTACATAAATGAATTTTGTATCATTGCATTTGTACAATGACACCTTCACTTGTTCTTGTAAGCTACTTACATTACTAAGCTAGTTTAACATTGGGTCTCTTGACTATTTTGGTACATGCTCTCATGTTTCTCTATATTTCTTCTTGCTATTGGATAGTCCCTTCATGTTAGTAAGTGATTTCATTTGCTTTGTCTCTATCTAGTGGTGCAGGGGAACCTAGCCTTGCTTAGCAAATGTGGTCCAATATAGAGTTTTGATATTTTGAGTCATGGCTAGATGTAATAAGGTCATAATAGACCATTCATGATGTAATAAAATTTAATTAGGTTCATATTGTCACATGAAAAATTGACCTATATAGATACCCATTTGGGAGATACCTAACATATGTCGATCTTGATAGGTGATGTTTGGAACAACTTGGTCAAAATTTGTTGATTTTGATTTTTTAGGGGCTAATTAAGCATGTTTTAAAATTCACCTACCCTCTAAAAACTCCCCTAAAATAATTTTTTTTACTTCAATAGCCTATTCAAGGTTAAAATAGACCAAATCCACAATTTATATCAATGAGCACTCTCACAAATTCACCCAACACACCAATTTCACTTTTAGGCCTTCAAGGCTTGCATATAGTGAGGGTTTATTAAAAATACCACTCCCAAACCTCTCCAAACTTTTCCAACACCTCAGAAACATTCAATTAGGTCTTCTTAGCCCTCCAAACCTTCACAATTCATAGGTCATTATATTTCTTGCAAAGTCTATGTTTAGTCCTCCATTTTCAAGCCCTAACTTCAATGAAACTCAACTAGAACATCAAGCCCAAGCCCTCAAATGATCTCCCTTGATCAAAAAAACTTCCAAACTAACTTATTTCACAAGGTATTGGGCCCATTCACTAATACATTTAACCCTAATTTTCGACCAGCATTTCTGACCAAGCATTAAAATAGTTTTGCTTGGTCAGATTATAGAAAGAAATATTTGATTTTTTTTAATCCATTCCCATGTTCATCAGAATTATGACTACCAAGAAAGTTCATCGAAATTGAGACAAACATGGGCATAACTTTAAAAAAAGGTTCCATTTCAATTCATTATGTCTCATATTCATTCACTATAGTTATGTGACTAAGAAGAGTTGAAGGTCGAGGGCCCGAAGTGAGCTAAAGGTCGACTTGACATCTCAGGTTAGAGCATTTAATTTTGCGTCTGCATGCATTTGGTTGAGAAATATTTAATTTCAAATAAATTAAATATTTCATGTGTATGAATCTGCATTTCGAGTGTATGAATGGGCATTGATTCAAATGGGCATTTATTATGCTTTCCATTTTTCCTACGTTCCTATTAGGGAATTTTCAAGTAGATCTTCTTTTGGGATCCCAACATCTAAATGAAAGTAACTCAACTTGCAACCAATCTACTTCATTTCCAAATCACTTTGCATTTGAATAAAGGATTTAATACCATAGAGAAAGGGATTGTGCCCTTACGGCCAGAATATGTCTATTCCTACAATCAAACATATACTAGATCAAAACATATTTTACAGCCTGTTGACATCCTCCCACAAGAAACATTAAACACAAAAAGTGGGAGAAGTCCTTGGACTCATGGAAAATTCAAAATAGTAAATGACTGATTGCACAAAATTGTTCAGGAATAGTCAACACCAAACTGAGATTCTTTGTCTCAAAACTCCACAAAACAATACACACTTACTATGGAAATGAAAGTAACTCAACCTATAACCAATCAACTTAATTTCAAAATCACTTTTCATATGAATAAAGGATTTAATACCATAGAGATAGGGTGTGTACCCTTATGGAAAGAATATGACTATCACAAGAAATCTTTGTTTATTGATTCAAAATTGATTACATTTTCCTTTCCTTGATTCATACACACTCCTATCTCATACAAGTTTATAGGAGATGCCATCCTCAACCTCCTATCCATCCCTACAATCAAACATATACTAGATCAAAACATACTGTACAAGGTTGAATTCCTCCCACAAGACACATTAAATATAGAAAGTGGGAGAAGTCCTTGGAGTCATGGAAACTTCAAAATAGTAAATGACTGATTGCACAAAACTGTTCAGGAACAATCAACACCAAAATGAGATTCTTTGTCTCAAAACTCCATAAACCAATACACACTTAGTATGGAAATGAAAGTAACTCAACCTACAACCAATCTACTTCATTTCCAAATCACTTTGCATTTGAATAAAGGATTTAATACCATAGAGACAGGGACTATGCCCTTACGGCCAGAATATGATAGTCACGGGAAATTTTAGTTTATTAATTCAAAACTAATTACATTTTTCTTTCCCCGACTCATACACACTCCTATCTCATACAAGTTTATAGGAGATGCCACCAAGTTCTAACAAGTTTTCATTTTTAAGCTCCTTATTGTTGAAGTTGTATAGCTATGATAGAGACTTCAATTTTGATTTTGTTGTTACCTTCTATATCTATTTATGTAAGAAGTTTTTGATGAGCCTTATTGATGATTCTCGTAATTCTTCAGTCTGCATATCTGTGCTAACATGAACATTATGTGTAATACTATATCATTTTTGTTGGTGATTAAGAAAGTCCTTAATCACCAATGACAGGTATACTTATTGTTAGGTCGTGTTTCTTTTATGTTCAACGGCATCAAATATTTTGATATCGGTGTCAACCGATTAATATTATTAGTTTCATGTTTTGATTTGTAACATTTGTATGACTTGTTTTATTATCGGTCTCTTCAACTTTGGTGCAACTTAATATTTATTATGTTGGTCGTTGAGTATTATCGGCATCATTATATTTTTAATGTGCGCTTTACCTTACTTGGTGGAACGCCAAATAAAGTGAAGTGTCACCTTCCTAGGTGATGATTATTCAATAGAAAGTATCTATTTCATTGGATGTTCATGTAGAACAAAGGCCAACTGTTTTGGGTGCAACATTCATCATCATAGATAATTAGAATTATCTATCTCAAAGATTTTGTGTAGCAGTTTTATTCATGATTTGGACAGTGTATGAAAGGTATCGTTCGGTCTATGTTCATCTTGTGATGTCTTCATTTTAACTTAGCAATATTTTATTCTTAATCAGTGAGAGATTAAGATCGAACTTCTGCATCAGTTTTGGTTTTAATAAAGGATATACTCTTTTTTGGATAAAAATTTGTGCCTTCAACTTTTGTTCTTTTGTTTTATGCAATCTGTTTTATATTGCTACATTCTGGTTCAAATTTAACACTTATTTGTTTACACTATAGGTTCTAAGGCATCTCTTTTTCTCCTTGGAAGACAATAATGCACTGAAGACAATCACAATATTTTTCCAATAAGAATTTTAAGGTACAAAAGTTAAACATTTTACATTACTTTTTTTCTAAATAACTTTTCATGAACATGTTTGTTACAATATTTGTAACATGTTCTCTTTCTATGATGACATGCATGCTTTCGAATATACATGTGCTTTGCATTTCTTTTACAAATCAACATTTTTATCTTTTATTTGGATATAGTATAATATTGAGTCTCTTATACTGCAAACCCTCCATACCCTATTGTTGGGCTCATAAGATTCCAATGACCCACTCCCAATTTTTAATAGGCAATCAATGAATGTGAACATATTTTATATAGATCCTCAACACAATTCAAACAATCCTAAAATACTCTATTTCAATTACCATCTCATTAGATACTTGACTTGCCACACTTGGTTGATATCCTTCCTTTATTTCAATGCAAACACCAAACATCTGAAAAAAGCTTTTAAAATGCCTCTGAATGCGGTGAGATTCACAATCTACCAAAATGCCAAACAAAGCACTAAATAAAGTAGCACCTTACTAAGCACTGACTGCATTTCTACCATACTTCCACAACACCAAATCACTCTCTTTTTCTCCTCCTCACCAATAATAATCACAACAATGATAGCTCACAAATGATTATAAAATAAACAATTGTCTCCTTCAGAGTCGCTTTACCTAAATCTATAATGTTGGGTTACGAAAACTATCCCCTTCACTGGTCCTATTTAATAGAAGATTAGGTAATTTAGCTTTTCTTAAATAAGTTTAACAAGTTGTAATTTGGCATCAAATACCACTATACATTTTTGGGTATGTGCAAGATCATGAGGGGCCAAACTGTGCCCTTAAGTGGCAATGAAAAATCAGCAAATCAGGGTTCGTCAGCTTGATGTGAAAATTTGAACTAGCTATCAACCTAATACCAAAAATTTGTAAAAATAGAATCTATAGGAAATTGAATGTAGTTTCTAGACTACTAGGCCTTTTCTAAAAAAAAAATTAATATAATTGGTGAAAAGTATAGATTTCAATACAGTAGTACAAAAATTTTAGGAAAAAAATAAGAAGTAGGTGTACGTCTGACCACCTTAATCATGATCAAATGATAATATTTTTTTATAAGATTTTATATATAAGTAGTAGATTCATTCCAGGATGTGACGCATATTTTTTTGTAATTTTATTCCAAAAAAATAATTAATTATGAATTTTCTGCTACAACATTTTCAGAATAAAAAAAACTCCCGTGTCCGACCACCTTAACTCATTCAAAACTTTACAAAATTCAATTTTATTTTATTTTTCCTTATAGTAGGCGAAGCATAGAATATGATGCATTTTTTGAATTTCAAAAATGTTATACCATTTGAAAGTTATAGCCGTTTTTCAATCAGTATATAAATCAGCACTTTAGAGGTAACTCAATTAGAAAATAACTAATAATTACTTACCGAATTCAAAATTTGATAGTAATTATATCGATAGAAAGCTGATAATCTCCTTAAAATACCCTTTTCATTTTATCAAATTTAAGTGAAAAAAAATTTATCAACTACATGGTCGAAGTCTGGAACTCAGACAAAAAGGGGGAAAACACATTTTTGTGACATTTGAAGAGTTGACCAGGTAGGTTTGGTGCACAAAGCAGTACCAAGCCTAATCGGGTACCCGATTGTTCTGAGTATGAAAAAATGGTAGGAGTATATGAAAAATTTAAACTTTTTGAAATCGGGTACCCGATATTGCCAAGTATGAAAAAATGGTGGGAGTATATGAAAAAATTGAACTTTTGTATATAATGTTTAAATATGTATTATAAATATAATTATATATTAACTTATATATTTTATATTATAATATCTTAGGGGTTTTAAATTGCATGTCATATATATTTTATATTATATAAATATATGTACAAATTATATATATATATATAACGTTTAAGGGGTATTATGTAAATTTTTTAATATATGTTATATATATAATTATATATTAATATATATTCTATATTAAAATATTTTATATTATAATATCCTAGTACACCTTATCACACATTAGGACCCATAGGAAGTCCCCATGACCCATTTTGACACATTGGAATGCTCGAGTGTGTCTGAAGGGGTCGCTTCAAACACACTCGAGCATTCCAATGTGTCAAAAAGGGTCATGGGGACATCCTAGGGGTCCTGACGTGTGTCCAAAGGGGTAGCTACAGAAACACTCGAGAATTTCAATGTGTCAAAAGTGACCATGGGCACTTCCTAGGGGTCCTAATGTGTGATAAGGCATACTAGGAACACTAGAAAGTCCCCATGACCCCTTTTGACACATATGAACCCTCCAGTGTGTCTGAAGGAGTCGTAGGAACCCTTTAGACACACTTGAGGGTTCAGATGTGTCAAAAGAGGTCATGGGGACTTCATAGGAGTCCTAGTACGTCTTATCACATGTTAGGACACCTAGGAAGTCCCCATGAACCCTTTTGACACATTGGAATGCTCAATTGTGTCTTAAGGAGTTGTAGGACCCCTTAAGACACACTTGAGCATTCTATTCTGTCAAAAAGGGTCATGGGGACTCCCTAGGGGTCCTAGAACACCTTATCATGTGTTAGGACCCCTAGGGAGTCCCCATGACCCCTTTTGACACATTGAAATGCTCAACTGTGTCTTAAGGTGTTGTAGGACGCCTTCGGACACACTTGAGTGTTTTAATATGTCAAAAAAGGTCATGGAGACTCCCTAGGGGTCCTAATACACCTTATCATGTGTTAGGACCCCTAGGAAGTCCCCATGACCCCTTTTGACACATTGAAATGCTCAAGTGTCTCTTAAGGAGTCCTAGGACCTTTTAAGACACACTCTAGCATTCCAATGTGTCAAAAAAGATCATAGAGAATCCCTAGGGGTCCTAGTATGTCTTATCATGTGTTAGGACCCCTAGGAAGTCCCCATGACCCCTTTTGACACATTGAAATGCTCAAGTGTGTATTAAGGGGTCGTAGGACCCCTTAAGACACACTCGAGTGTAATGTGTCAAAAGGGGTCATGGGGACTCTCTAGGGGTCCTAGTATGCCTTATCATGCGTTAGGACCCCTATGGAGTCCCCATGACCCCTTTTGACACATTGGAATGCTCAAGTGTGTCTTAAGGGGTCCTAAGACCCCTTAAGACACACTTGAGCATTCCAATGTGTCAAAAGGGGTCATGGGGACTCCCTAGGGGTCCTAGTATGCCTTATCACATGTTATGACCCCTAGGGAGTCCCAATGACCCCTTTTGACACATTAGAATGCTCAAGTGTGTCTTAAAAGGTCCCAGCATCCCTTCAGACACACTTGAGCATTCCAATGTGTCAAAAGGGGTCATGGGGACTCCCTAGGGGTCCTCATACACCTTATCACGCATTAGGACCCCTAGAAAGTCCCGATGACCCCTTTTGACACATTGGAATGCTCAAGTGTGTCTTAAGGGGTCCTAGGACCCCTTAAGACACACTTGAGCATTCCAATGTGTCAAAAGGGGTCATGGGGACTCCCTAGGGGTCCTAGTATGCATTATCACATGTTAGGACCCCTAGGAAGTCCCCATTAACCCTTTTGACATATTGGAATGCTCAAGTGTGTCTTAAGGGGTTGTAGGACCTTAGAAGACACACTTGAGTGTTCCAATATGTCAAAAGAGGTCATGGGGACTCCCTAGGAGTTGTAGTACACTGTATCACGTGTTAGGACCCCTAGGGCTTCCCCATGACCCCTTTTGACACATAAGAATATTCAAATGTGTCTTAAGGGGTCTTAGGATACCTTAAGTCATACGTAAGCATTTCAATGTGTCAAAAGGGGTCATGGAGACTTCCTATGGATCCTAGTATGCCTTATCACGTCTTAAGAACCCTAAGAAGTCCAAATGACCCATTTTGACACATTGGACTGCTCAAGTGTGTCTCACACTTGAGCATTCCAATGTGTCAAAAGGGGTCATGGGGACTCCCTAGGGGTCCTAGTATGCCTTATCATGCGTCAGGACCCCTAGGAAGTCCCCATGACCCCTTTTGACACATTGGCACTCTCAAGTGTGTCTTAAGGGGTAGTAGGACCCCTTAAGACATACTTCAGCATTCCAATCTGTCAAAAGTTGCCATGAGGACTCCCTAGGGGTCCTAGTACACCTTATCATGTGTTAGGACCCCTAGGGCATCCCCATGACCCCTTCTGACATATTGGAACCCTCAAGCATGTCTTAAGGGGTCTTAGGACCCCTTAAGACACACTTAGGTGTTCCAATGTGTTAGAAGGGGTCATGGGGACACCCTAGGGGTCCTAATACACCTTATCACATGTTAGAACCCCTAGGAAGTCCCCATGACCCATTTTGAGACATTGGAATGCTCAAGTGTGTCCTAAGGAGTCCTAGGACCCTTTAAGACACACTCTAGTGTTCCAATGTGTCAAAAGGGGTCATGGGGACTCCCTAGGGGTCCTAGTACACCTTATCACGTGTTAGGACCCCTAGGGAGTCCCCATGACCCCTTTTGATACATTGGAACTCTCAAATATGTCTTAAGGGGTCCTACGACCCCATAAGACACACTTGAGAGTTCCAATGTGTCAAAAGGGGTCATGGGGACTCCCTAGGGGTCCTAGTATGCCTTCTCATGCATTAGGACCCCTAGGGAGTCCCCATGACCCCTTTTGACACATTGGAATGCTCAAGTGTGTCTTAAGGTGTCTTAAGACCCCTTAAGACACACTTGAGCATTCCAATGTGTCAAAAAGGGTCATGGGGACTCCCTAGGGGTCCTAGTATGGCTTATCATGTGTTAGAATGCCTAGGGAGTTCCAATGACCCCTTTTGACACATTGAAATACTCAGGTGTATCTTAAGGGGTCCTAGGACCCCTCCAAACACACTTGAGTGTTCCAATGTGTGAAAAGGGTTCATGGGGACTCCCTAGGGGTCCTAATACACAATATCATGTATTAGGACCCCTACGGAGGCCCCATGACCCCTTTTGACACATTAGAATGCTCAAGTGTTTCTTAAGGGGTCCAAGGACCCCTTAAGACACACTTAAGCATTCCAATGTGTCAAAAGGGGTCATGGGAACTCCCTAGGGTTCCTGGTATGTGTTATCATGTGTTAGGAGCCCTAGGAAGTCCCCATTACCCCTTTTGACATATTGGAATGCTTAAGTGTGTCTTAAGGGGTTATAAGACCACTTAACACACACTTGAGGGTTCTAATGTGTCAAAAAGGGGTCATGGGGACTCCCTAGAGGTCCTAGTATGCCTTATCATGTGTTAGGACTCCTAAGGAGTCCCCATGACCCCTTTTAGCACATTGAAATTCTCAAATGTGTCTTAAGGTGTCTTAGGAAACCTTAAGACACACTTGAGCATTCTAGTATGTCAAAAGGGGTCATGGAGACTCCCTAGGGGTCCTAGTACACCTTATCACACTTTAAGACCCTTAGGAAGTCCCAATGACCCCTTTTGAGACATTGGAATGCTCAAGTGAGTCTCACACTTAAGCATTCCAATGTGTCAAAAGGGGTCATAGGGGCTCTCTAGGGGTCCTTGTATGCCTTATCATGCGTTAGGACCCGTAGGGAGTCCCCATGACCCCTTTTGATAGATTGGAAGGCTCAAGTGTGTCTTAAGGGGTCGTAGGACCCCTTAAGACACACTTGAGCCTTCCAATTTATCAAAAGGGGTCATGGGGACTCCCTAGGAGTCCTAGTACACCTTATCATGTGTTAAGACCCCTAGGGAGTCCCCATGACCCCTTTTGACACATTGGAACACTCAAGTGTTAGGGTCCTAGTATGTCTTATCACATGTTAGCACCCCTAGGAAGTCCCAATGACCCCTTTTGACACATTGAAATGCTCAACTGTGTTTTAAGGGTTCTGAGGACCTCTTAAGACACACTTGACTTTTCCAAGGTGTCAAAAGGGGTTATTGGGACTCCCTAGGGTCCTAGTATGCCTTATCACATGTTAGGATCCCTAGGAAGTCCCCATGACCCCTTTTGACACATTGGAATACTCAAGTGTGCCTTAAGGGGTTGCAGAACCCCTTAAGACACACTTGAGCATTCCAATGTGTCAAAAGGGGTCATGGGGACTCCCTAGGGGTCCTACTATGCCTTATCATGCGTTAGGACCCCTAGGAAGTCCCCCATGACCCTTTTTGACACATTGTGATGAAGGGTGCTCCCCTTAATACCACAAACACATAACAGACATAGAGAAACAACAACAATAATATGCAAGAACAGAAAATTGGCTTCTTATTATCTCCACAAATGTGGAATTACAAATTTTCAGAATTACAACATGCAAAGCCACATGGGCATTCCCTTACAATATTCTGTAGGACAAAGCCTCGAACTATTACCCAGATCTACTACCCAGAACTATTATGAACTGCCTAAGACAATAATACAGCCTTCCTTATATAGGCAATTTTCCACCGCTTGGGAAGGTTCCAGAAATTTAGCCCATAGGGCCGACCAAACTTAGAATTATTTTATTTTTCAATTTATTACATCAAAGTCGGCTCAAAATAAATTTTGAAACCCGAACAGAAATTTTGAAGAAAAATCATTTTCTGCCATTTCAGGTGACCCAACTTCCGAAGACCATAAGTCGTCACCAGTTGACCCGATTGACTATTGTAACCCCATTTCGGAAAGGGCGCGAGGAGCTCTACAACATCTAAATCAAGCAAGCTTCATTCAACCCAAAATTCGACCTCATCCGGGGCCTCTAAAGCCTTCAAAACTGAGTTCAAAGTTTCTGCACCCTGTTTCCAAAATCGAAAATTTTCAATATCTTCAAAACCAGACTTGATCTAGCCATGAAACTTTACTGGCAGGCTGATATGACAGAGATGAACCTCCACATGTGAAATCAGAACATTCCGAGATCGTATGACCAACTTACTAAAAATAGAAAATTTCTAGAAATAGCAGCTCTGCACAAGATAGCCCTTATTGAAAAGCAAAAACAAATATTTTTGGGTGATGCAAAATTGCTCTTACACCCAGGATGCTCCTGCATCACATTGGCATGCTCAAGTGTATCTTAAGGGGTTGTAGGACTGCTTAAGACACACTTGAGCATTCTAATATCTCAAAAGGGGTCATGGCAACTCCCTAGGGGTCCTAGTATGTCTTATCACATGTTAGGAACCCTAGGAAGTCCCAATGACCCTTTCTGACACACTGGAATGCCTAAGTGTGTCTTAAGGGGTCCTTGGACCACTTAAGACACACTTGAGCATTCTAATGTGTCAAAAGGGATCATGGGGACTACCTAGTGGTCCTAGTATGCCTTATCACATGTTAGTACCCCTAGGAAGTCCCCATGACCCCTTTTGATGCATTGGAATGCTCAAGTGTGGTTTAAGAGGTCATATGACCCCTTAAGACACACTTGAGTGTTCTAAGTTGTCAAAAAGGGTTATGGGGACTCCCTAGGAGTCCTAGTATGCCTTATCATGTGTTAGCACCCTTAGGGAGTCCCCATGACCCCTTTTAAAATGTTGCAATGCTCAAATGTGTCTCAAATCTATCTTAAGGGGTCCTACGACCCCTTAAAACACACTTGAGCAGTCCAATGTGTCAAAAAGGGTCGTGGGGACTCCCTAGGGGTCCTAACGTGTGATATGGCATACTAGGACACTTAGGGAGTCCCCATGACCCATTTTGACACATTGGAATGCTCAAGTGTGTCTTAAGGGGTCCTATGACACATTAAGACAAACTTGAGCATTACGATGTGTCAACAGGGGTCATTGGGACTTCTTAGGGGTCCTCACACGTGATAAGGTGTACTAGGACCACTAGGGAGTCCCCATGACCCCTTTTGACACATTAGAAGGCTCATGTGTGTCCGAAGGGTTCCTAGGACCCCTTCAGACACACTTGAGCATTCGAATGTGTCAAAAGGGGTCATTGTGAATCCCTAGGAGTGGTAATGTGTGATAAGGCATACTAGGACCCCTAGGGAGTCCTCATGACCCCTTTTCACACATTGGAATGCTCAAGTGTGTCTTAAGGGGTCCTAAGACCCCTTAAGACACACTTGAGCATTCTAATGTGTCAAAAGGGGTCATAAGTACTCCCTAGGGGTCCTAACACGTCATAAGACATACTAGGAAACCTAGGGAGTCCCCATGACCCCTTCTAACACATTGGAATACTCAAGTGTGTCCTAAGGGCTCCTATGACCCCTTAACACACACTTGAGCATTCCAATGTGTTAAAAAGGGTAATGGGGACTTCCTAGGGGTCCTAATGCATGATAAGGCATACTAGGACCCCTTGGGAGTCCCCATGACCCCTTTTAACTCATTGTAATGCTAGAGTGTGTCTTAAGCGGTCCTAGGACCTCAAAAGACACACTCTAGCATTCCAACATGTCAAAAGGGGTCATGGGGACATCCTAGGTGTCCTAACACATGATAAGGCATATTAGGACCCCTAGGGAGTCCCCATGACCCCTTTTGACACATTGGAACACTCAAGTGTGTCTGAAGGTGTCCTACGACCCCTTAAGACACAATTGAGCATTCCAATGTGTCAAAATGGGTCATTGCAACTCCCTAGGGGTCCAAACATGTGATAAGGTGTAGTAGGACCCCTACGGAGCCCCAATCACCCTTTTTTACACATTGGAATGCTCAAGTGTGTCAAAAGGGGTCCTTAGACACCTTAACACACACTTGAGCATTCTAATATGTCAAAAGACATCATGGGGACTCCCTAAAGGTCCTAACGCATGATAAGACATACTACGACCCCTAGGGAGTCCCCGTGACCACTTTCGATACACTGGAATGCTCAAGTGTGTCTTAAGGGGTGCTAGGACCCCATAAGACACACTTGAGCATCCTAATGTGTTAAAAGGGTCATGGACACTTCCTATGGGTCCTAACACATGATAAGCCATACTAGGACCCCTAGGGAATCCCCATGACCCCTTTTCACACATTGTAACACTCAAGTGTGTCTTAAGGGGTCCTACGACCCCTTAGGACACACTTGAGCATTCAAATGTGTCAAAAGGAGTCATGGGGACTCCCTAGGGGTCCTTGTAGACTAGGATTTGAGCGTGCACCTAAACCTATTTTGAACGCCAAAGACAAACAAACGTCATAGCATATTATCAAATCAAATTTAATGGTAAACAAACTAAAATCAAAGCCACCTCAGTTTAAGCCTAAAACGGATGCGCCCATGCACCGTTTGATATGCTTGGATATAAATGGATGTGGGTGTGCAAACTCAAGCACTTGGAGCATGCAAGATAAATGATGATTTGAGGATCAAGAAAACCCAAAATGACACAAAATAGGTATGAGGAACCTATTTTGCCTCAAAGGCCTCAAGAACACACAAATATGCAAAGCTAAAAGATGAACTAAGATTGATTAAACAAGAAATGAATCTATGTTAATCCAACTAAGCTAATTTAGATGTGATTTAAGCTTGGAAATGATCTAAAATGATGAGTTTATGCTTATGCTAGAATGAAAATGGCATTATAACTTTGCTATTGAGTTTGAGAGTTGAAAGATGATTTGCCTTAGGAAATGAGGGTATTTATAGGATTTCTAAAGGCTTGGGGTAGGAGGAATGAATGGCCAGGATTGAAATCCTTAAGAGAGGCCAAGATTCACTCAAAGAGAAGCACATGGATTGTGCTAGTTCTCAGCCAATCAGGAGGTGACACATGTCACAAGGTGAGTGGATGAAGGGAAGGGCAAAGAGGAGTCAACAAAGGGGGCTCCAAGCTCATAACTCTCCAAATAAATGCTTGTAAGAGCAATGAATGGGCTTTAAGAGGCTTTGAAGACTTTGGGGAAGCAATAAATGCTTTGTGGTTGAGATATTTGGAAGGAAAGACTTTGCTTTGGTTTAGGAAAGTCTTAAGCTTGGTTAGGATTGCACAAAGGTTTAAGGGTAGGATTAGGATTAGATTAGGACAAAAAAAGGATTAGGATGGGTGAAGAGGGTGGATTTGAGAAGATTCTAGAAGAGTCTAGATTTCTCTTTAGTTTCATGGAATAAAAGTTATTCATTCCAAAAGCTTAAGTTTTAGGAATATTTATTAAAATATTTTCAATAAATATGAAAATTAAATATTTAACCTTAATTAAATATTTAACCTTGGGATTAGGGTTAGAAAAGATGGGATTAGCCTTTTAATGAAAATTAAGAAGGGATTAGAAGATTTTGGAAGAGGTTAGTGGTCTTAAGGAAATTGGCCAAGTTTGGGATAAAAAATAAATTAAAAATAAATTAATTTATTTTTGAAGTTTTTTGGTCAATTTATTAATTAAATAATTAATAAATTAGGGATAATGTCCAAATGACATTTTAGGCTAGATTCCTTAATTAAAGATTTTTAATTAAGAGAAAGGGATTTAATGCCATAAAAATAAATTAATTAATTAAATAATTAATTAATTAATAAATGATGATGTCATCAAGGATTTTCAGAAAACAAAAATAATTTATTTTCCGAAGGATTTTTCGGTGTCTACATTTTGCCCCTCTTTGATGCGATGCCGCAAGTGGCATGGCGTCAAAGACAAGAAAACAAGATGCCAAGGCTAGAATCAGAAGAAGAGGGGATGACGCCCGGGTGGACTAGGAGAAAGAGGAACATGCCCCAGTGGGACAAAATCATGGAAGATGTGCCCAGTGGGACAAGGAGAAAGAGGGATTACACCCTGGGACAGAGTGTGCCTGGCGGGACGAGGAAGGAAGGGCCTAGGAAGAAAGGGGAGATAAATAACCTCACTTCTAAGAACAAAAGGTGGATGATATGCAAGATGAGATGGAAATGCAAGATGCAAGATGCAGCTATATGCAAAGATGCAAGATTAATCTATATGATAAATGCAAGGGACCAGATAGCTCCAAGTGCAAACGGGAGTGCACAGCCTAGATTTAATATAGCTATGTTAGAGACTTGCCAAGAATACTAGGATCACGAGGCTTGTCAACAACATCGCAGAGGACTGACGAGGACTGACGCTAAACAAACACACAGGGTTGCCCCAACATCACACATGAAGCACAGAGGCGACATGGCGGAATCGATGCTGAAAGAACCACAAACACACAACTGACTCACAGGCAGAAGCGAAAGATCAAAAGACCTTGCCCCAGATTATCCGCACACGCAGCACACCGTGATATAAAGAATCGTGGTGACCCTGGTGGGATAAAGAGAAGCCAAAAAGATTAACAAGACCCAAAGGACAAAAATCCAAGATCAAAATGATAACTCCAAAAAAGACATCCTTTGCCAAGGAGAGAGATTAGGTTTGATTGATGGTGGGAAGATTGGTCGGACAGGAGGAACGATATATCCTCAAGGACCAGGATGGAAGATTAGGTCGGACAGGAGGAACGATATATCCTCAAGGACCCATGGGTTGGTGAGAGAATAAGTGTAGTTGTTCACTGGCAAAAGCTGAAGTTCAAGGAATAATCAGCATGAGCAAGGATAAGTCGACAATTGGTGTTGCTAAAGCACAAGGCCCGAGTGGGACTAAAAGTTTTCTAAGGCTGGGAATGGGACAAGATATTTGATCAAATGCTGCTGCAGGACGGACAAAGGTTATGTACAACAAAGAGGAACGATATGCACAAGGGATATGTACAGAAGCTCAGGATTGGGGATAGGAAGATCACACTCGGCAGGGCTCTCACTAGGATGGAGACAAGAAGGATAAATATAGGGAGGATTGCGCTGTACAGGAAAGGGAAAAGGATATGGTACAAAATATGGTACAAAGCTTTGGAATAGGATATGGATTGTAGATGGGTTGTAGGAAGATGGAAGCTGAATGCTTGGAGGATAGGGGAGATGGAACTGCTGGGAGATCTGTTATGGATGGAGGAAGAGGACGGTAGCTAAAAGGACAACTGAATAGATAAATAGCTCAGTTTACTATGTTGGTGCCTGTTTACCAGGTTTTCACCAACATACTTGTCCAAGGCGCTTGAATTGCCAAGTTTTCACCATTGGACGATTATTTTCTCTTTCTCTTTTCTTTTTTTCTCTTTTTTGCTTTTTTTGCATAGAACCTCTTCAGATGGATGATGTTGATAGGATCATTCAAGGGCTCACCTTCTGGTGTTGATAGCTGATAGGCTCCTGAGCCGAAGGATGCGGTGACAACATAGGGGCCCAACCAAGTAGGCTCAAACTTGCCTTTCTTTTCTCTATTTGCTAGGACCTTCTGATTTTCTTTAAGGACCATGTCACCGACCTGGAATTGTCTAGGATGGACCTTTTTGTTATAACTCCTTTTGAGTCGATTCTGGTATGCAACCAGGTGATCGTAGGCTTGTTGTCTCTTTTCATCTAGCAGATCTAGCTGTGTGAGCCAGGCCACATGATAGTCTTCATCAGTTGTATAGTTCTTCATGGAGACGCGCAATGATGGGAGCTCGACCTCTATCGGTAGAACGGCTTCAGCAACATATACAAGGGAGTATGGGGTGGTGCCTGTGGGAGTGCGATAAGAAGTGCGGTAGGCCAAAAGGGCAGGATTAATTTGGAGGTGCCAGTCACGACCAGAATCATTGACAACCTTCTTGAGGATTTTCAAGATAGTTTTGTTGGTTGCCTCAGCTTGGCCATTTCCTTGAGGGAAATATGGACTGGAGAAACGGTGATGGATGTGGAGTCTGGCACACAGATCATCCACATGCTGGTTTTCAAAAGGTGTGCCATGGTCTGTGAAAATGGTAGATGGTATGCCGAAGCGGCAAATGATATGGTAGAGGATGAACTTGGATATTTGGATGCCAGTAGTAAGGGTGAGCAGAATCACTTCAACCCATTTGGTAAAGTACTCTGTGGCTGTTATGATATACTTGTGTCCATCCGAAGAGAGGGGGGTGATCAAGCCAACGAGGTCGAGGCCCCAACATGAAAAAGGCCACGGTGGTGCAATAGGCTGTAGATCCTGTGCTGGTGCATGTATCAAATTGGCATGCTGTTGACATGGGAGACATTTCTTGACAAATTCACACGCATCATGTTCCATTGTTGGCCAATAATATCCAACTCTAAGCAGCTGCTTTGCTAGAACCATGCCACTCGTGTGGGCACCGCAAATTCCAGCGTGAACTTCTTGTAAGGCCAGGACGGCCTCGTTTGAATCTAAACATCTAGATAGGACATTGTGATACCCGCGACGATATAGGGTGTTGGCTACAAGAATGTAGCGGGAAGCTCTGCGAATAAGGTTTTGGCATTGGTTATTGGTGAGATGGGGAGATATGATACCATTTTTTAGATATGCATGGATTTCGTGGTACCATGGGGATTGGGGACCAACCAAGACACACACCATGTCTGCATCGACGTTCTCATAAGCTGGTGAATGTAGCTGCTCGACTAGAAATTCATACTGTGATGCGTCTCGTGGTATTTCCAACAAGGATCCGATGGTTGCCATTGCATCTGCTGCTTTGTTTTGAATCCTTGGGATCTGATTGAATTGTAGATGTAGGAAATGCTCTTTCAGTTTATCCACCAGTTGCTTGTAGGGTAGCAATTTGTCCTCCTTTGTCTGATATTCATCTAGGACTTGTTTGATAATCAGCTGTGAATCTCCAAATACTTGTAATTCTATGATGTTCCATTGGATAGCTGTTTTGAGACCTAAGATGAGTGCCTCATTTTTTGCAATATTGTTGGTACAGGGGAATCCCAACTTGAATGATTTTGGAATATAGTCACCTTGAGGTGTGACGAATAGGATTCCTGCCCCAGAGCTATGGGATGTGTTGGAACCATCAAAGTATAGTTTCCACATGGGCTACTCTTCAATCATGCATAAATGTTCATCGGGGAATTCCATGATTAGTGGATAGGCATCCACCAGTGGTGCTTCTGCTAGTTGATCGGCAATGACTTGCCCTTTGATTGCTTTGCGATCTACATACTGAATGTCAAATTCACTGAGTAACATGACCCATTTTTCCATACGGCCTGTGAGGGTTGTCTTTGATAACAGATACTTAAGAGGGTCCACCTTTGATATGAGCTTGATTGTGTGGCTAAGCATGTAATGTCTAAGTTTTTGAGTGGCAAAGACCACTGCTAAGCATGCTTTCTCCATGGGTGAATAGTTAAGCTCATAGCCCACAAGAGTGCGACTGATGTAGTAGACAGCTCGTTCTCTTTTTTCATCATTATGCTGTGCTAGGAGTGCCTCTAGTGCTGTAGCTGTTGTTGAGATGTAAAGGATGAGTGGGCATCCTGGAACTGGTGGTACAAGGATCGGAGCGTTAGCTAGATACTCCTTGAGCTTATCAAAGCTTCTTTGACATATGGGATCCCACTTGAAGTTGGTGTCTTTGCATAAGAGATGTGAGAAGGGTTGACACTTATCTGCTAGCTGAGAGATGAATCGCCGAACTGATTGAAGCTTGCCCTGTAGGCTTCTGAGCTGTTTGAGATTTCTTGGTGGAGGCATCTCCGTTATTGCTTTTACCTTTTTAGGATCGATCTCTATGCCTCGTCTAGAGACGATGAAGCCTAGAAGCTTGCCAGATGTAACACCAAAGACACATTTCTTAGGATTTAACTTTAAGCCATAATGGTTCAGACGATCAAACACACGTTCTAAAATGTTGAGGTGCTCATCTCTTGTTTTGGATTTTGCAAGGATATCGTCTACATAGTCCTCAAGGATCTTGTGGATCATGTCATGAAAAATGGCTGTCATTGCTCTCTGATATGTTGCTCCTGCATTCTTTAGCCCAAATGGCATCATGTTGTAGCAGAAGGTACCCCATGGGGTTGTGAATGCTATTTTATGTTGATCTACTTCTGCTATATGAATCTGGTTGTAGCCAGAAAAGCCATCCATGAGTGATAGCATTTCGTGACCCGCTGTGAGGTCTACAAGCATGTCTATGTTTGGCAATGGGAAGTCATCCTTAGGGCATGCCTTGTTCAAGTCCCTGAAATCAGTACAGATTCTAATGTCGCCAGAAGGCTTTGTGACTGGCACCATGTTAGAGATCCACTCTGAATAATCTATTGCTCTGATGATCTTAGCTTGGAGGAGCTTCTCAAGCTCTGCTTTGACAAGCAATGCTACCTTTGGATGCATTTTCCTTAGCTTCTGCTTCACTGGCTTGACGTTTGGATCTACTGATAGATGATGAACAACAAGGTTTGGATCAAGCCCAGGCATGTGGGCGTATGACCATGCAAAGTTGATAACTGATTCCTTGAGCAAGGCGCTGAGAGCCATTTCTTCTCCTTCTGTTAGGTTGACTGCAATGTAGGTGATCCTTGGACATTCTTCTATTCCCAAGTTGATTGGCTTGGTCTCCTCTATGATGATTGGTGACTGCTCTGGTCTATAATCTTGGATAGGGGGAAGAGGCAAGGCTTCATCTTCTAGCGCCTGAATTGCCAAGTTTTCACTAGAAGATACGCCCTTTGTTTTTACTATTTTGGAATCAGAATGTGCCCCAAGGGGGTTTCCACATAAAGACTCATGATGTTCTTTTGCTATTTCATTTTTGTGACTAAAGCTTGCCTTTTCCCCAAAATATCCTTCTGGGTGAAGCTGATAGACAGAGGTTGATGTTGGATCATGTTTGCTTGCTGGATCTGATGCCCCCATGAATTCTAGGAGTGCTTGTGTGCTTTGGAACTCATCGATGTGTGCGATGCTTGGTTGGTCCCAATCTATGAGGTCGGGGTTTGTGAGGGGAAGATCTATGAGGTTAATGGAGAGTTGTTGGAGGACAGAAGTCCCCAGGAGGGTGTCGTCGGTAAAGATATCATCGTAGGATCGGATGTCTTTCTCTTCGGGGATGTCTTCGATTTCCACGAGGTCATCCTGGCTATTTGAAAAGTTCACGTTGGTCATGTTAGTGTCCGCAGTTGTGGTATTGGGATCTTGTTCAAGCAGGCGAGAGGTATTAAAGCCAAGTCCTTGCTATTCTGGGTTCTGGGATGGTATGATAGGAAACAAATTTCCATCCTCTTGTGGTCCTAGACCACCACCTTGATAGTTATAGTGTTCTGTGACATTTTTGTAGGGAATTGGGTATTTCTCTTTGAAGTACTCAAGAAGTTGGGTGTCACGTGATGGGGGATCTTTGTATAACCATTTGTTAATATCTAGATCCATTTCTTTGCTGTTGATGGTACCATGAGACTCAAAAGTCATGTTTCTGATTCGCTTGAGCTTATAATGTTCTTCAACAGGCTTGTTTTGACAACTTGGGCGCCCTTGAGTATGTGGATCACGTGGAAGAGCTCCTACAGCAAATGCATCACTGAGGCTGTATTCGCCACAACCCTGGTTGTTGATCTTGACGGATGATAAGGTGGAAGAGAGGATGGTCTCTGGATCACGATGGGATCAGGATGAGCTAGCAAATAGAAGTACCAATATCAGTTCCAGGAAAATGAGTAGAATGAGGGAAAGATGCTTCCATCGCAAGGCAGTATGTGAAGGGTTAGGGTCAGCGTGGATGGTAACCTCAGTGCCTTGATGTGGAAACTTGATGCACTGATGGTAAGTAGATGGTACGGCCTTAATGGAATGGATCCATGGACGACCGAGGAGGATATTGAACGGTAGGTCAAGATCAACAACGTGGCAGAGAGTATCTTGCGTTGCTGGGCCTAGCTGGATAGGCAAAGTTATAGTACCTTCAGAGGTACGCTCCAAGTTATCATATGCTTTGATAGTGATTTGCTCATGTTGTATGTCAGCCTCCGTGAACTCGATCTTCTTGATGAATTTTAATGTGCACAAGTTGAGGGCTGAGCCATTATCCACTAGAACTCGTTTGATGGTGAAATCTCTGACCATGACAGCAATGCGGAGAGGGAGAGTATGTTCAGGAGCGACATCTGGTATATCAGATTCTTTGAAGGACAAGGCACATGCTGCTGATAGGTGTCCCATAAGAGTTTCAAACTAAGTTGTGTTAATGTTCTTTGGGACATGACCCTCTTTTAGAGCTTTGTCCAGGATCTCCTGATGGATGGGTGATGTGCGGAGCAAATCCAAGATAGATATTTGGGCTGGCATGTTCCCAAGATGCTCTATGATATTGTATTGTGCTCTTGGTGCATTATGCTGTGTTGCGCGTGCATTTGATGCTAGCCTGGTGTTAGACTGTGTTGTGGATGCAGTAGATGTTGGCCTTGGAGGAGCAGCTGATCTCGGAGGAGCACCGGCAACAGTTATCCTACCACTACGGGTAGTTGCAGCACATTGTCGATCCGGCCCTCTGACGTGGATGGTATTGATGGTGGGCTCATCTTGGATGGGCTCAACTTGAGTTATGCATCCGACATACTTGTCATAGTTGATGTAGGCCGCTGTGTGATCTTCTTGCTTGCCTTTGCCATGATTTTGGGGCTGATTGGCGTTGGCTTGATTCTTCCCGGTATCGTGTTGAGGGAACACATTTTGATATATTTGCAAACTGGCGTTGGGTGAAGCTTGAGCTGGTGCATCGACCTGGATCTCCTTGCGATCAATGAGATCCTGGATGTAGTTCTTAATCCGCATGCACTTCAATGTTGTGTGCCCCTTCACACGATGGTAATCACAGTATTCATGTTCTTTATACCAATCAGACTTTGGTGCGTTGTCATCCTTCTGTGGGATGGGCGGATATGTGATCATATTTGCCTTGGCTAGCCGATAAAAGATCTGATCCAGAGGCTCACCCAAAGGTGTGAAAGTCCTCTTTGGATTGTTCTGATTGTTGGGTTTGTTCTGCCTTGGGGCAACGTTAACTGCATTAACAAGATTGCCCTGACGTGCTGGCTGTTGCTGTTGGTATTGCTGCTGATACTGTTGCACAGGTGGTTGATGAGCTTGAGGAGGCTGCTGATAAATAGGTGCTTGATATGCGGGAGCTGGGGGTTGCTGATAGATGGGCGCTTGTGGCGGTTGGTATGTTTGAGCTGGTGTAGGACTAGCCACAACGAATTGTACATTCTTAGTGTTAGTGGCTCCATCTGTAACAACATTCTTGTTACGATTCCAGTAACGGGATTTATCATTGTTAGGTTTGTTCTTGGAATCATCCTTGAAGTGACGAATAGTGCCTTCGTCTAGGAGAGCTTTCTCGATGCCTATGCCTTTGCTCTTGATGTCTTGGTATGTCTGGAGACAGTTCATTCGCATGTGATGGGATAGCTTTAGATGTAGGTTATCAATGAAGATCTTTTTTAGATGCTTCTCTGGAGGCTGATATGATAACCTGGTTGTAAGATTCTACCATCTTTGCAAGTATTCTGCAAGGCTTTCTCCGTCTTTCTGCTTTGAGTTGCATAGGTCTAGCAAGGACAACTCATTTTCCACATTATGGGCATAGTGTGTGATAAACTTCTCAAAGAGTTCAACAAAGGTTTTTATTGTCCCATGTGGTATTTTGTAAAACCACTCAACAGCAGTTCCTCCCAAGCTTTTGGGAAATAGACGCAGGAGATAGTTATCACTGTAAGCCACTTCTTGGCACGCCATGTAGAACTCTTTGATATGATTTATTGGATCTCCTTTCCCCCGATACTTGTCAAACTTGGGCATCTCAAAATGCTTGGGGAAAGGGATAGTTGCTATGGACCGATCGAAGGGATATGAGCACACCTCTTCGAACTTGTATATTTTATTCTCTATTCCACTTTGTAGCTCCTTTAGAGCATTTTTCATTGCTTCCCACTCAGCATTGAGTGGCGAGGGAACTGGAACTTCTGTTTGTGATGGAAGCTGTGGAACTGGATATGGTGCTTGCTATGGATAAATGGGCTGGAACTGATTTTGGGGCAATGGTTGCTGGGGATATTGCTAGTGTGGCATAGGGGGATATTGTGGTAAATGATATGGAATCACTTGATGTTGTTGGGCTGCTTGCTATTGTTGAACTGGCGGTTGTTGTGGGACTGCTTGCTGATATTGGACATTTGGAACTTGCTGTTGTAACTGATGGCTGGGAACTTGTTGTTGCTGGGGGATGATAGGGATTTGTTGCTAGGGCTGATAGCAAGGGACTTGCTGTTGTGGAGGAATGATGGGTGTTTGCTGAAAGGGGACATGTGGTTGCTGTGGGGGAGGCTGTTGGAATGATGTTGCTTGCGGGTATGATGGTGGAACAGATGTGGGGAAGCTAGAAGCAAAGGGTGATGGGGTAAGATAGCTGGGGAAAGTTGGCTGTTGAGGTGGTGAAACTTGTTGGAAGGTATTTGGGATTTGGGACGAATAGCTTGAAGCCGGCGGTGGTTGGGGTAGTTGCTGTTGTGCTGCTTGGGCGAAGGCGGTTTGTTGACTTGCAACCATAGATGTAGGGGATTGAGATGGGATCCCCCATGCCTTCATTTCTTCTTTTGTAAGGCCCCACTGAGAGCTTGTGTTAGGGTGCACTGCAGCGGATGATGGAATGGTAGGAGCAACGGGAGCTTGGGACACGAATGATGGTTGAGAGAAAGGAGCTTGTTGAGGTTGTGGTTGAGCGGATGCTTGTGAGGAGGAAAATGAAGGAAACACCCAAGAGAAAGATGAGGTTGGAATGGGAAGTGATTGCGCTAACCCCAAAGAAGAAGGTATGGGTGCTTGGGGGGTGAAGGGTGACGGTGCTCCTTTGATGGTGAAAGGCATTGCTTGACTTGCGGATGGTGGCGAAGCTTTTGGTGTAAAAGCTTGTGTGAGAGGTGGAAGCTGACTTTGGGTTTGGATTTGAGCTTGGGCGGCCATAGGAGATGATGAAGCAAAAGGGGTAGGAGATGGAGCGGATGGCGCTGCAGCGTATGTTGCGGGACTGGCGAGGCTTCCTTGCAAGAAAAGGGGAATGGTGGAAAGCTCTTTGGGTGTTTGCATGATAGGATCGGGGAATGTTTGGACAAACGGAGAATATGCTTGTGCTGGAACTTGGATTGTTTTGATGGGGATGCGTGGATAGAGAGATGGTGGGATGGAGGTACTTTCTGGCAGATAGTGGGCAAACGTGCTTTGCTGATGTTGCGGTACAAGGTCATTGGTCGCTGGTGGGCTTTCTAGAGGATTTGCAAATGCTTGGATTGCCAAGGGGAATGAAGGGATGTTTGGATCTTCACATGGGTTAGTGGCTTGGATCTGGGGATTGTAGGTCATCATGGTGTTGGTGAAAAGGTTGGGATCGGATGAGGTTGTTGGTGGATAAGGATTCATGCTTCTTCTTTTCTGAGATCTGGTCTCAACAGGCATGGAGATGCAAGTGCTAAACGGATGCAAGATGTTTGGCTAAGAGATGTTGATGGATGCAAAGTTGATGAACTTCTAAAGATGATGACTTTCTAGGATGCAATGCAAGGATGGAGCAAGATGGCGATGATGGAAGCTGGATGGAACGGATATGGATCAAGACGGTGGAGGAAAGATAGGTTGCTGGTGGAAAGCTGGTGAAAGATTACTGAGTGGTCAACAAATGAGCTGCTGTTTTTCCCAAATGAAGGATCAGAGATATGATGGGGTCAACCTAAGATAGACTGATGATCTTTGGTCAACAAGTTTCTTATCAATACACTCCAATCTCTTGCTCGAGATGATGGCTATGCAAGGACAAGGTTTGATTTCTTTATGACAACACGTTGTGACAAAAAAGAAGATGATGGTCTCTGATCTTGGATATAGGATAGGAACAACTCAAAAGGTAGAACACTAAGTGTTGGTGGATCTCTAGATTTGGAACAAAGGATGATGGATCTGCTGGAAAGATATGGAAAGCTGATGGGGGGATGCTGGTGGAAAAGGTACTGAAGGGTGAAGGGATAATGCTCTATCTAAAGGGATAATGCAAATGACAAGGATTGATTCTAGAATGCTGGTAGGAAGATGAATGCAAATGCAACTTTTATGATGTTTTCAAATGCAACTAAGGTTTTGATGCTGATGCAAAGGGTGAAACTAGGATGAAACTAAGATGCAAGGCTATTGGAGACAAGATTTCAAGATCTGAAGATGGAACAAGACATGAACAAGGATTTGGCTAATCTTCTGGCTCAAGGTTGACAAAGTGATGGTTAACTCGGAAACGGAAGGCGAACTGTTTGATGCGGGCGTTATGGGCAATGTTCTCAAGTCTGGCTTGGGACTTTTCTTCTGCTTGGTTTGCTTGGATAGTGGATTGATAGGTCTTGGTGTTCTTCTTGATAACTTTTCGCTCTTGATAGGCTTGGGATTTGGGCAACTTTGCTTTAGGATGTTTGCTCTTGCTGGGCATCACTTGGAAAAGAGGCTTCTGATTTTGAGACAAAGGTTTCCAATGGCAAAAGTTAAAGTCAAAGCAATCTCCGCAAGGGACAAAGCAACCCTGCGGGATACAAACAAAGACAACTGACTCTGATAAAGCTTTGAAAGTGTATGTTTCAACAAGTGTTTTCACGGAGTCTTTGACTGTCAAGCACTTCAAACAGATCTACCTAATAAGGAAGGTGAGCATCAAAATCACTTGCCCACAGCTTGGTATCCCCTAGAAGGGAATACAAATGGTGAGTAATCTTGAGGCGACCCGGTAAACCCCTTGGAATCGGTCCTTGCACAAGGATTTTGATACTTTCGGATGTAGATAGGGTAGCCTCTATTTTATCAGATTTTTAATAGTTCCGTGGAGTCTCCATACCCGGTTATGCTGATCATCCGTGACTCACTTAAGAGCCTTGCCAATAATGCTGGGGGAGAGGAATGTTTACCATCCCCAGACACGTGTTTGGCACGAACGCCCGGCGATTAGGAGATGTAAGTGATTCTTTTGGTATTCGCTTATTTGTATACCGGCCGGGGGGAATACCGGTTTGAGGTCGTTCTCCGAGGAGGAAGCGCTTCTCCTTGGACAGGCCTCGCTAAAAGTAGAACAGGTGAACTTGTCCAAGTTCAGATGTTCCACGTTGCTTACTCTAACAAGGATTATGCAAGAATTGAAAAACTCCTACATGCACATCAAGCAGATTTTGTTCATTTTCCCAAATTTGATTAAGTGATGTTTTGAACTTTGAAATGAAGACACTCGTGATTAGATTTTGATTTGTTCTTTTCCTCAAAATGTAAATGAATTGAACGTTTGCAAGTTCTTTCCTTTTGTGCATTCAAGATTTGATTAGCGAGTTGATTTAAGAACTTTGAAAAAGCTTTGTTTTATCCCTTAGATCACTCAAGATTGAATTTGTTTGCTTGCTTTGAAATCTGAAACAGATGAGGGAATAGAGTTGTTCGTTCCTTTTAGTGCATTCAAGATTTGGTTTGATTTTCAAATTGACAATGACACTCTAGGACCTAAGTTCATTTCCTTAATGTCATTCAAGATTTTGTTTGACCTTTGCTTTAATAAAAGAAGTGAAAAACCAGTCCCATGCAACTCAAGACAAAAAAAAAAAGTGACACTATCCAGCTTATAGGCGACGCTGGAAAGTTCAGAGGTGACATTTCATTTTTACAGGCAACATTCTGTACCTCAAAAGGCGACAGATAAATATGCAGAGGTGTGATTTCTTTCATTACATGCGTGATTTCTTTACATGCAGGTGACAGAAGAAGAATTCTGAGACGGAACAGAAGTTATCGATCACAGGAAAATCTCAGTTATGCAGGCGTGAAAACAAAGGTCATAGGCATCATTTCTTTCCTCAAAGGCATGATTTCATTGCAAGAAGGCGTGACTGGATTTTTGTAGGTGACATTTCTTTTGATGAAGGCGACATTTCTTTATTTGAAGGTGACATTTAATTGCTGTAGGCGTCATTTCTTTTCATGAAGGTGACATTTCTTTTATTTTCTACAAAATACAAGCATATAAAGTATAATTTCATCAAAATGATTGTGGTTTGGGTCCCACCGGGCGTGCCAGAATGTAGACTAGGATTTGAGCGTGCACCTAAACCTATTTTGAAGGCCAAAGACAAACAAACGTCATAGCATATTATCAAATCAAATTTAATGGTAAACAAACTAAAATCAAAGCCACCTCAGTTTAAGCCTAAAACGGATGCGCCCATGCATCGTTTGATATGCTTGGATATAAATGGATGTGGGTGTGCAAACTCAAGCACTTGGAGCATGCAAGATAAATGATGATTTGAGGATCAAGAAAACCCAAAATGACACAAAATAGGTATGAGGAACCTATTTTGCCTCAAAGGCCTCAAGAACACACAAATATGCAAAGCTAAAAGATGAACTAAGATTGATTAAACAAGAAATGAATCTATGTTAATCCAACTAAGCTAATTTAGATGTGATTTAAGCTTGGAAATTATCTAAAATGATGAGTTTATGCTTATGCTAGAATGAAAATGGCATTATAACTTTGCTATTGAGTTTGAGAGTTGAAAGATGATTTGCCTTAGGAAGTGAGGGTATTTATAGGATTTCTAAAGGCTTGGGGTAGGAGGAATGAATGGCCAGGATTGAAATCCTTAAGAGAGGCCAAGATTCACTCAAAGGGAAGCACATGGATTGTGCTAGTTCTCAGCCAATCAGGAGGTGACACATGTCACAAGGTGAGTGGATGAAGGGAAGGGAAAAGAGGAGTCAACAAAGGGGGCTCCAAGCTCATAACTCTCCAAATAAATGCTTGTAAGAGCAATGAATGGGCTTTAAGAGGCTTTGAAGACTTTGGGGAAGCAATAAATGCTTTGTGGTTGAGATATTTGGAAGGAAAGACTTTGCTTTGGTTTAGGAAAGTCTTAAGCTTGGTTAGGATTGCACAAAGGTTTAAGGGTAGGATTAGGATTAGATTAGGACAAAAAAAGGATTAGGATGGGTGAAGAGGGTGGATTTGAGAAGATTCTAGAAGAGTCTAGATTTCTCCTTAGTTTCATGGAATAAAAAGTTATTCATTCCAAAAAGCTTAAGTTTTAAGAATATTTATTAAAATATTTTCAATAAATATGAAAATTAAATATTAACCTTAATTAAATATTTAACCTTGGATTAGGGTTAGAAAAGATGGGATTAGCCTTTTAATCGAAATTAAGAAGGGATTAGAAGATTTTGGAAGAGGTTAGTGGTCTTAAGGAAATTGGCCAAGTTTGGGATAAAAAATAAATTAAAAATAAATTAATTTATTTTTGAAGTTTTTTGGTCAATTTATTAATTAAATAATTAATAAAATAGGGATAATGTCCAAATGACATTTTAGGCTAGATTCCTTAATTAAAGATTTTTAATTAAGAGAGAGGGATTTAATGCCATACAAAATAAATTAATTAATTAATAATAAATGATGATGTCATCAAGAATTTTCAGAAAACAAAAATAATTTATTTTCCGAAGGATTTTTCGGTGTCTACATCCTAATATGTGATAATGCATACTAGTACCTCTTCAGAGTCCCCATGACCCCTTTCGACATGTTGGAAGGCTCAAGTGTGTCTTAATGGGTCTTCAGACCCCTTAGACACACTTGATCAATCTAATGTGTCAAAAAGGGTCATTGGGACTTCCTAGTTGTCCTAACGCATGATAAGGCATACTAGGACCCCTAGCGAGTCCCCATGACCCCTTTAGACACATTACAATGGTCAAGTGTATCTGAAGGGATCCTAGGACCCCTTAAGACACACTTGAGCATTCCAATGTGTCAAAAGGGGGTCATTGGGACTCGCTAGAGGTCCTACACATGATAAGGCATACTAAGACCCATAGGGAGTCCCCATGGCCTCTTTTGACACATTTGAATGCTCAAGTGTGTCTTAAGGGGTCCTAAGACCCCTCAAGACACACTTGAGTGTTCTAATGTGTCAAAAGGGGTCATGGGGACTCCCTAGGGGTCCTACCGCGTGATAAGGCATAATAGGATGCCTAGGGAGTCCCCGTGACCTCTTTTGACACATTCAAATGCTCAAGTGTGTTTTAAGGTGTCGTAGGACCCCTTAAGACACACTTGAGCATTCCAATGTGTCAAAAGGGGTGATGGGGACTTCCTTGGGGTCTTAATGGGTGATAAGGCGTAATAGGGCCCCCTAGTAAGTCCCCATCACCCCTTTTGACATATTCGAATGTTGTAGTGTGTTGTAAGGGGTCCTAGGACCCCTTCAGACACACTTGAGCATTCCAATGTGTCAAAAGGGATCATGGGGACTTCTTAGGTGTCCTAATGGATGATAAGGTGTATTAGGACCCTAGGGAGTCTCTATGACCCCTTTTGACATATTGGAATGCTCAAGTTGTCAGAAAGGGTCCTAAGACCCCTTAAGACACACTTGAGCATTCCAATGTGTCAAAAGGGGTCATTGGGACTCCCTAGGGGTCCTAACGCATGATAAAACATACTAGGACCCCTAGGGAGTCTCTATGACCCCTTTTGACCCATTGGAATGCACAAGGGTGTCTTATGGGGTCCTAAGACCCCTTAAGGACACACTTGAGTGTTCCAATGTGTCAAAAGGGGTCATGGAGACCTCCTAGGGGTCCTAACATGTGATAAGGCATACTAGGACCCCTAGGGAGTCCCCATGACCCCTTTGACACATTTGGAATGCTCAAGTGTGTCTTAAGGGGTCTTAAGACCCCTTAAGAGACATTTGAGCATTCCAATGTGTCAGAATGGGTAATTGGGACTTCCTAGGTGTCCTAACGCATGATAAGGCATACTAGGACCCCTAGGGAGTCCCCATGACCTCTTTTGACACATTGAAAATTGAAGTGTGTTCGAAGGGGTCCAAGGACCCCTTACAATACACTTGAGCATTCCAATGTGTCAAAAGGGGTCATTGCGACTCCCTAGGGGTCCTAACGCATGATAAGGAATACTAGGACCCCAAGGGAGTCCCCATCTCCCTTTTTGACACATTGGAATGCTCAAGTGTGTCTTAAGGGGGTCTTAGGACTCCTTAAGACACATTTGAGCATTCCAACATGTCAAAAGGGGTCATGGGTAGTCCCTAGGGGTCCTAACATGTTATAAGGCATACTAGGGACACCTAGGGAGTCCCCATGACCCAATTTGACACATTGGAATGTTCAAGTGTGTCATAAAGGTTCCTATGACCTCTTAATACAAACTTGGGCATTCCAATGTGTCAAAAAGGGTCATGGGACTTCCTAGGGGTCCTAACATGTGATAAGGTGTACTAAGACCCCAAGGGAGTCCCCATGAGCCCCTTTTGACACATTGTAATGCTCAAGTGAGTCTTAAGGGGGTCCTAGGTGCTAGAGTGTGTCTGAAGGGGTCCTAGGACCCCTTAAGACACACTTGAGCATTATAATGTGTCAAAAGGGGTCATGGTGACTTCCTAGGGGTTGTGTAACACATGATAAGGTGTATTAGGACCCCTAGGAAGTCCCCATGACCCCTTTTTGACACATTGGAATGCTCAAGTGTGTTTGAAGGGGTACTAGGAACCCCTTAAGACACAATTGAGCATTCTAATGTGTCAAAAGTGGTCATTGGGACTCCGTAGTGGTCCTATCACGTGATAAGGTGTAGTAGGACCCCTAGGGAGTCCACATGACCCCTTTTGACAAATTGGAATGCTCAAATGTGTCTCAAGGGGTCTTAGCACCCCTTAAGGAGACATTTGAGCATTCCAATATGTCTCAAGGGGTCCTTAGGACACCTTGAGACACATTTGAGGATTCCATTGTGTCCAAAAGGCTCATGTGGGACTCCCTAGGGGTCCTAACATGTGATAAGGGCATACTAGGACCCCTAGGGAGTCCCCATGACCCCTTTCGACACATTTGAAATGCTCAAGTGTGTCTTAAGGGGACGTATGACCCCTTAAGACACACTTGAGCGTTCCAATGTGTCAAAAGGGTCATGGGGACTTCCTAAGGGTCCTAACGCATGATAAAGTATACTAGGATCCTTAGGGAGTCCCCATGACCCTTTTTGACATATTGGAATGCTCAAGTGTGGTCTTAAGGGGTCCTAGGACCCCTTAAGACAAACTTGGGCATTCCAATGTGTCAAAAGGGGTCCATGGGGGAACTTCCTAGGGGTACTAACATGTGATAAGGTGTATTAGACCCCTAGGGAGTCCCCATGACCCCTTTTCACACATAGTAATACTTAAGTGTATCTCAAGGGGGTTGTAAGACCCCTTAAGAACACACTTGTTCTTTCCAATTAGTGAAAAGGGGTCAGTGGGGACTCCCTAGGGGTCCTAATGCATGATAAGGCATACTAGGGACCCCTAGGGAGTCCCCATGACTGCTTTTACATATTGGAATGCTCAAGTGTGTCTTAAGGGGTCTTAGGACCCCTTAAGACATATTTGAGCATTCCAATGTGTCAAAAGGGGTCAAGGGGAGGACCCCCTTAAGACACACTTGAGCGTTCCAATGTGTCAAAATAGGTCATAGGGATGCTCTAGGGGTCTCTAGTACATGATAAGACTT